>CM060344.1:10747263-10754763 GCA_030674155.1 Stramonita haemastoma
GTCTGTCTGTCTGTTTGTCTGTCTACCCTCCCTCCCTCCCTCCCTCTCTCTCTCTCTCTCTCTCTCTCTCTCTCTCTCTCTCTTCTCTCTTCTCTCTCTCTCTCTCTCTCTCTCTCTCTCTCTCTCTCTCTCTCTCTCTCTGTATGTCTGCCTTTTTCTCTTCATCTCTTTTTACCCCTTCCCTTCTGTGTGTGTTGTGTGTGTGTTTATTTTTTTATGTTTATTTTATTCTTTTATATCAAGGTTAGTGGTGTGTGTGTGTGTGTTTAAAAGTGTGTGTGTGTGTGTGTGTGTGTGTGTGTGTGTGTGTGTGTGTGTGTGTGTGTGTGTGTGTGTGTGTGTGTGTGTGTGCCTCTGTGTGTTTGTGTGTGTCTGCCTGTCTGTCTGTTTGTCTGTCTGTCTGTTTGTCTGTGTCTGTGTTTGTGTGCATGCCCGCGTGCGTGCATACTTGTGTTCGTGTACTGTCTGTGCGCCAACCTGACAAAGAACTACAGTCATGTTGGTTTTTTTTTCAATCTTGATTTGTGTTTCCTTTCCTGATACATAAATATCGCTAAAGAAAAAGCCTCGGTGGTAAAACCAGTAGGTGGCCAGAATTATAGAAGTTTTACGGTAATAGTAAGAGTTGCAGCAGTATATCTCTTTGCCGTTTTTCTGGAAAAGAGCCATAATTAAGACTGAAGTCTACTGACATAATATTAACCCTGCTAACTGTAAGCCATCTCGTGACCTATACATACTGGACACCAGCTGACTCTGGCATGATTAGACCACACAACTATGACCTTTGCTGTCACCATGAGATTTGAAGCTACTTTCTCTTGACAAAGGAAATATAAAAAAAATAGATATAGGCCTATAGGGTTTTTTAAAATGCCCTGTTGAATCAGGAGTTTGAACGCGGAGAGTGTATGTATTAAAAGCGACATCTGCTTGATGAATTCCCCCACACCCTTTACTCCCTTCTTCACTCTGTTAGCTGCTGCTCTCTTAACGTACGCTGTAGTTTGTTTATTTGTTTTTTATTTATTCTTTTATTTCAAGGATAATAGGGTAAGTACTCATGTGCTTTTTTACAGCCAGTCCCCATGTGTATGCAGTTTTATCAATTTTCTCATCTCTTCTTGCCAGCACAGAATGGCCTATTCTTCCGAAAAGCAGAACAAATTTTAACGTGAGCGCAAGTTTTGCGAGCGTTGGTACACGAGACCTCGGTTGATAGTCTCATCCGAAGGACTTTTAGGGGGAGTGGAGTCGGCACTGATGTTAACTCCAGAGGAAAAATCCTCTTGAACGAGATTCAAACCCGGGTCAGCAGATCACGAGAGCATCACTCTAACCACCAGACTATCTAGTCAGGTGGTTAGAACCTTTAACTTGCCATCTCTTGGTTACTTTGGCTGCAGGGTTTTGGGTTTTTAATAGGGGGACGAGATAGCTCAGTGGTCAGAGCACTTGCTTTCCCCATACTACAGTTAAGCAGCATCAAGACTAGTGTGGTCACCAACCGGATGGGTGACGGTTTGCGCTTCTTGGCTTCAGTACAGTCCCCAGTTCACCCAGCTGTAATGGGTACCTGCCTCTTTAGGGTCAGGGAAGATAAAGCAGTGAGGGAGAGGAGATGGCGCCACCCTCAATATAGTGGCCTCTAGAGAAGCTAAGGTCTCTGACACCTCGCTTCCCTACAACCACATAGGTTATAGGACACCTGTACATTGCCCTTTTTTTTGTTTACCTAACTTGTATATTTCGGTTCTTTTGTTCCTCGACTAGAACTCCGAGATCCATCAGTGTTGAGATTTTGCGTGTGCGACCGTTTTTAACCCATTATTAAGTTAGTTGCATACTGACTTCGGAGAGATAGCATATTTGAGTCTCCGCTGCTGTGTGTGTTAGAGAGAGGTTTTTTTTTTTCCTGGGCGTCAACATTTTGTGCCGACTCCACGTCCCTGAAAGTCCTTCAGATATGATTATTGAGCAAAGTCTTGTGTGTGCGTGAACGCAAGCAGAACACGGTGTGAGCTCACGTTAAAATTCATCTACCTTTATGAAAACGTAGGCCAGCTATGGCGAGAGGCCGCCTGCAGGCCACTGCTTGGAGAAGGTTGGGCTCCGTCAGGTTCACCTTGTCCTCCATACCACACACCACACACACACATACACAAACATACACACACACACACACTATCACACACACACACACACACACACACACACACACACACACACACACACACACACACACACACACACACACACACAGCCCCGGAAATGTTGGCCCAGGCCTAAGGCTTTGTCAGTTGTTAACAGATTTCAGCTAATTGCCAAGGCTTACATTAACATGTTGTTATGGTGCAAACTGTTGTGTCGAGATTCCTTAAGTCATGACAGACTCTTAGCCTAACAACCTGCACTCTCCTAGAACGGAGACAAATCCCCTGAAGTCGGATTATGCCTGCCTATATGGCGAGGTACTTGAAAACAGCCACACACGCAAACTTCTCATTCAGTGTGCAGTTTCAATCTCACAGTGATTCCCAGGTGGGACGAGTGAGTCAGAGTACATATTCTGGGTGACCTGCAGGGTGTTAAGCTGGGGAACGCACAACAACAACATCTCTGGAATGCAGCTACCCTCATGATGGGCACAAACGGTTGCATACGCAAAATCTCACTATTGGTGAAACTCGGAGCTCTAGCCTAGGGACCAGAAAACAGAGAATCAGAAGTGACCTTGTTCCACAAACAAAGCCTGCGGATGAGAATGATGATGCACGCGTTTCCCGTGCGGATATGTATGCTGAACATCCTCTGCACAAGTTAAACACCCTGTTCCTTTTCATCTTTGTGTTTATTTTACTTTATTCTTTTTTCTCAAAGATAATGGTAAAAATACTTATCTGCATATCTTTTATATCCAGTCGTTATGTACATGCAGTTTTGGAAATGTGTCATCCGTTCCCACCGGCATACACTGACCTACGTTTTCTTAAAAGTCGGAGTAGGTTTTATCGTGTGTGCAAGATGTTCTGCGTGAGTTTACGCACAGGACCTCGGTTTATAGTCTCATCCGAAGGACTTCTACAGGGAGGGGATTGCACTAGGTTATCTGCTGACCCGGGTTCCAATCCCGTTCAAGGGGATCCCCCCCCCCCCCTTCTTGTTTTTTAACGTCAGTGTCGATTCCACTCCCCCTAAAAGCCTTAACTGAAACTACATGAAACTTTACCTGAAAATACAACTGAAACTATAACTGAAACCCTCTGTGTTTCAGGGTGGAAAGCTGGCACGAGGGAGAAAGATCCAGAAAAATAGTCATAGGGTCACGTGATCACACGACACTGAGAGTGCCTTTGTGTGTGTGTGTGGTGTGTGTGTGTGTGTGTGTGTGTGTGTGTGTGTGTGTGTGTGTGTGTGTGTGTGTGTGCCCGTGTGCGTGCCTCTGTGTGTGTGGTGTGTGTGTGTGTGTGTGTGTGTGTGTGTGTGTGTGTGTGTGTGTGTGTGTGGTGTGTACCAATGGTACAACAACGAATCACTGTACAGACCTGTTATTGCCTTGTATAGCTCTATGCATGCCTAGACCTCAGTTGAAAGGTATCTGGTATACCTCCTAGACGGTTATTTTATGACGAGTAGCCACTGTAGCGCTTCACATTCTGTTTTCCCTATTGAATCTCACATGTTTTCATTATCTTTTTTTGTATTGTGCCTGTCTGTTATTCAGTCTGTTAGAGAGCCTGTCTTCCTCTCTCTGTGTATGTCTGCCTGTCTGCCTGTGTGTCTGTCTGCCTTTGTTTTTGTCTATCTGTCTGTCTGTCTGTCTCTCTTGTAATATTTTTGTTTGTTTGTGTGTTTGCATTTGTGTGGGTCTGTATGTGTTTGTGTGTGTTTGCATTTGTGCGTGTCAGTATGTGTTTGTGTACGGTGTGTGTGTGGTGTGTGTGTGTGTGTGTGTGTGTGTGTGTGTGTGTGCGCGCGCCGCACGCGCGTGTGTGTGTGTGTGTGTGTGTGTGTGTCTGTGTGTGTGTCTGTGTGTGTGTCTGTGTGTGTCTGTGTCTGTGTGTCTTTGCATGCATGCGTAGGCGTGACAGAATGTTAAAAACCGCTTCGATTACAATACAGCATAATTACAATATACATACATCGTTTGGTCATGTTTATTTACATCTTTCGCTCTTTTGAACTCAAATAAAATCAGTATGCAACATTGTTCTTGACAGTTTGGTGTGTTTTCTTGCTATGTGTCCATACATACACACAAAAGAAGCAAACACATTGCACATAGTTTTCGTATTTTGTTGAGGTATTGCTGCATACACATACACATATGCTAATATATTATATATATATAATATATATATATATATATATATATATATATATATATATATATATATATATATATATATATATATATATATAATATATTATTGTGTGTGTGTGTGTGTGTGTGTGTGTGTGTGTGTGTGTGTGTGTGTGTGTGTGTGTTGTGTGTGTAGTTGTTGTTTGTTTGCCCGTTGTGGTCGACGATGACCTCCAAGACAGCAGAGGAGGCAGCTGCTATTTCGGAAACTGGGCAGAAATTTGATTATAGTGGAGATGCCTGGCCCACAGCACACCCCCACTCTCGCGGCCAACAGGGCATAAGGACAGTCAGCGCTGGAGATGTTTTCCAAAGGCCAACTAGCCCCAGCACATAAAGACTGCAAGTCAAGCCTCCTAGTCAGAGAGTCATAGTCGATAACTAAAGACTAAGCTGTAAAGTGGAATTCCATGAGTAGGAAAGAAAACCAATGATCGTACAGCCTCTCACTTTGTTTGCTGTTGCCCCCAGTGTCAATGGTTTAATTAAGAACTGTGATCAAGCCCAGGCTCTGAAGGCACACACACACACACACACACACACACACACACACACACACACACACACACACACACACACACACACACACACACACACACACACACTCACTCACAGAGAGAGAGAGAGAGAGAGAGAGAGAGAGAGAGAGAGAGAGAGAGAGAGAGAGAGAGAGATCTCTTTTTTTTTATACGCACATGTACGCACGCACGCACGCACACACACACACACACACGCACACGCACACGCACACACAGCGTTGGAGACCTTGAGTGGCGGTTTGACTGGGTGCTAGTCTTTCGGAAGAGACGATAAACCGAGGTCCCGTGCGTTACCCATAATTATTCAGCTCACGTTAAAGAACCCACGGCTACAAGAGAGTTCTCTAGGCAAAATTATGTAGGGAAAAGCCACTCTGGTAGGAAAGAAATACAGTTGCGGACAGGAAAAGAAAATATAATGGGTGGCGCTGCTCTTGTGGCGACGCGCTCTCCTCGAGGGAGAGCAGCCCCGAATTTCACTCAGAGAAATCTGCCGTGACATGAAGGGGTATGAAAATGAAAATAATGATAAAAGTGAAAATGAAATCATTTTACTTCTTGGTGCTATCAGTCTATCCAAACTGATCTGCAATCCACACAGTGATGAATAGATGACATCATGATTGTGACCAGAAAACACACAAAAAACCACCATTAGACTGCTGGAAATCATCTGCTGGACAGCAAACCTGTGGGAAAATATGCCTTGCTACTGAAACACAAAGCAGCATCACTTGTTCCTACTAAACATTCACTTCTGGTCAACAAATAATGTTACTTTCTGCTCCTAGTGAAAAGGTAAAGGTATCCCATAACCTAGGCAGTCGTAGGGGAGCGAGGCATCAGAGACCTCAGCTTCTCTAGGAACCAGCATATTGAGGGCGGCGCCCATCTCCTCTCTATCGCTTCTTTACCTTCCCTGACCCAAAAGAGGGCAGGTACCCATTTACAGCTGTGTGAACTGGGGAACTGTACTGAAGCCAAGGCGCACAAACGGTCACCCATCCAATTGGTAACCACGCTCTACGCACTTGACTTGGGAAAAGCGAGTGCTCTGACCACTGAGCTACCCCGCCCCAAATGACGATGTTAAATTACAAGGCGTGTTACTTTGTCCTTGATCAGACATTCCATGCATACCATTCAGTATTCCCGAAGCTGGAATGGAGCTACTTCATGGTGGGCAAAAATGGTCGCAGACACACAATCTCATTTGTGGTGATCCTCGCAGCTCTAGCTGAGGAACGAAAAATAAAAACTGTTAGGTAACATTTTGAAGTAGGTATGCTTCCCTTACATGAACACCGACAACTTGCTGACGCAAACGGTATCGCCAAAAGTTCATCATTGTATCGTGGAAGAGGTGGAGACTCGATTCTGATATGGAATTTCCCGAAAAGAGCATGGAGTATTGCCTATATCTTGTCTCAAATTTGTCAGACAAAGTGGGAATCATCTCAGGAAACATTGAGTCAGAACACTAAGTTACTTACACCGTATATAAGATGGAAACGAAAGCTCTTTGACATTACGCATACGGCTGACATACAGGAAAGATGAACATCCACATAATTATCGTAACCAGCTGTAAGATGGCACATTGAAAACACAGTGCAAGTTCGTCATCTGAAGCTGCACACAGAGGGATCACTTTCTAGCAGCAGTCCTTGTCTCTGTCGTTTTCCTCATTTGAGGGACGTTATAGCCGAACGGTTAAGACCAATTTGACTTCAATTCCATGGGACCATGAAATCGTGGGTTCGAATCTCGGCAGTGTCTTGTGAATGAAGAAGGGTGATGTGGACGATATCCCATGCAACTTCAAGTGCAAACCTGCCAGTGCCTTAATTACTTTCCTGTATATACACACACACACACACAGAAAACCAAACGTGCACTGAAAGATCCTGTAATTCATACCAGCGTTCGGTGGGTTACGAAAACACAAACACACCCAGCATACGACCCGAAGTCAGAAAGTGGCTACTTTCAAGGTGGGCTAAACCAGTACCATACGCAAAATCTCGCCCTCTGTAATCTCGGAGCTCTAGCTGAGACCTGAACAAAATTGCCCGCAGCTGGAAATGTCAAAGTCATATTCCTTTGGACAAATTAATCTGTTTATACTGCAAAGTCCATTGCTATTCTTGTGGCTCTAAACTAGTACTGTACCGTGATTTCCTTTTGGCCAAACCCTGTGTAGTGTCGATTTGAAGCCAGCATGATGTTCAACTAAGGTCTTTTTTCAATCAGAACACGGTGACAAATAAGTATTGTGATGTTCACTTTAGGTCTGTTTTAATCAGAACACTTTTCCACACGGTGTCGAACATTCATCGAGTAAAACATCCTTTGACATTCAGGGAAAAGAAAGTAAGCTTGTGTTGGGTCCTCTCACATCCCTGGTTTGATTGCAAAGTGTGAACTGAGCAAGCTGCCCAGAGGGCTGTCAGTCATGGAAGAGAGGACCAGAAGAATTCGTCTAACATCCTTCAATATCTGAGACTGACAATCTCTTGGGGACAAAAGTCCACACATCAATTCAAATCACCACATACACAGTGTTCAAAACATTTTTTCACAAAATGTTATGCGATT
>CM060344.1:10759763-10762263 GCA_030674155.1 Stramonita haemastoma
CTCTCTCTCTCTCTCCCAACACGCACACACACACCGCACACACACACACACACCCCACACACACAACACACACACACACACACACACACACACACACACACACACACACACACACACACACACACACACACACACACACCGTGCACAAACAAACGGCACCTGTCCGTCACGCTACTGTGTTTCATGTCACGCCAATTTTGGTCAGCAAAAAGGCAGAAATGTGGCGTGACCAAACCACCTCACGTCTTCCTGATTGTCACATTTACACCATTTACATCAGGTAAGGTGGTTGACTGAAAAATGCGACGGGCCACAGCAGGCAGGAGAACTGGCATACAGTGGACCTTCACGAAGCAGCTGGAAGACCTGGACTTCACAGATAACATCAGCCCTCTCTCCCACAGGTACCAAGACGCACAAGAGAAGCTATGTCATGTTGCGGAAGAAACCGAAAATGGAGGTCATGAGGGTGAACAACAAGAAACAAGACCCAGTGCGACTACATTAATTTAAGAAAACATCAAGGAAGTCGACAATTTTACCTACCTGGGCAGTGTCGTCAGTAAAGATGAGGGGATGGACGAAGACATCAAGTGCCGAATAAATAAAGCCCGTCATGCCTTCAACACCCTTCGCCCAATCTGGAGATCAACAGCCCTCTCACTCCACAACAAGATCCGGATATTTAACACCAACGTCAAGTCGGTCCTACTGTATGGCTCAGAAACCTGGCGGGTAACAAAGACCAACACCCACAAACTCCAGACATTCACCAACAGATGTCTTAGGAACATCCTCGGTATCAGGTGGCCAGAAGTCGTCACAAACGAAGAACTGTGGGACAGGACCAGACACGCTCCTACAATCGATACGGAGATCAAGAAAAGGAAATGGGGATGGATCGGCCATACGCTCCGCAAGCCTGCTTCAACGTCACCAGGCAGGCCCATGACTGGAATCAACAAGGGAAGCGGAAAGTAGGTCGACCAAAACAGACCTGGTGCAGAAGCATGGAAGCAGAGACGAAGGCAGCCGGAATGACGTGGGCCGAGCTGAAGAGGATCTCCCAGAACCGAGTCTGTTGGAGAAGTGTTGTTGCAGCCCTTTGTTTCCACGGAAATTCACAGGCATAAGTCAATAAAGTCAAGACACCAGGTAGTGGGGGAGGGGGCAAGTCACTGACAGAGACAGACAGACAGACAGACAGACAGACAGACAGACAGACAACAGACACACACACACACACACACACACACACACACACACACACACACACACACACACACACACACACACACAACACACACACACACACATACACTCACTCAGAACTTACTCTAATTTTTTTTTAAAGCTATATCAAAAGTTTGGTCAGTTCCCTGTCCACTTTAAGAACTGCTCCAAAGTTCATTTTGACATGGATAGTTCCTCTGTAACAGAGATTGAGGCTGTTAATATTCCTACATTAGTAAAAGAGCATAATTATTTAAACTACCCCTCTGATCATCTCAAAATCTACTCTCATGGTTCTATTCTAAATGTTGATGAGACAGGTACGGATGTCATTATTCAATTATTAAAAGCAGAAAGATCTTTCAACATGGGAAAATTAACTCTCTATTTACAGCTGAGCTAACTGCCATATTGTTGGCAATGTATTATCTATTTGACTTCCCAAGGGACATTTTCAAAATACTTGTGTGTTGATTCTTAGTCAGTTTTACACGCTTTAAACAATATTCTAGATCTACTCTTAAAGTGAGAAAAGGCTTTATCATTCAAATGAGGAATGTGATACATTTTCTGATCTGAAGAGGTAATGCTGTTACTTTCTGTTTGATTCCTTCACAGTGGGAAATTTATATCAACGAAAAGATAACCAAATGCAAAATATGGAGAACAGTACAGTAATCATTCTTGTGAAGTAAAAGTTCAATTGTTTCTCAATGAGGGATACAGCTTGCTGCAAAACGCATGCTGCAAGCTTGTTGGAAAGAAAATCAAGGATTCTAGCCATTATCACAAAGAGAAGTGTACAACAATACCGTATACATCAAACTAATATAATTTTGTATCATTGCAGAAATGTGTCATCCCTCATGTACAGGGTTAATTAATGCCTTCAGGACAAAATACTCGAAGAGTGTAAACTGTACTTGTAACAATCTATGAAGTAGTCATATTCTTTATCACTGTGGACAATGAAAACATGTTTATCTGCTGTGCCTACTTTTTCACTGGATGGGTTTTATCTGGACCCTGGTTATTGTTGGATACTGTTTTAGCGTAACATGACGTTTGATAGTTTATATTCACAGTACTACAGTGTTGATAGTTACTATTTACAGTACGTTACAGTTGTTTTATGAGGGGCGGGTAGCTCAGTGGTGGGAGCACTCGCTTTCCCCAGCCAATGTTAAGTAGCATCAAAAGTGGTTACCAATTGGATGGGTGACCGTTTTATGCCTTGGCACCAGCACAGTCCCCCAACTCACCCAGT
>CM060344.1:10764763-10789763 GCA_030674155.1 Stramonita haemastoma
CGAGATTCAAACCCGATCAGCAGATGGCCAGCACAATAAGCATCACTCCAACCACCAGGTGTGTGTGTGTGTGTGTGTGTGTGTGTGTGTGTGTGTGTGTGTGTGTGTGTGTGTGTGTGTGTGTGTGTGTGTGTGAGTGTGTGTGCACGCGCGTGCGCAAAATCACAATCAAAAGTTCTTTATTCTTAATATCTGAAACCGTATTAAAACATGTTTGACACGCAAAATAAAGCAACCATCATTTTGATAATAAACTGAATACAATTTGCCAATTCACTTGTCAACTTGACTGCAAATAGTGTGTGGAAAAAGAAGCATGTTGCGTCAATGTTTTCTCTAAAGGATACTGAAGTAATTTTACATCTAGTTGCGCATGCATGCGTTTTGCAAATGATGTTATGAATACCCGAAGGTACAGAATTGCCTACTTTTCCGATAGTCAGAGCAGGGTTTTAACGAGTGTGAAAGATGTTCTGCGTTCGTTTGCACACAGGAACTCAGTTTATGTCTCATCCGAAAGCCTTTTGGGGGTAGTGGAGTCGGCACTGATGTTAAACCAGGGAAAGAAAATCTCCTTAAACAGGTGTCTTAGTGATCGCTCGATCGAACCTGGGCTCGAACCTGCCCCGTCAGATCGCAATCACAACACTAACCACTGGGCTATCAGCCAGGAACCCAACTCCCCAACCCCTTACCATGTTAATGAACTGTCTTTCTGATGAGACTATAAACCGAGACTCTGTGTGCAAACGCACGCAGAACATCTTACACTCAAGTTAAAACCAGTTCCGTACTTTGCAAGAGCAGGCCTTTTTATAATGTAGGCAACAACAACAACAAAAAACATGCACACAGGTGATGTGTTTAGACACTATCCCTGGGGAAAACATCGGAGAGTTGGAGTCCCCAGGGCGGTTCGGGGCTATAGGCCCTAATGACAACGTTCTGGTGGTTCCTGGAACGACACCGTCAAAACCATTCCTATCAGATTGCCTCTCCAATGGACCGCCAGAAGTGAGAGAGAGAGAGAGAGAGAGAGAGAGAGAGAGGAGAGAGAGAGAGAGAGAGAGAGAGAGAGAGAGAGAGAGGGGGGGGAATTTACTGCATTGGTAACAGCTTACCCTCCATACTTACCCATGATTTGGGCTCTAGAGCATAGAGCACAATTCCATGGCCTTACGATACTGACAAATGCCTACAATGTCTTTTATTAACTGCAGGAATTAAAATCTTGATTTAAAAAACAGTAAACCTTAATGCTAAGAGCCATGGATCCGTTTGCACAGAGTTGTCTAGGACAATATTGAGTTCCATTCTCTCAATGCATCAAGTTATAATAAACATTGGCTAGGTAAACTGTTTTTAACACAACATGTAATGCTGTCATCGAACTAAGTATAGTACATATTTTGTAAACTTTGAGTTACATTTTTGGAATAGATTCTTGATTTCATTCATTAAGTCTCACTCATTTACGTAGGCTGGTAACGTAACCTCACTGGAAACAAGCTTTGAAAGCTTACTTGATTGACTCACCAACAAGCTTTTTTTTTTTGAAACAATCATAGCTACCCCAACCACCATCCCCTACCCTGTTCATCCACTTACTGACCCTCTCTAGTGGACTCTCTCTCTCTCTCTCTCTCTCTCTCTCTCTCTCTCTCTCTCTCTCTCTCTCTCCTCTCTCTCTCTCTCTCTCTCCTCACACCACACACACACACACACACACACACACACCTCACACACACACACACACACACACACACACACACACACACACACCACACAACACACCACACACACACACCACACACACACACACACACACCCTCCACACTCACCCACACACAGACGCCATCCACCCCCACCCCCCCTCTAACGTTTCAATCAGGCGGGTGATTAATTTTGTTTTCCCAAAACAACCATTACCTCGTTCCCCTATTGGTGCTGTCCGCCATTTTAATTGCACGTGAGAATCTCGTCATCATGACGATAATTGACTGTGACCAATCACAGACCGGCTTTTCCGTGACTGCGACCCTGCTTGGGAGCAGAGGTCAGAGGTGAAATGTCGGGAGAGGCGTAGAGCTGTCTGGGGCAGGACCTTTTGTAGTGATCCCATTGTGTTGTCAGCGAGGAGGAAGTGTGTGTGTGTGTGTGTGTGTGTGTGTGGTGTGTGTGTGTGTGTGTGTTGTGTGTGTGTGTGTGTGTGTGTGTTGTGTTGTGTGTGTGTGATGTGTGTGTGTGTGTATGTGTGTGTGTTGTGTGTGGTGACGTGTGTGTGTGCGTGACGTGTGTGTGTGTGTGCGCGTATGTCTTGTGGGTGTGTGCGGTGCGACGTGTGTGTGTGTGTGTGGTGTGTGGTGTGTGGTGTGTGTGTGTGTTTGTGTGCGTGCGCGTGTGTATGCTTCGTGAGTGCGTGGGTTGTTGTTGTGTGCGTGTGTTGAGGGGGTGGGGGTGGGGGTGGGGGTGTGAAGGGGAGAGTGGGGAGGGAGAGGGAGGAGATGAGTGTAAGTGAGGGGTTACATTAGTGGTTATTATGTCCTGAAGTATCAGTCTGCTGCAGTTCCAATCTTGGTGATGTGTGTACCCTGCGCGGTTTTGACAGTCAGACAACCACGGGCATGTGCACGCACGACCAGATAGACAGGCTCCAGATCTTCCTCTGCCTCTGTGTTTGTCTGTAGGTTTGTCGGTCTGGCTGGCTGGCTTACTGGCTGGTTGGCTGTCTCTCTGCCTTTGTATCTTTTTGTCTGTCTGTCTGTCTGTGTCTCTGTCTGTGTCACACACACGCGCGCACACACTCACATACACACTCACACACACACTCACACACACTCACACACTAACACACACAAACATACAAGCATGCACGCACGCACACACACGCACGCACACACACACGCACGCACACACACACACACACACACACCAGCTCACAGTCATTGCAATGTTTACAGAAACCACTCATTCATTTTGTAGGTCTGTTTTCTTTAGCACAGAGTCAACACAACTACTGAAAGCGAATAACTCAACTAAAGAGAACACTGAACACTGAACACTGAACAATTTTAATATGTACATCGGCCTTAGGCCACAATACACGGAGCTTGGGGGGAATGAGGAAATTCGAAAACCAGTAGATTGGTATGCAAAATGTGATACAAAATGAAAAAAACAACATCAGATTCTTTCAGACGAGTGATCGCAATAACCATATTATCTGGAACAAGTTTAGAGTTTGAAAAACATTCATGTTACACTGCATCGCTATGTTAAGGAGCAGACACCACACTCGGTATCGGTCCATTATCCCTTAATAAAAGTGTGTTTTCATAGACAACATTACAATACTTTCATACTTTCATACCTAACAATACAAATCTTTAACACACCTATCATTATAGAATATTCTGACATAACAATTCCTTCCTTCTATTAAAAGAATGAAAAATATATCTGGATAGATAATGACTTCGTTCCCTACATGATGTTGTAAGTAAAACTGACAATGGTATGTTGCTACATTCAGATAAAAACTTATCCCTTAAATCTGAGTACATTGAACATTCGAACAGAAAATGGGCTTCATTTTCAAATTTTGTTTTACAAAATGGACAGAACTTTTCTTGATCACTAACACTATATCTACGAACGTTATTATTAATTGGTAAAACATTTAATCTAACTTGTGTAATAGCAACTCGAAAACAGTAAGTATCAATAAAGTCGATATATTTTTCTTTTCCAAAGATAGTTTTGAATGATCTATAATCTTCATACCTCTCTTTATCTCTTATGGTTCCATGCCATTCTTGTGTGAACATGTCTACTAATCTTTGCTTGAATATGTGTAAAAAGGCCTTTACATCACCAACCCCTTGTTGTAGCCATACAATGTTAAATCCTGTTTCACACAGAATTTTTCTTATTTCTGATACCCAACAATTTTTTCCATTTTTATCTAATTCCAATAGCATTTGGTAGGCATTGTATGGCAATCTGTTTGGACTCATTTGTAGTAACTTAAACCAGTATCTAAGGACATTTGTATAAGAGTTTACATACAGAGGATACCTACCCAATTCACCGTACACCATTTTATTTGGTGTTCTGATTGGAACTCCTAAAAACCTCTTACTTGCTGACATGTGAACTTTTTCAATATGGTCCATTTTACTTAAACCCCAAATTTCTGAAGCATATAATAAAATAGGCTGAATTTTAACACCAAAAACCTTAAAAAACGTGCTTACATTCATTTCTTTATATCTATTAAATGCTTTATTAACTGGATGACTGCTTTTTTCCCTTTGACTACTAGGTTTTCCGTTCCCAACTTTGTACTAATCTTTGTCGTAAAAGTGAAACCCAAATAACAATATTGATTAACTATGTCCAACTTAACACCCTTATAAAACCATTTTTCATGTTTTGCTAGAAACCCCCCTTTTCTAAATACCATTACCTTAGTTTTATCAATATTCACATTTAGCTGCATATTTTCAAGAGAGAGAGAGAGAGAGAGAGAGAGAGAGAGAGAGAGAGAGAGAGAGAGAGAGAGAGAGAGAGAGAGAGAGAGAAGAGAGAGAGAGAGAGAGAGAGGAGAAGAGAGAAGAGGAGAGAGAGACTCACAGTACACAGGGACAGACACAAACACAGGAACAGACTCACAGACTGACAGAAACACAAACAGAAAGAAAGACAGGGTGTATGAGCACGCTAACGCATGCGCGCCCGTGTGTGTGTGGTGTAGTGTAGTGTCAGAGGTGGACAGGAAGTGACACAGGAGCTGTCACGCCATCACTATTGTTTCCTGTTGTCAAAGACGCCACTCCCAGACAACTTTGTGCTGGCCCAGACTGACTGACTGACTGACTGACACAGTCAGGCTGACTGGCTGTTAGGCAAAGTGACTTCTTTATTGTCTATTTTGCACTTCTTAAACTCTATTAAAGAGAACAAAAAATGTTCCATTTTGCTTATGTGTCAATTGTGTGTGGGCTGGTGGTCTGATGGGTTGACTGGTTGATTCACTGGCTGGTTGGGTAAGCTGGCTAGTTGATCAGTTGGTTGGTTGCTTTTTTATTAACTGTGGCTGGTTAATCAGTAAGTCAGCTGGTTGCTTGCTTGATCACCAGGGTTTCCTTTTGGTTGTCAGGAGGTTGGCTGGCTTTCTGCTTAGTTGGTTGTTTGGCTGGTTGGTTGGTTGGCTTGTTGATTGGTTTGTTAGGTGCTAGAAGTTGGTTAGATAGTTGTTTGGGTGGTGGTTTGTGTGATTGTTAAATTGTTAGTTAGTTGGCTGGTTGGTTGGTTGCTTGCTTTTTGGTTGATTTGTCATTTGATAGTTTGTTTGAAAGTTTGTTTTGTCAACGTGATAGTCCGTTTTGACGCGACGATGATGCTCACTAGCTAGCTTGTTGGCTGGCTGGCTGTTTAGTTGGTAAGTGGTTTGTTTCCCATTTATTATTTATTTTGCAGGCTCCAGCTTTTGTTGGTTTTGGGGGGACCTTTTGGTTGGTGTTTTATATTGAATGGTGAGCTGAGTTTGATTTTTGTTTTCTGCTTTAATTCTTTTGGAGATGGGATAGCTCAGTGGTCAGAGCGCTCACTTTCCCCAAGCCAGTGTTAAGCAGCATCGAGCATGGTCACCATTTGGATAGGTGACAGTTTGTGCGCCTTGGCTTCAGTGTAGTCCCTCCAGTTTACCCAGCTGTAAATGGGTACCTGCCCTCTTGAGTGTCAGAGAGGGTAAAGAAAGGAGGGAGAGGGGATGGGCGCCGCCCTCAACATGCTGGCCCCTAGAGAAGCTGAGGTCTCTGATGCCTCGCTCCCCTACGACCACACAGGTTATGGGAAACCTTTACCTTTACCTTTTACCCTTTCTGTGACAGCCCTTTCCTGCTGCTCTCATGCCACTCATTTCGGTATCTCCACCCCAACCCTACCCACCATGACAACGTCATTAATTTTTCGTATGGCCTGAAGTCCTCAGGGACTTTATCAATGTTAGGGCTCTGTGACACCGTCAGCCAGAGGGGCCCTGCACTCCTGCTGGGTTACTTTGAGGGCTGTCAGGGAGGCGTGGTCTTAATCAGCAGTGGTGTGACACCTCTTGCTGAGCCCTTCACTGATGACAGTGATCGTTTATGGCCAGGCCAGACTGAAATGAGACATTCACCCCGAATGATAACCTCCACACTTTCTTCCCAACACCCTTCTCCGCTGAAATTCGAAATAAAAGAATGCAAAAAGCAAACAACCACCCCCCCCCAAAAAAAAAAAAAACCACACACAAAAAACCCTGCACACAAACGCGCGCGCGCGTGAAGGACGGGATAGCATGGTGGTTAGAGCATTGGACATTGTGCTTTCCTGATCTGCAGGTTTGGTGTCGAATTCTGATCAAGAGGACTTTTTCCATCTGGAGTTAACATCAGTGCCGACTCTACTCCTCCCCAAAAGTGTGGATGAGACTATAAACCGAGGTCTCATGTGCTAAAGTACGCAGAACATCTTGCACAAACATTAAAACCTGTTCCATTTAAAAAAAAAAAGTATGTGTCTGTTGGAAGGGATGACAACATTTACAAAACTGCATACACGAGGACTAGTAAACAAAACAAGGCACATGACTGCTTGTTTCATTATCCTGAAAGTAAAAGAGTGAAAGAAAATAAACCGCCCTCCCCGAAGGTTCTGATGCGAACGCACACAGAACAAATTGATTGAGCATATGTTAAAATCTTGTTCCACCTTTTGGAAAAGTAACCATTTCATGCAGGTAGAAACTTTTAAAAACCGCATGCACAAAAGTGTCGTGTTTAGATACCATCCTGAAAATCAGATTGCAGTTGGTGTTGGGGTAGATGGGGGATGGTCTAAACGAAGAAGGAAACAGAATCTGCCTGATCTGGTGACTGATAAAAGAGTAAAACAAAAAGAAAAGAGCAAGATTAGCATGGCTTTTTCCCATTTCCTGTTGCTAAAAGAGAAGCTGGTATGCAGTGTGTGTGTGTGTGTGTGTGTGTGTGTGTGTGTGTGTGTGTGTGTGTGTGTGTGTGTGTGTGTGTGTGTGTGTGTGTGTTTGCGTGTGTGTGTGTGTGTGTGTGTTGGTGGTGCGTGTGTGTGTGTGGTGTGAATGTTGTGTGGGTGTGTGTGTGTGGTGGGTGTGTGTGTGGTGTGTTGTTTGGTGTGTGTGTGTGTGTTGTGTGTGTGTGTGTGTGTGTGTGTGTTGTGTTGTGTTGTGTGTGTGTGTGTGTGTGTGTGTGTGTGTGGTGTGTGTGTGTGTGTGTGTTTGTATTTGACTGTGTGTCTTGGGTGATGAGCAGGTTATTAAGTCTTTCTTTAAATTTGAATGGTCTCTGAAAGAGCAGATTCTTGCTTTCTTGTAAATTTGATGGTAAAAACTTCTTGCTTCTTGTCTTCGTGTTCTGTTTCTCTCTGTCTCTCTCTCTCTCTGTCTTTGTTTCTCTGTCTCTCTCTGTCTTTGTTTGTCTGTCTATCTATCTATTCTATCTATCTATCTATCTATCTATCTATCTATCTATCTATCTATCTATCTATCTATCTATCTATCTATCTATCTATCTATCTATCTATCTATCTATCTATCTATCTACTATCTATCTATCTATCTATCTATCTCTGACCCTCTGTCTCCTTCCTTTCTCTTTACTCCTCCCTCTCTTCTACCCCCCTCTCTGTCTCTTCTGTCTCTTTTGTCTCCTCTGTCTCTCTATGTCTTTCTCTCTCTGTCTCTGTTCTGTCCTGTCTGTCTTCCCGTCTGTCTGTCTCTGTCTGTCTGTCTGTCTGTCTGTCTGTCTGTTTCTGTCTGTCTGTCTGTCCTGTCTCTGCTGTCTCTTCTCTCTCTCTCTCTCTCTCCTCCTCTCTCTCTCTCTCATCTCTCTCTCTCTCTCTCTCTCTCCTCTCTCTCTGAGTGCTGCAAACAGAAGACACAGACGCAAACAGAAGACAGAGATACAGCTGCAAACAGAAAACAGAGATACAGCTGCAAACAGAGAAAGAACAAGACCAGAAACAGAGATACAGCTGCAAAGAGAAGACACAGACGCAAACAGAAGACAGAGATGCAGATGCAAAAGAAGACACAAAGAGAAGACACAGAGACAGCTGTAAACAGAAGACAGCCATTATACTTTAATGTTAAGGAAGGTAAAGGTGTCCCATAACCTATGTGGTCGTAGGGGAGCAAAGGCATAAGAGGCCTTAACTTCTCTAGGGCCAGCATATTGAGGGCGGCGCCCATCTCCTCTCCCTCGCTGCTTTACCATCCCTGACCCTAAAGGGGTAGGTACCCATTTACAGCTGGGTGAACTGAGGGACTATACTAAAGCTAAGAAGCCCAAAAAATCCCCCATCCACTTGGTAACCACGCTCGATGCTGCTTAACCTTAGCTCGGGGAAAGCAAGTTCTCTGACCACTGAGCTATCCCGTCCCCTATAATAAGTGAGCCAATAATAGCTTTAAGTATCACGGTAAGTGGGAAAGAGACGGCCTTGGGAAAACCAAGTTCTCTGACCACTGAGCTATCCTGTCCCCTTATACTTTTTACGTACTGACAGCAAAACATCATTAATTTGAGTAGACAACCTCGTATCAAGCTCAATATAAACAAAGTTTTTGTTTATACTATTTCTTTTTTTTTTTACACTCAATTTTGGCAGAGACAGTGAGTCAGTATACCTTTCTGGACAGTGTCAAAATTTTTAAGTAAGAAAAATATACAACAAATGTACAGTGTCAAAATTGTAAGAAACCCCGTACCGTTTGAACTCAATTCAAATGACTGTGTGATTTAGGATATTTCTTGTTCATATAATGTGATGGACAAACTTTCTTGTTGTCAAAGGCTCTTTTACAGGCAGTGATTGTGTGTTGTGCACCGGGCTCTTGTGGTAACGTTGTTTGCTTTTTTTTGGTAAAAAAAATATAGACTAGCACCCAGACCGCTACTCAAGGCTTAGCTTTGGATCAAATGAGGATGGGTCCGCGACTTCTCACTTTTGAGACCAGTGTGTGTGTGTGTGTGTATGTGTGTGTGTGTGTGTGTGTGTGTGTGTGTGTGTGTGTGTGTGTGTGTGTGTGTGTGTGTGTGTGTGTGTACGTGTGTGTGTGTACGTGCGTGCGTGCGTGTGTGTAAGTGTGTATGTGCGCGCGCGCCCACGTGCGTACGTGCGTGCGTGCGTGTGTGAGTTGTTGTTTTTTTCGTCTATGTGGTTTATAAATCTCACACCCACACACAACACAAGTACCTGTCTAATACGTTCTGAAGCAGACAGGGGCTACAATCAAGCTGAAGAACGACATTCTTCAAACCTACACTCTCTTCTCATTTTTTGTTTAAAAATATCCCCCTTCTCCTCCACCTCCTCCTCCACAAAAAGCGGGTTAAGTAGTGTCACCATATCCGAGTCACTACCGAAAGCGCTTCCGAACCGCTGGGAAAAAGTGAAGTTGATCTTGTGAAGGGTGCGGTGATCGATGAGACGGCTATAGGCTGGCTGAAACCTCCCTCTTCTTGAACAACATACTGTTCTGCTACCCCTATGTTTGTGTGATCGCTCACCACGGGTGGGGGGGAGGTGACACTCGCGAGTGGTTCGTGTGTCGTGCCACCCTCCACATAATTGAAAAGTTTTTTAGACCCTGTCAGGCGTCATGACGTGTACGTGTGTGGGCACCCCCAGGTGAGGTTCACAGAGAGAGAGAGAGAGAGAGAGAGAGAGAGAGAGAGAGAGAGAGAGAGAGAGAGAGAGAGAGAGAGAGGAGAGAGAGAGAGAGAGAGAGAGAGAGAGAGAGAGAGAGAGAGAGAGATTTGATTTGATTTGATTTGATTTGATTTATTCTTTTATATCGAGGATAATGGGATAAGCACTCTTGTGCTTTTTTTCATCCACTCCCTGTGTGTATGCAGTTTTGTAAATGTCATCTGTTCCCACCGGCACACGATGGCCTACTCTTACGAAAAGCGGAACAGGATTTAACGTGTGCGCAAGGTGTTCTGCATGCGTTCGCACATGGGGCCTCGGTTTAAAGTCTCATCCGAAGGACTTTTGTGGAGAGTGGAGTCAGCACTGATGTTAACTGCAGGAGAAAAATCTCCTCGACCGGACTCGAACTCGGGTCGTCAAATTGCCAGGGCAATATTCTGACCACTAGGCTATCAGAGAGAGAGAGAGAGAGAGAGAGAGAGAGAGAGAGAGAGAGAGAGAGAGAGAGACAGAGAGACAGAGAGACAGAGAGACAGAGAGACAGAGACAGAGACAGAGAGACAGAGAGAGCGAGAAAGCGTGTAGGGGTGAGGATTGGAGGGAGAGTGTTGGGGTGGGGGGGGGGGGGGGGGGTTAGCCACTTAGTGTTAGTGACAGACAATGCTTTCTTGAATCAATGAAAGATCTCGTTGGCTTAGGTTAAAAAAAATGAAAAAGAAAAAGAGTTCCGAATGTGATTTTGTGGTCCACTGGTTATCTCCCCTCTTGAAACTTAGGTAGGGGGTGGGGGAAAGTGAGGGGGAGGGTGAGGGTAAGGAGGTTTTGTTAAGTGTTAGTGATAAGTTGAACTTTTCATTTGAAGATCAGTGAATGCTTTGGTTTACCCTGAGATAGAAAAGCACAGTTGAGAATGTGCCCTTTTGGCCAAAATCAATGGTTCCAGCTCTTGTTTAGGAAATAATGATGAAGTCTCAGCTTCATTTCTGACAAGTTCCGACAAGCCTACCCTGTGTCTGTGCCAGGATCACCAGGTCTGCAACCCATCACCTGCAATACCAACACACACGAAACAACATACAATACAAACACAATTCAAACACAGTGCAGTACGAAACGACACAATGGTCTTAAGTACAGCACAATCTAGTAGTACCAGCTGAATGTGGTGTAGCGGCGTTTATTGGCAACAACAACAACAACAACAACAACAACATCATCAGATTTTTAATTTCTGAGAGAAATTCGAACCAGTCTTGTTTTCTTTAAGAATACAGACCCAAGATACCCAGCATGCACCATATCACTGGAGAAGCAAGGTCTTTGCCAGGTGCCATCTGTCCACGTCACCATCACCTGGAAACCCCGTTCACTGCAGTCTTCGGGAGATCGGAACTCAACCTTACATGAAAGACGACTGTCAGAGATGGCCTGGAAAGTTCATGACTACACGCACAGTTTCTTTGCGTTTTTGCCATGGCTTTGTGTGTGTGTGTGTGTGTGTGTGTGTGTGTGTGTGTGTGTGTGTGTGTGTGTGTGTGTGTGTGTGTGTGTGTGTGTGTGTGTATGTGTGTACAATAGTTGGATCTTTTCAGACAATTGGGGGAGGGGGGTGTAAAGGGGGATGTCAGATCTTGAGGAGATACACCATGAAATTGAATACAAGAACACAGAAAAGAGTTCATGATTTTATTTTCCTCTTGTCTGTCACATTCATATGTACTTCATGAAATTGTTCAAAAACACAGAAGCGAAAGATGTCACAGCCTTTTCTTTAACCTCATGAAAGCAAATAGAAAATGTATTTCGAAATATGTTCCTAAATTGCAGCGAAAAGTGATTTAATTTTTTATTTTTTTTATTTTCAGCAAAATGACTGTATAGTCTTAAAAATGATTACAACACACTAAGACCAAAATCTGGAAATGACATTTTTGTAAAAGAAAAAAAATGCAAGCTCATTGAAGATGTGTTTTCTTTTGTATGGGTTTAATACACTAAGACCAAAATCTGGAAATGAAATTTTTGTTGAAAAATCACTTCAAGCTCATTGAAGATACGTTTTCTTTTAAATGGATTTGGGTACTAACGAAATTTGATCGATCAGCTGTGATTACATATCAGATGTTAATTTTATATTATCAATTTTTAAAGGAATTCCAGAAATAGAATATATTGTCAAATTGTAAGAAGAGAGAGGGGGAGATAGTGGGAGAGACAGAGGCAGAGAGATATATTCAAAGAAACAGAAGGAAAGACAGACAGACAGAGAGAGAGATAGACAGACAGAGAGACAGAGACAGAAATAGAGAGACAGAGAACAGTGACACACAGAGACACAGAGAGAGACAGGCAAAGAAATATAGAGACAGACACAGATAGACTGAGAGACAGAGAAGAGAGAGAGACAGAGAATAAGAGAGACAGAGAAACAGAGACAGAGACAGAAAGGGATCAAAACAGTTTTTTTTCTCTTTTTTTATAGAAATTTTTCAAGTCCGTTAGTTAAACAAAAAAATCACGTCAAGGTAACTCCTGCAAAGACTTCCGGTTCCAGGGTGACAAAAGATGCACATGAAGTTCAAACTTCCGGCTCCGGGTCATAGAGGTCAGAAGAACTCTGAGAGGGATGGCAGAGTTTCTGGCACCTCCACGTCATTGTTGCCGGGCCACATGGACCGTTTCCCAGCTCCGCTGCTGCATCTGCAACCCAGGGGATCTGTCTGAGAAATGCTGAAACCTGAAAGTAAAACCCTCAACGTGTCTTAGCCCCGTGCCATTGGTTTAGGTAGACATTGTCAGAAGTGCCTCAGCAAAGGAAAGAAGAATCCTGATTCTGAAATCCAGGTGAGGGTTTTCAGGTGTTGTTGTTGTTTTTTTAAGATCTTCACCACCAAGTTCTACTGGGTTGAAATACTGAGGATAAAAAAGCAAGAAGGAAAAAGAAGGAGAAGGTGAAGAAGAAGAAAAGGAAGAAGAGGTATTATTGATTTCATGTCATTATATTTCTCTTTTCTTTTTTTAATTTGTCTATTTCATTTTTTTTTATCTATTTCATTTTTGGGGACGGCATAGCGTTCGCTTTCCCCAGCCAATGTTAAATAGCGTCGAACATGGTTACCAGTTGAATGGGTGACCGTTTGCGCGCCTTGGCTTTAGTACAGTCCCCCCAGTTCACCCAGCTGTAAATGGGTACCTGCCCTCTTTAGAGTCAGGGAAGGTAAAGCAGCCAGGGAGATGAGATGGGCACCGCCCTCCACATGCTTGCTCTAGAGAAGCTGAGGTCTCTGACGCCTCGCTCCACTACGACTACACAAGTTATGGGACACCTTTACCTTTACCTTTTTTAATTTCATTTTGATTTGTTCCGAGCTTCGAGATCAAGAACCGGTGAGCTTTTGCGTATACAACCCTTTTCCCACCTCTGAGGCAGCCGAATTCCGACTTCAAAGAATCTTTTCTTTTATTTCATACCATACTTACGGGGGTAGTTTGGTTGCGCCTGGTTTGCACTCCAAGAAGCACTGGTAATATGCTTCGCAGCATGCGTCACTTCCGCTTCCGGCCAGCGCCGCCTTCCGCTTGCAAGTGATGACACTGCGCATGCACTTGAAGACACAGGACTTGGCTTCCGTGTCAGAGGGCAGCAGGACCAGCAGGCAGAAGAAAATGGCCGCCAAGGAGAGGGGAAGAGGTACGGGAAATCGTGAAGACGCCATCAGGTCAGCTTCTGCAGCAATAACAACACACAGGCTGCTTTGGTTGTTATTGTAGTGGTGGTGGTGGTTGTCGTTAGTGCTGTTGTTGGTGGTGTTGTTATTGTTGTTGTTAGTCTCCTTGTTGTGACTGTAGTTGTTGTTAGTGTTATTGCTGTTGTCCTTGTTGGTGGTGGTGTTTGTTCTAGCGTTGTTGTCGTTAGTGTTGTTGCTGTCGTCGATGGTTGCTGCTGTTGTTACTGCTGGTGTTTCGTCGTTGTTGTTGATGATCAATGACAATGAGGATGGTGTAACAATGCTGCCGTGGAGTGCATCTGCTTTGAGACTACTTGACAGGGTTGTACTCTACGCTTACCATCATATTAATGTGTCTCAGCACCAACAGGGCCTGAGAGATACAGACACCCGCAGTGGTGGCTAGATAAGTTAAGCAACACTCGTAAAATCGCATCTATAAATGGATGAAGCTCGACTGTGTGATCCCAGGCTCCCCATTGAGCCCACAGCACACTAAGGCTGGATAGGAGCCGGCTGGAGTCCAAAAATACGTGTGGCTCTTATGGAAAACCTTATTACCAGTTTCAGCCTGAGGGTAATCTGTTACAACTCTGTTGCTTAATTTGTCTTGAACTTTCATATTGTGTGTGGCTCCAGCATTTAGAGTTATATAAATACATAACTCTAAGCACACACTGCATAACACGTTTGCGTGTTTGACTGTTTTCAAATGTTTCGCCACCCAAACAGCTGCACTTCAGCATTGGGGGAATTTTCTCCTGTAAAGGGGAGTATGGGTTGTTATTTTAAGAGTTTGTTATGGATGAAGACATTCCCAGTGAAACATATTAAAGCGTAACAACAGTTTTAACAATGTCATTCTTGGTACTTTGCTGACATCAGAAGCTGGAAAAACCCTCTGGCCAGGCTGATTATCATGTTAAAAGGGAGACATTTGTTTTCATTACAGTACATAGAAAAGAGAAAGAAAACGGTAAGATTTTATGTTTCGTTAGTCTGTTTTAATTTATTTTGGTGATGCTCCTTTAAAACATAAGTGATGGTGTTGAGAGATCTCCAGAGTATCTGAAAATCCTTTAATGATACAAATCTAGCATAAATAGACACACACACACACCACACACACACACACACACACACACACACACACACACACACACACACACACACACACACCACACACACACACCACACACACACACACACACACACACACACACACACACAACTACCCAATCCCATTCCTATTTAATTGAAATACGCTTCCCCCCCAAAAAACAAAAAAAAAAAAATGGCATAAAAACCAAAAAGAGTTTCCATCCCCCCTCATAAAATATCAAAACAAGAAAAAGAGTAACTCAAACCAATTTATATCTTTTTGTGTCTTCATAATTGACTTTATTCCCCACACGATCATAGGCTTAGTCTAAACACAGAGGCACAAGGACGCACGTGCCGTGTGTAGTGCGTGACGTCGTATGTGAAGGACAAAAGTTATGGGCCCTTCTTCATGCATTTTTCAACCTCTCTGTCTCTTCTCTCGGGGCCAAAGTTAGGGAGGGAAATTATTCATATTTTCACCACACACACATTCAGAGCCCCCAGTCTTTCTATAGTTTTGTTTTGTTCATGGGGGCCACAGTGTGTGTTGACTGACAGTTATGTGACTGTGAGCAATTTGGACAGGTCTTTAAGAAAGTATGGTCGTATTTGAGTGTGAATGGAGGGGAGTGGGGGGGGGGGAGTTTGGAGGGAGGGGGGGTGAATGAGTCTTGGTTGTTTGTAATTACATTTCTATGGCGATGATTGATGTGTTGTTATGTGTTTGTGTGTTGTGTGTGTGTGTGTGTGTGTGTTTGTGTGTTGTGTGTGTGTGTGTGTGTGTGTGTGTGTGTGTGTGTGTGTGTGTGTGTGTGTTGTGTGTGTGTGTGTGTTGTGTGTGTTGGGGTGTGTGTGCGCGCGCGTGTTTGTGTGTGTTTGTGTCTGTGTGTGTTTGCATGTGTCTGCATATCTGTGTGTGTGTATGTTTGTGTGTATGTGTGTGTGTGTGTTTGCATGTGCGTGTATAGCTGTCCGTGCATTAAGGACCATGTGTGAACTTTGAACATCCCTGTGCAAAATGACATATATGACAGAAGTTAAAGCACCCTGTTTGTAGTCAGTGTCTAGCTGAACGCTCCTCTTGCAGTAATAGCGCTGTCAGCACTGCTTCAGGTCAGGGTGACTCAGTCACCTGTTGGAACATCTTGCTGTTTCTCCTGAATGGCGACACTATAACGAAGACAACAGTGCTTTCCACTTTATCATCAGCATTTTATCTGAAAAGTGTGTGTGTGTGTGTGTGTGTGTGTGTGTGTGTGTGTGTGTGTGTGTGTGTGTGTGTGTTGTGTGTGTTGTGTGTGTTGTGTGTTGATGTGTGTGTGTTGTGTGTGTTTGTGTGTGTGTGTCTGTGTGTTTGTGTCTGTGTGTCTGTGTGATCTGTGTGTCTGTGTCTGTGTGTCTTAATCCAGCCTCAAGACACACTTATTTCAAAGCTAAGACTTTCCTATCCTGTTTCATCCTCTGCCCCTGCTCTCAACAGCCGAAATGTCCACCACCCTGCCAAAGTGTTTAACCCTCTCTGTCTGTCTGTCTGTCTGTCTGTCTGTCTGTCTGTCTGTCCTGTCTGTCTGTCTGTCTGTCTGTCTGTCTGTCTGTCTGTCTGTCTGTCTGTCTGTCTGTCTCTCTCTCTCTCTCTCTCTCTCTCTCTCTCTCTCTCTCTCTCTCTCTCTCTCTCTCTCTCTCTCTCTCTCTCTCTCTCTCTGTATATATATATATATATATATATATATATATATATATATATATATATATATATATTGTGTGTGTGTGTGTGTGTGTGTTTGTGTGTGTGTGTGTGTGTGTGTACATTGACTTTGTTAAAAAAATCTAAATTATTGTTGGCTGCATGCGCAAGAATTGGTTGAATGCAAGCGCTTTGATTTGTTTTTGCAAGATATAGCGCTATATAAATTCCATTATGTTATTTATTATTTAAAAAAAATTGGTTCACCCAGTAAACAAACTTGTACAAGCGGAGTCAGAGGATTTGGGATTCAAATTTATCATAGTGTTCATGTCCCCATGTCATCAAACGAAGTGTAACCCATTTCACACTACTCAAAATAACAAGCTAAGCATCGTGTAGGCAGCCTTCAGTCTTGGAAGACTATGGAGTTGCGTTCTAAGCGTTTATTCTGGTTCAGCATCGGATGTGGCTGGCCAGTCTGACACAGGAATGACAGTCCCTATGACAGAGGGCACAGACGAAGTCTGACGCTGGTCTGTCTGTCTGGTGCGCCGTCTTTCTTCTCATTCGCTTTGCCTCGTGCTGTGTGAGCTCCGATAATCCATATGCAAAATGACTCTAATGACATAACTTTCAGCAAAGTGTGTAGAGCTGATACCTGTCTTGCAGTAACAGTTCTGTCAGCAGTGTATCAGGTCATGCACAGTGGTACAAAATTCTTATGATTCTCGCATTAACAACGAAAAAATCTAGACCCAATAAGAACACCAGCCGCCATGGTGCAGTGGTTAGCGCGAAATAATGATGTTTAACACACGGCACCTCGGTTTATCGTCTGATTTGAAAGACTAGCGCCCAGACCACCACTCATGGTCTGATGGATGGGGGAAAAGTTTTGGGCCCAAACAGGATTTGAACCACTTCACACTCCGACCCGGACTTTTCGCTGTCTATGCAGGCGCATTGTTTGTTTGTGTGTATGTGTGTGTGTGTGTGTGTGTGTGTGTGTGTGTGTGTGTGTGTGTGTGTGTGTGTTGTGTGTGTGTGTGTGTTGTGTGTGTGTGTGTTGTGTGTGTGTGTGTGTGTTGTGTGTGTGTGTGTGTGTGTGTTTGTTGTGTGTGTGTGTGAGTGTGTGTGGTGTATTGTGTGTGTGTGAGTGTGTTTTGTGTTAATGTATGTAGTGTGTGATGTGCGTGCATGCGCGCGTGTTGTGTGTGTATGTGTTGGTATGTGTGTGTGTGTGTGTGTGTGTTGTGGATATGGTGTGTGTATGTGTGGTGTGTGTGTGTGTGTGTGTGTGTGTGTGTGTGTGTGTGTGTGTGTGTGTGTGTGTGTGTGTGTGTGTGTGTG
Source organism: Stramonita haemastoma (assembly GCA_030674155.1). Taxonomy (NCBI): domain Eukaryota; kingdom Metazoa; phylum Mollusca; class Gastropoda; order Neogastropoda; family Muricidae; genus Stramonita; species Stramonita haemastoma. The sequence continues at coordinate 10,782,368 of CM060344.1, forward strand.
TGTGTGTTTTGTTTGAAGTTTATTCGTCTCCCTGTTCCATTACCTTTATGTAAAGAGGAACAGAAACATGTTTGTACTTTCACTTTCAATACCTGTTATTCAATTAGTCCTATCGGTATTCGTATTGTAACGCATCTCTTTAACCTAATGACGCAATGTGTAAAAGCTTTGTGCATAATTGTGTCACTAGGCTAGGTGTCTCATTGTTTGCAAAACGTAAAGTGTTGCTGGTTTTGCTATACGAGTTCATGCTCTTGTAATCATTTGTTGATTAAAACTAGTTTCAACAAAATCAAATACCAGTAAACTAAGGTTCCCTATACAAAATGCTCACAAGTCATAATGAATACACAAACACAAATCTGCGTTTTCGTTAAAAGGGGTAAGCCTGCTATAGTTTGTGAAATAGATGACAGAACAGACCTAGCATGCACCAAACTCCATGAAAAGATGAGCTTCACCAGTTTTGCATTGTCCATAGCACACTGCATGAAAAAAGACATTGTTCTATTTCAGCGTCTTCGTCGTTGAATGCTCAGACAGCAACTATTGTTGTCTATCAAAAATGCGTTGCACTACTGTTGTGCTCCTGACAAGTCAGACCCAGCCATCCGACATTGGCGTGGGAGAGAATTGCTATCTTTTAAGTCTTTCTGCGAAAAAAAGGACAGAGAAACGGACAAAGAAGGCAAGAAATAGACACGAATTAGATCACATGAAGAAAAGGAACAAAACAGAGACAAGGAGAGGGGTAAAAAAGAAGGAATTTTTAGCAGAGAATTTCCAGAAGGTGGGGATGCTGTTTAAACTGCACTGGCCCCAGGCATCCCCACGGGGGAGAGGGCAGTGTCCTAAAGATGGATTTCTTTCTGGCATTCTTCTCTAACGAGTGTGATGCAGGCCAAAACAAAACAAATACAGAACAAAAACAACAACAGCCCCCCATCCTAAAATTTACATTAGCACGAAAAATTCTACAACTATTAGTTCAAATCAAAGATGAAATTTACTAGTCCTATCGTTAAGATAGATGAATCGGTGGTCTAGAGGTAACGCGCCTACCTAGAAAGCAAAAAGTCTGGGTCGGAGTGTACGGTGGTTAAATCCCTTTCGGGCCCCAAAACTATTCCCCCATCCATTAGACCATGAGCGGTGGTCTGGGTGATAGTCTCTCGGATGAGACAATACATCGAGGTCCCATTGTTACCATCCTTATTTAGCGCACGTAAAAGAACCCACGGCAAAGAAAGGGTTGTCCCTGGCAATATTCTTTTAAAATAAAAAAAGCAACTCTGGTAGCAAACAAAAAGAAAAAAATAATGGGTGGTGCTGCGCTTGTGGCGATTTGCTCTCCCCGGGGAGAGCAGCCCAGTTCAATGCAGAGAAATCTGTTGTGACATAAAAATGGTATAAAATAAAATATACAAAAATAGACTGCATGGTATTGAACACAAAACACACAACACACATACACACACACGCACACACACACACACACACACACACACACACACACACACACACACACACACACACACACACACACACACACACACACAAACACATACGCATGCAAACACGCACGCACGCAGCACGCACGCAGGCACCCCCCCCCCCAACACAACACACACACACCCTCTCTCTCTCTCTCTCTCCTCTCCTCCTCTCCTCCTCTCTCTCTCTCCTCTCTCCTCTCTCCTCCTCTCTCTCTCTCTCTCTCTCTCTCTCTCTCTCTCCCTCTCTCCCCCCCCTCCTCTCTCTCTCTCTCTCTCTCTCTCTCTCTCTCTCTCTCTCTCTCCCCCTCTCTCTCTCTCTCCTCTCATCCTCTCTCTCCTTCGGATGAGACTTTAAACCGAGCCCGTGTGCGAACGCACGCAGAACATCTTGCGCACACGTTAAATCCTGTTCCGCTTTTCGTAAGAGTAGGCCGTCATGTGCCGGGGAACATATGACAATATTTACACAACTGCATACCACGGGGACTGGATGTAAAAAACAACAACACACGAGTGCTTATTCCATTATCATCGATATAAAAGAATAAACCACCCCAAACCAAAATCTCTCTCTTGGTCACGCACGCACTCACCCACGCGCGCATGCATGCATGCATGGCCGATGCAGAGGACATGCGTGCGTAGCCTAAGGAAGTATACTCCTTGCTGCTGATCAGTTAGCCTGAAGACAAGGCGGACAGGTAAGACTCAAGTCCCACTGAAGCCGTGGAGATGTTTTGCCAAGCAGAGAACATTGCATATTTCATGTAGCCCCCCTTGGCCCCTCTACAGCAATAATACCAGCCACCACCACAGTCCCGTCTTTCGGTGCCAGACTTCTTCACACAGTTCTTAAAGCCTACTAGGCTTAATTCATATATTTATTGTCTGATCATTATTAGGTCATAACGACACAGAGAGAGAGGGGGGGTTAGAGAGAGAGGGGGAGAGAGAGAGAGAGAGAGAGAGAGAGAGAAGAGAGAGAGAGAGAGAGAGAGAGAGAGAGAGAGAGAGAGAGAGAGAGAGAGAGAGACAGACAGACAGACAGAAGACAGACAGACAGACAGACAGACAGACAGACAGACAGACAGACAGACAGACAGACAGACATAGAGGCAGAATGAGGGACATAAAGAGATAGACGTAGAAAGAGCAGAATGACGACAGACTGACAAAGAAAGCTTTGACAAATTGGATTAACCAAAATTATGTTATTTTGACGATAACGGATAAGCACTTATGTGCTTTTTGACAATCCTCTCCCCACCCTTATCAGAACAACATCATGATAGAGACACACAACACACTACACACACACCACACACACACCACACTTACAGACACACTTTCATACATACATAATACATACATACACACACATACACATACACCAATTCACACAGAGAAGCAACACAACACAGTTTGTAATACAAACATAAACAAGCCATAAACAAGACAAAGTATCACATTAAAAATAAAGACAACAATAGCAATAACAAACAACAGAAGAATAACAATATAAAAAATGCACCACAGCACTAACAATCAAGAAGATCGATATGAATATAATATTTTGTCAAAAAGGTATTGTTAGGTGCCTAAGGGAAAAGCAAATGCTGTAAGTATCAAAGGCATTATTGTATGACTATGGTATAGGAATGCTTTACAAAGGGTTATTGTAGGACTATGGTATAGAACGCTTTACAAAGGCGTATATTGTAATGACTATGGTATAGAAACGCTTTACAAAGGCGTTATTGTATGACTATGGTATAGAAACGCTTTACAAAGGCGTTATTGTATGACTATGGGTATAGAAAACGCTTTACAAAGGCGTTATTGTATGACTATGGGTATAGAAACGCTTTACAAAGGCGTTATTGTATGACTATGGGTATAGAAACCCTTTGCAAAGGCGTTATTGTATGACTATGGGTATAGAAACGCGTTAAAAAGGCGTTGATGTATGACTATGGGTATAGAAATGCTTCACAAAGGCGTTGATGTATGACTATGGGTATAGAAAATTTAATGCTTTACAAAGGGGTTGTTGTATGACTATGGCCACAGAAATGCTTGGCCTATCAAAGGTTTTGCAGGTTGTCAAAGACCATAGGACTGAATTAGTTAAAGGCCTGGCTGAATGTTCAGAGCCCCAAGCTTTGGTGTTTGATGATATGACAGAGGGGAATGCCTGGGATGAGGTGTGTGTGTGTGTGTGTGTGTGTGAGTTAAGATCGTTTGAGTGCCACACTAGTCAAAGACGGGATGTCAATATCAAGGACTAAGCTGGCTTCTCCTGAGACACTGCAAAAAGTCATCAGAGAGGCTGGTTGAATTTTTTTCAGGCAGTATGTCCTGGGTAAGCAGACCTAGCCAAGTCCTGCCCTGAACACATAACACATTATTTCTTCTTCTTTTTCACTGTCTTCCTCAAGCCACTGTGTGGTGTACATCTTTGAAGGTGTTCGCCAGTCTGGGTTTGTTATTGAGGAAAAAGTAGTGAGGAAAGACGTGCAGGTACCAACTTCTCAATCATTTTGAAAATGACTTATCAAAGAATCAAATTAAAAACAAATGAAATGAAAATAAATTCTAGGAAATAATGTCTTTCAGTGGCAGTATCGAAGGCATTTCTGTGTAAGAGCCATGCCTTTGGCCTGACCTGACTCGAGTTTCGGCTCCTGGATGAGCCCTCAACTCCACCTGCTGTGGTACCTTACAGCAATACATATTTCAAAATTTAAAAGTGTCAATTGCATTCAAAGGAATATTTGATATTCCTGTGGCCTTTAGAAGCTGCCCTCAAAAGACGATGATAAAAAGAGAAAGAAAATATGCTTAGAATATATGTTGGAAAAAAATTGAATAAGACAAAATAAGCAACTAGTGAATCTTTGTGCCTTAAGTTTGGGGATCCTATTAAAGGATGCAAGGGAGGTCATAAAGTTTGTATCCAGCCAAGTGGTCAGTCTTGGCTGGATAATAACCCAAACATTGCAATACACTTTAAGTGCATGCACAGGCAAGAGAAGTATGGAAAAAAGTCTGGGTTTGTTGAGATTTTTTTTTTACCATAGGGGGACACATGGAGAAAGAACGAGTTCCAGTTTTGTGGATATGTGGTGATTTAGCCTGTTGTGCCCAGTGCAGTCATGGAATGATGGCCTGTTCTTTGTTCTTCTCTTCTGAGATGATGGTAGTCGTCCTTTAGCCTGTCCCGGGGCGTTGATTTGATGCTTTTTTTTCTATAGAAGATAAGGCTTTTTTGCTCTGTGCACTCTGTTTGTTTCCAGGTATGCTACAGTGGGCAGGGATCCATTGCAGCATTACAGGGTTTTTTGAGGAAGGGGCTGTAGTTCCCTTTGAGGTTCTGTTTCTTTGTCTGCAGACAGGGCTATAGGACTGACAGGGAATCGGTGAGAAACACCCTTTGCTGTCATTCATCAAATAAACGAGAAAGAGACAAGTGGTGAATTTGAGCTTGAAAAACAATCATAAAATAATCCAAAATGACATGTGCAATGAATTTGAGCTTACGGACGATCATCACATAATCCAAAAAGAAGCTGGTAATGATTACAGCTTGAATACAATTATCAAGTAATCCAAGAAAACACAAGTAATGAATTTGAGTTTGAAAACTGTCGCCAAACATTCCATGCCTTTTTGTTAAAGGAGGGGAGAGAAATAACGCTTTTTCTGCAGTGCAACTCATGCCCAGTAGAAACCACAAATCATCTCCCCTGCTATAGGATCTGTGTTCTTTGAAAACAAATTGGAAACAGATCCAACTTTATCACAAACGGCTTTTCCTACAGAGGCTGTTGAATAATAAAAGTACTGGGGATGTGAAATGATAGGGGAAGAGGTTTTGATATGACACCTGAGACACCAGAGCTGCAGTGCGGTGACGCACTTCCCAAGGGGAGAGCATCCGGAGTTGCGAGCGCAGAAATGTGCTGTAATTCTGAGTGACATATACTGCAATACAATGCAAAACAATCAATAAAACAACATCACAAAACAATGAAAAACTGTATACAGTATGATGAAATATCATACAATTCAATATAAAGTTAATGTTGTCATCAGTTTGTAGTAGTTCACAATGTCTTTTCTTCCGAAAGGTGATACATATTTTAACGTGTGCAAAACAATTTCTGCCTGCGTTCATACACGGGGCCTTGGTTGTTAGTCTCATTTGAAGAAGAGTTTCGCGTGTTTCTTTGATGTTTGACAGGTTTTCTCTCTCTCTCTCTCTCTCTCTCTCTCTCTCTCTCTCTCTCTCTCTCTCTCTCTCTCTCTCTCTCTCTCTCTCCCTCCCTCCTCCCTCCACCAGTAGTCTATCCCCCTGTGTTCACGGTGCTTATTCCACCTTCTCCACTCTCTCATACCAAGGCCTGTGTGGCCTCGCTGATACAGCCAGCAGTTCACTGGTAAATCTCTGTGCTCAGACGTCTCAAAGCCACCTGCCGTGAGAGACCAAGCCATGTATCTATGTACTTGTGTGGACGGGATAGCTTAGGGGTTAGAACATTGCGCTCGCAATCTGACGGCCCAGGTTCGAATCCCGTTTAAGGGGATTTTCCCCCCAGAGTTAACATCAGTGCAGACACTACTCTCCCCAAAAGTCCTTCGGGTGAAACTATAAACCAAGGCCCCCTGCGCAAAAGCACGCAGAACGTCTTGCGAACACGTTAAATCCTGTTCCGCTTTTTGAAAGAGTAGACCATTTTGTACCGGTCGGAACAGATGATACATTTTATAAAAGTGCATACACACGGGACCTAGATGTAAAAAAGCACACGGGTAATTAGTCTACTATCTTCGATATAAAACAATAAATAAATAAATAAATAATAATAAATAAATAATACATAAATAAATAATATTTTTTTTTAAAATCTGTCTGTCTGTCTGTCTGTCTTTCTGTGTGTGTGTGTGTGTGTGTGTGTGTGTGTGTGTGTGTGTGTGTGTGTGTGTGTGTGTGTGTGTGATGTGTGTGTGTGTATGTATGTGTGTCTGTGTGTATGTGTGTCTGGTTCATGTCATATGCATGTATGCATGTAGTATGTATGTATGTATGTATGTATGTATGTATGCATGTATGTATGTATGTATGTATGTATGTATGTATGTATGTATGTATGTATGTATGTATGTATGTATGTATGTATGTATGTATGTATGTATGATGTATGATGTATGTCTGTATGTATGTATGTATGCATGTATGTCTGTATGTCTGTATGCATGTATGCATTACTTCATATATTAATTCATTCTCTCCAGTGGGGGTCGCCCAAGTTGTGTCAGTATAAATAGCAACCCCACCTTCTGGAAATTCTTTGCTAGGAATTCCTTCTTTTCTATCCCTCTCTTTGTTTCTGCCTTGTTCCTTCTCTCCCAGTCACCTCCTTCTCGTTTCTTTTTCTGCCGCCTCGGTCCATTCTCCCTTTTTATTCTCAGAAAGACTTAAAAGATAATAATTCTCTTCCACACCAAAGTCAGGGCTGCTCACATGACAGATGATAACTGATTCTGACTAAGCTCTCGATAAAGATTGTATTCATCCATTCATTCATTCATTCATTCATTCATTCATTCATTCATTCATTCATTCATTCATTCGTTCGTTCGTTCGTTCGTTCGTTATTTCATTCATTCATTATCCAGTTCATTCATTCATTCATTCATTCATTCATTCATTCATTCATTCATTCATTCATTTATTCATTCATTCATTCATTCATTCATTCATTCATTCATTCATTCATTCATTCATTCATTCGTTCGTTCGTTCGTTCGTTATTTCATTCATTCATTATCCCGTTCATTCATTCATTCATTCATTCATTCATTCATTCATTCATTCATTCATTCAATCATTCATTCAT
>CM060344.1:10794763-10797263 GCA_030674155.1 Stramonita haemastoma
GAGAGAGAGGAGAGAGAGAAGAGAGAGGGAGAAGGAGAGGAGAGGAGAGAAGAGAGAGAGAGAGAGAGAGAGAGAGAGAGAGAAGAGAGAGAGATGAGAGAGAGAGAGAGAGAGAGAGAGAGGGAGACGGAGAGACGGAAACATGACGGAGTCAGAGAGACAAAGACAGAAACAGATAGGCCAGAGACAGATATTCACACAAACAGCAACACACACACACACACACACACACACACACACACACAACACACACACACACAACACACACACACACAGAGGCAGAGACAGACAGAGAAATAGATACACACATATACAGACAGACAGACAGACAGGCAAAGAAACAGAGACAGACAGACAGAGAAACAGAGAAAGACTGACAGACAAATAGAGAGAGACATACAGACAGATAGACGGACAGGCAAAGAAACACAGAGACAGAGGGACAGAGACAGACCGAGAAATAGATACAGACAGTCAGACAAACAGACAGATGGACAGGCAAAGAAACAGAGACAGACAGACAGACAGACAGACAGATAAACAGGGAGAGGGAGACAGACAAACAGATAGAGACAGACAAACAGATAGACAGACAGGCAAAGAAACAGAGACAGACAGACAGAGAAACAGACTGACAGACAAAGAGAGAGAGGCAGACATACAGACAGATAGACGGACAGGCAAAGAAAAGACAGACAGACAGAAAGAAAGACAAAGACGCAGGGAGAGGGAGATTGACAGAGAAATAGAGACAGACAGTCAGACAGACGCAGACAGAGAGACAAAGAGATCGACATAGAGAGGCAGGGAGAAACAGAGACAGAGACACACAGAGGAGGGAGGGGATACCGACAGACAGACAGACAGACAGACAGACAGACAGACAGACAGACAGACAGACAGAGAAGAGACACAGAGATCGACATAGAGAGGCAAGTAGAAACAGAGACAGGAGACACACAGAGGAGGGGGGGATACCGACAGACAATACAGACAGACAGACAGACAGACAGACAGACAGACAGACAGGCAGACAGGACAGGCAACAGACATACAGGCAGACAGACAGACAGACAGACAGACAGACAGACAGACAGACAGACAGACAGAGAAAAGTATAAGATTGAAGTTCAGATAATTTTTTATTCATGTATCGGCCATCGCTCCTCATGAGTGGGTGTGAAAATAACAACTGACAATAGCAAAAAAAAGAAAAAATCAATATTTGCACAATAAAAGCAGTCTGATGGGACGTGCTATCAGGACATAAGAACTGACCGTAATTTCAATGCTTGTACAGATAAATGTTTACAGCTACATATGGTTTGTTCCAGCGTCAAACCACCAACAAAGCTAATCTAAAACTGGTTGGTTGAAAAATTGGACAATTCAGTGGATGAAGTATGATGTACACAGCCTTGGAGAGAGGACAATGAAACAAGAGAGGGAGAGAGGAGGGGGGAGAGAGAGAGAGAGAGAGAGAGAGAGAGAGAGAGAGAGAGAGAGAGAGAGAGGAGAGAGAGAGAGGAGAGAGAGAGGAGAGAGAGAGAGAGAGAGAGAGAGAGAGAGAGAGAGAGTGAGAGAGAGGATGAGAGAGAGAGAGAAGAGAGAGAGAAGGGGGGGGGGGGAGATAGAGACGGAGAAAGAGACGGAGAGAGTGAGAGAGACAGGCAGACAGACATAGAGAGACAGATAGAGAGACAGAGAGACACATAGAAAACGGAGAGATAGAGAGAGAGAGAGGAGAGACAGAGAGAGAGCGTACATCTTCTATTGTATCAGTATTAAAACAAACGAAATACATAAAATGATATACTTGTGATAAAGCACAAACAACACTACATTTCTTACTTAATAATAATGCTATCGAAAAAAAATTCAACATACATAGGGACATATAAATGCTGCACATTGAAAAAAAAAGTTAAGTAAACTAAACAAACACCCAATACAATTTCGAAAAGGTCAAGTATATGAAGAAAAACAACCCTTTCTTTTTTCAAAACAGTAATAAACAGAGAGAGATAGAGAGAGAGAAAAAACAAGAGAGAGAGAGAGAGAGAGAGAGAGAGAGAGAGAGAGAGAGAGAGAAGAGAGAGAGAGAGAGAGAGAAGAAGAAGACAGAAGAGAGAAACATAGAGACAGACAGATAGACACACACAACACACACACACAACAACACACACACACACACCCCACACACACACACACACCACATACACACACACATACACACACACACACACACACAACCACACACACACACACACACACACACACACACACACACACACATTCGGACAGACAGAGAAAGACAGACAAACACAGACAGCTAGACAAACAGGATGAACGGAAACACAATCAAACCCACAGTGACAAACACACAAACGGCCAGAGACAGCGACATCGAGACAGACAGAGACACAGACAAACAAACAGACAGAGAAAAGGAAAGACACAGACAAACAGACAAACAAACAAACAAACAGACAGGCAGGCA
>CM060344.1:10802263-10847263 GCA_030674155.1 Stramonita haemastoma
TTCTCATTTTCTATCTCCTTCCTCTTCCTTCTTCTCTCTCCTCCCCCATTTTCTTCTTCATCTTCATCTTCATCTTCTTCTTCTTCTTCTTCTTCTTCTTCTTCCTTCTTCTTCTTCTTCTTCTTTTATTTCTTCTTCTTCTTCTTTTATTTCTTCTTCTTCTTCTTCTTCTTCTTCTTCTTCTTCTTCTTCTTCTTCTTCTTCTTCTTCTCCTTCTCCTTCTCCTTATCGACACTGGTCATATAATATCGTGTTTTTTTTTTTTTTTCAAATCCAAAAGAAGAGACTTAACAAAGATGATGACAAAGTCTATCTCTCTTGCGATAAGATACCAGTAAATAATGCTTCTGAATTCTAAAAGAATTAAAAGAGATAGAAAGAAAAAAAAGAACAAATAAACGAAAAAAAAAAAGAAAGAAAGGGGAAAACAGAGAGAAAACAAAAGAAAGAAATGAGGAAAGATAAAAAGAAAAAAAAGAAAAAAAAGGAAAAGCAGAAGGAAAGATTGAATCAAGGAAAGAAAGATGAAAAATGTATAAACAGATGAAAAAGATGAAGAGATATAAACACAAGAAAAGAAAATGAAAGAACCAAACAAAGCAAAAAACAAACAAAGAGAGGGAGAACGAAAGCAAGAAAGAGGGAGAGAAAGAGAGAGAAAAACAAAGAAAGAACAAAAGTAAGAAAAAACTAAAGAAAGAAAGTAAGAAAACAGTAAAGAAAGAAAGAATGAACAAAAGAAAAAGAGAAAAAACAGAAAGACGAACCAAATGATGAACCAACGAGCAAAGAGAATATGAAAAAAAGAAAGCAAGAAAGAAGGAAAGAAAGAAAGAAAGAAAGAAAGAAAGAAAAGAAAGAAAGAAAGAAAGAAAGAAAGAAAAGAAAGAAAGAAGCAAAAAAAAGAAAGCAAAGAAAGAAAGAAAGAAAGAAAGAATAGAAAAAAGAAAGAAGAAAGAAAGAAAGAAAGAAGAAGTAAGAAAATGAGAAAGAAGAAAGAAAGAAAGAAGAAAGAAAACCAAACAAACAAATAAACAAAGAAAACTTTATTTTCCGAAAAAAGCTGAATAATAACCCCCCAAAAAAAAACCCACCTCTGTTTGCTGTAAATGTCAGTGGTTGAGAATAACTTCAGTTTAAAGGCAACTCTTGCCATCTTACACCTGAGTTCTTTTTCCAGATGAAAACCTCTCTCTCCAATACACGCTGTGTAGGTGTAGTGTTGTGTAGTGTATGTGTGTGTTGTGTGTGTGTTGTGTGTGTGTGTGTGTGCGCGAGCGTGCGTGCGTGCGTTGCGTGCGTGCGTGCGTGCGTATGTGTGTGTGTGTGTTTGACGCTTGCAGCAAATTAAACATACGTTTATTTTCATGAGTTTAATGTATGTGTATGTTGTTCTTGCTGCTTTCAATGTATATGTCATGATCATGCATATAATGGCATGGGAGTATGCGTTGTGTGTGTGTGTGTGTGTGTGTGTGTGGTGTGTGTGTGTGTAAGCGCACGCGCATTGCATGTGTGCGAGTGCGCGCACGCGCGCGCGCGCGCGCGTGTGTGTGTGTGTGTGTGTGTGTGTGTCTGTGTCTTTTGTGTCTGTGTCTGTGTGTTTGTGTATCTCTGTGTTTGTGTGTCTGAGTCTGTGTGTGCGTGATTGCGTACGTGCGTGTGTGTATATGTGTGTACGCATGCATGCGTGCGTCCATGCATGCGCGCGCGCGTGTATGTGTATGTGTGTGATTGTTAAGATTGAATTTTACACTTTCCATGATAGGTTTTTTTGGCAATATTTTGTATAATGATAGATCTTTGGATTGTTACCTATATTTTTGTCTGTTCATCTAAATGATAATGTGTTGGTCTTGATATCTGTGTGTTTGTGAGTCACAGAAAGAAAGAAAGAAAAAAACAGAAATAAAGAGAGAGAGAGAGAGAGAGAGAGAGAGAGGAGAGAGAGAGAGAGAGAGAGAGAGAGAGAGAGAGAGAGAGAGAGAGAGAGAGAGAGAGAGAGAGAGGAGGAGAGGAGAGATGAGAGAGAGAGAGATGCGTATGGTATGTATGTATGTATGTATGTATGTATGTATGTATGTATGTATGTATGTATGTATGTATGTATGTATGTATGTATGTATGTATGTATGTATGTAAGTGTGTGTGTTGTGTGTGTGTGCACGCGCGCGGTGTCTGCTACCGTACTTGCGTGCGTGTGTGTTGTGTGTGTGTGTGCACGCGCGCGGTGTGTCTCCGTGTGTGTGTGTGTGTGTGGTGTGTGTGTGTGTGTGTGTGTGTGTGTGTGTGTGTGTGTTGTGTGTGTGTGTGTGTGTGTGTGTGTGTGTGTGTGGTGTGTGTGTGTGTGTTGTGTGTGTGTGTGGTGAGTGTGTGTGGAACCTGAGGTGACAGAGCATTGAAGCTGATCTCCTGAGCATCGAAGCTGATCTCCTATAGAGGTGTGATTAAACAGACAGGTTGTAAGGGAGGCTTCGTGCCTTGGTGTACTGTGATATCATGTCTGATAATTATGTCTGCACTTTCCAGGAGCTCGCGATACACGCTCTCTAAGCACATTACAGAACACAACATGGCAGATATGATATTACACTATGGTAGATGTCACATTACAGTAAGGTGGATGTATGCTGTATGAGGGAGTAAAGATGGATGTTTTTTTTAAATATGTTTTGTGCTTACACCATAAACATATCGCGAACGGTTAAACGATCTTGAACTATATATAAATGATTGCATACAGATGTCAGGTGTTCCGCAGACTAGCGCACAAGACGGACAAAAAAACATCAATGTTGTCAATCCCAGAGTGGCAAAAACGGTTGGACTGTGGCTTTCTCTTAGCACCATTAAGACGAGAAGCCACACCCACATTGCAGATGACAATACTGCAGATATCTGATAGCCATTCCAGCACTATATTTTATCAGCATACCTTCTCAGACCCAGCGCTTTTCTGGAAAAAAAACAGAAAACACAGCGAGCAGTTGTCTTTAAAAAAAGGATAAAAAGGCAATAACATCACCTTAGTGAACATGTATAAAACATGAACTTGAAATTATTGGGATATTGTAACCTGATATAATCATATTGTTTGATTGACATTTTATGGGTTTTTTTAACTCTTTAAAATGGTATAAGTGATACTGTGACCTGGTATAATTTGTTTGCTGCGATCTTTTTAAACTCTAAATGTGTGCACATGCGTGTGTGCATACGTGCTTGTGTGGGTGCGCGCTGCCTGTGTGTGTGACTTTTTAGTGCATTTTTCTTTGATTGTTTGTCTGTTGTTGTTTTTCTTTTTTCTCATAGGTATGTTTTATTTTTTAAGGTTGCCGAAATCATGTTAGTTTTATGATATTGGTGAAAATAAATCCTAGATAGATGGCTTGATAAAAAAAAAGCAAATCAATGCTTATTCAATGTATTATCTGGAAATAAAAATTTGACTTTGACTTAATCAGAGCTGAAAGCAAGATGTCTGAAAGCAAAGCCGCTCAAGGGATTAGGTCAACATACTGATGAATAATCACTGAGAAATCAGCGCCATTACGACACATGGGTATTGACAACTGCCCTGAAAGGTTTTCCAGGTTATTCCTGACCATGCTCTGAGTGCAGAAGGGGAAGGCCTGTGGCCAAGCTTGTTGGACAGGTTTCATAACGTAGTCCCTCAAGTGATGACAAGTCTGTCAGAATTCTATTAGGGAAAAGGTGCATTGTGCTGTGGATTACACCTGTAAAACTTATCTCCTGAACTGTAGAAGAAATTAGCTGTATGTGTAACACTTGTATCTACTTTGTGGGGTTATTTTTCATTGATCTGTTTGAGAGGGGCAGGGTAGTCTAGTGGTTAAAGCATTGAGTGGGGGGTTTGAGGGTTCTGGTTTGGCCCACCACTGAGATGGGGGTTAGGGGGGGGGGGGTGTTTCTTCTTCAGTTCACTTCATTACCTACTCTACTTCACAAAACAGTTCATTAGATTAGTCTATAAATTGAAGGCCATTGTTTAAACACATTCAAAGCATCTTGCACCTCTTAAACCCCTTTACCTTTCGAAAGAGGCCATAACGTGCCAAGTAAGATCAGAAGACACTATTATTTTTAACAACTGCATGCAGACTTGCGTCATTTTTACATTATCCCTGAAGTCGAATGCAGTACCTTAATTGTGGGAGAACTGTAATATATGCAGCATCTCACTGTGGTAAAATCCAGAGCTCTAGCCAAGGATTAAAAACAACACTTGTGGCAAAAAAAGTCTTTCCTGTTATTTTTTCATGTTTTAAAGAAAGAAATCTAGTTTGCCACTTTGTGTTTGTTCTTTTTCTATAGCCACATTATAATTATGTTCTCACAACCATCTAGTTCCTTTTTGTTCCATGTGATACCCTTTTAATAGTTTTCTGGCTGCTTCCCTGTCAGTTCTGATTAACTAAAGCCAGACTAAGAAAATGAAAAAAAGTAGTTTGACTTTCTAACACTAAAAACAAAGATGAGAGAAAAGAAATCGTATAAGATGTTGTCATAGTGATGTGATTCAGTAAAGTGTAGATGTATAATCACTAAACAGCTAAGTGTGACCCCAGCACATCACACACACACACACACACACACACACACACACACACACACACACACACACACACACACACACACACAGCACTGCTTCATGCTGCCATCACATTAGTTGTACAGGTGTGAAATAATGAGGCCAGGAGACCCAGTACAACCTGTCATGCAGCTTCAAAGCCTGTGTTTCCACATCAGCGTCATTACATCATCCTCATTGCCTTAATCAACACGCAGTACAAAGAAGCCTGTCTCTGACTGGCTGGCTCCAGCTGCTCTGACCCCATGATGACCTTAACTTCGGTTCTCTCTTACACTTCTCAGCCTGCGGTGAGTTTCTTTGAAAACCTTTTGGGGTTGAAGGTTCACGAGAGAAGGTCGTTGGATTGACGTTGTGGTGGTCACAATTATGAGTGGAATCTTACTCAGTAGAATTCTCCTATGTAAGCCATGTAATCTACTCTAGTCAGCTGGATACCATGGGGTCTGTAAATCAAGCCTGCATGGATTCACCCGTTTGATTTTTCTCCTTTGTAGGCAGGAGAGTTATCTTAATGATAAAACAGGTACATTCTATTTATCAAAGAACAGTCTTTGTTCTCACGGCAAATAGCAAGCTGTAAATCTGTTTTGTGTATTCTTCAGTGCACATAAAGAGACGTGAACTACTAACAAGTGTAAGATGTTTGTTGGGCTTTTTCCTGTCCAAATTTGGATCAACAACGCTTTTCTGCAGCTGCTTTGTTCATTGTTTGATTTATCATAAATATCGCGATTTACATTAGGTAGTTTCAGACTGATTGTAAATAGCATAGTAGATCTTTTCTTTTCATCAGTAATTACGTGATGACTGAACTGATAAACATGTTTAGAAATACTGTCTCTTGGGAAATTTTTTTTCCTATTTTACTTATTGTTTATTGTGGGTATATTTGTTTTTTAATTCCCATTTACCTGTAATTAACAGACAAACGAAACACTATGGGTTGTACTGAGACAAAAGAAGGCTTCCTTTTTCTGAATTCAGTCTGAGAAAATGACAGAGCACGGGACAGACAGGTACCTAAAAGAGGGTGGGATAGCCAGGCCGTCAGAACTTTGTACTCCTGATCTGACAGCTCAGGATCAATCCACTTTGGGCACACCCTTTAAGGAAATTTTGCCCTGGATGTTGACATCAGCACTGACTCAATTCCCCCAAATCCGTCAGATGAGTCTATGATACAAGGCCTTGTGTGCGAGCGCACGCATAGCATCTTGCACACATGTTAAAAATCCATTCTGCTTTTTGAAAGAGTAGCCCGTTTCCTACTAGTAGAAATGAATGAAAACATATCTAAAAAAACACAAACAACAAACAAAACAAAAACCAGATGCACACATGCTTCATATTCAGACAATATCCCTGAAGTCGGAATGCCGCTAAAAATAGTTGGCAAAAATTGTTGTATAAGCAAAATCTCACCATTGGTAAATCTCCACCTCTAGCTGAGGAACAAAAACACGAAACATAAAAAGTGAAATACGTTGAAATGGCAAACCAAAATAGGGAGATTAGTAACAAGAAGCAACGATAAGCTGGGAACTTTTTTTAAAGTTAAAAAATATGGAAGAATTCAATTGTTATTGAAAATCGAGTTTCTTCCTAAACCTAGAGACTGGCTACATATTCTGTAATCTATGGCATATTGTCCCCCGATAATAGAATTCTGACAGACTTGTCATCATTTCATGGGAGACATTATCAAAACCTGTCCAACAAACCTTTCCACAGCCTTTGGCTCCTGCATTCGGCGCATGCGTAATTGATAACTTGGAAACCCTTTCAGAGTAGTTGTGAAAAGCCCCGGATGCTATGATGGCGGCGATTGGTTCATGAATAGTCATGGGTGAGCGAAGGCTAATCCCTTCAGAAGATTTGCCTTCAGAGATTGTCATCTCTGCTTGCAACGAGATGATGTAATTGCCTCCTCTCCTTTATAGATGGCAAACATTGACTGTTTACACCACAGAGACATTGATTTTGAACGGATCTGCTAGAGCCTGCAGTGTCAGCAACGGTAAAACAAGTAGCCTAAAAAAATCTTAATAGTTCTATTCAGAATGGTTAAAGTAAGCAGCATCAAAGTTATCTGACTGGTCGTGAAATTACATGTTTTGAAATTCAGCACTATAGAGGAAAATAAACATTGACTTGTTTCCAATCATACAGGACTGTGACTGTCCCACATAAGGTGCTACTAGTAGCACTGATGGTGGTGGCGGTGGGGTGGTGGTTTTGTTTAATGTCTTTTCAGAGATGTGGTATAGAGAGAGAGAGAGTAGTATTAGGAAAAGTAGTAGTAGTAGTAGTAGTAGTAGTAGTAGTAGTAGTAGTAGTAGTAGTAGTGGCACTGATGGCGGTGATGGTGGTGGTAGTGGTAGTTTTGTTTGTCTTTTCATAGATGTGGTATGAGAGAGAGGAGAGTGAGCGAGAGGGAGGAGGAGAGAGGAGGAGGAGAGGAGAGAGAGGAGAGAAAGAAGAGAAGAGAAGAGACGAGACAGAGAAGACAGAAGAAGGAGAGAGAGAGAGAGAGAGAGAGAGAGAGAGAGAGAGAGAGAGGAGAGAGAGAGAGAGAGAGAGAGAGAGAGAAGGAATGAATTATGTTATCTTTATTTTTCAAGGGTAAAGAGTAAGCATTTACATTTTATTTTCATCCGCCCTTGCCTTGATTAGGGAAAGAAAAAAAAAGAAAAAGGAGACCCTACCAAAACCGGAGAAAAGACAAAAAGCAAAGATAATACAGAAAGCAACAAGAAGAAAAAACAACATCACCATCACCAAGAATGAAGTTCAACCTATGATGTAAAAAAAAGGAGATAAATATACATTCAA
Organism: Stramonita haemastoma; assembly: GCA_030674155.1. Lineage (NCBI taxonomy): Eukaryota > Metazoa > Mollusca > Gastropoda > Neogastropoda > Muricidae > Stramonita > Stramonita haemastoma. The sequence continues at coordinate 10,809,711 of CM060344.1, forward strand.
CAAATGCATAATCCCCACTGGGTATATGACTACTTATCAAGACAAAAGAGATAGATTGTATTCAACAAACATGTAATCACTAACGACCAACATTCATGTCAGGAGATACACTGGTTATAATTAAATCAATAGATTAAAATTATGGAAGTGACAGCAGAGAAGAGAGCAGGCCGAGCAAAACATGACGAAACTTTCTTACTTTAAAATAATATTCAAAAAAATAAAACAACCCCCGTAAAAACCCGAACCCCCCACCCCCCAGAAAACTAACAGCAAGCAAACTTTGATCAACAACATTATGATGTTACCCCCAAACATGACATTTTAAAAGTCGTGGTCAAGAACGTTAGTTTAAAGATTTCAAAAAGGCCTAACATTTCGTAATCAAACATTTTTCTATCTAATGATAATTTTAGGGTGTAATATATAGAAGTGGAAACTGTGTAGGGAGAGAGAGAGAGAGGAGAGAGAGGGAGAGAGAGAGGAGAGAGAGAGAGAGGAGAGAGAGAGAGAGAGAGAGAGGATGAGAGAGAGAGGAGAGAGAGAGAGAGAGAGAGAGAGCATCTTCAGGTTACATCCTTATCTAAACAGACCAGTAAACATGGTATGACAAAACACTAGACGCAACCCTTTTTGATGACAAATCATCAATTAAACATATCAAGTCAATGCTTGTCAAAAGATATCGTTTCAGGCAAAACACGATCTTTAAGAATAACACACATTTAAAAACAAACTCCAAAACAATAGCAACGACAAAGAGAAAAATATATGAAAAAATACAAGAACAACATGATTAAAAGTGATATATAGATATAAAAACAACTAATTCTATCAAATTCCATTTAGATTATACCATAAACAAATATCAATAATAGTCTTCAACAATCATGGAATAAAAACAGAAAAAGCAAAGTTGAGTAAGAACACGCATCATATGAACTACTTTTAGTATGGAAACCATTATATATATATATATATATATATATATATATATATATATATATAATATATATATATATATTATATATATATATATATATATGGATTCACACTGAAGTCAGATGCGCTGGGCCCAATTCTTGTGGCGTTCAACAGCAGTGTGACACAACCTCACAAGGTATAAGTAAACTTAGACTGTTGACAATGATATAATTACATTGTAACAGTAGGTTTGGCACCATTCAAAAGGAAAATACGTAGACTGAGGGATGGAAAGACAGAGAGAGAGACAGATACATAAATCAATATATTGAATTTAAATATCATAGTGCTACATAATGCAAGACTGGAAAAAATGCAAACTAGCAAGGTATAGATATACACAAAACTGATTATGAGGATATGCATATATTGTATCATTCTGTTGATATGCGATGCATAACATTGATATTGTAAAAGATACAAGGGATATTACCAATAGTTCAATCAAAACAAATTTTCAAACAATCTTTAGGTAGAACTTTCTTTGCCACATAGTTATGCTAATAGATGACTCCAAATGAACTACCTAAGTAGTCATCCAGGCACTCTGTGAAGGTTGGAGATAAGTCAATATGTTTAATACGAGATTATTTAGAATCATGCAATACTGTGGTTCCATATAGGCTACGGTTGATGTCTCTGATTTATTAAGAATGTTGAGAGGAGAGAGAGAGAGAGAGAGAGAGAGAGAGAGAGGAGAGAGAGAGAGAGAGAGAGAGAGAGAGAGAGAGAGAGAGAGAGAGACAGACAGACAGACAGACAGACAGACAGACAGACAGACAGACAGACAGACAGACAGACAGACAGACAGACGCAGACAGACAGACAGACAGACAGACAGAAGAGGTTAGTTCAGTTTACTTTAGCAGTGTAGTTGTGTAGTGTAGTGTAGTTGTATGTAGTGTAGGTAGTGAGTGTAGTGTAGTGTAGTGTAGTGTAGTGTAGTGTAGTGTGGTGTGGTGTGGTGTGGTGTGGTGTGGTGTGGTGTGGTGTGGTTTTAAGTATCATATATATTTCAGTGTGGCGTCATTTGCATTTAAAGTGACAGTAAGATGACAGCTAGAAAGAAAATAAAAACAACAAAGTTCCATATAAAAACAAAGGCCATGAATTATTCAGGTTCTGAAGCCACAATGTGTCATCTTCCACAGAATGCTGCAGAAACTGAAAACAAGTTTGAAAAACAAAACAATGAAGAAAAAAAGGACCCAGACAAAAAAAAACAACAAAGTTTTTTTTTTATATTAAAAAATATAGAAATCAACAAAATAAAAGTTTTGCAAAATTGCCTTTCTTCTGTAAGATGTGAAGGAGGTCAGTGCTTTACCTTGGTGTGTGAATTCTACCCCCTGCAGTATATTAACTTTTTGTCTGCCAGGATTTTATCTTGGATTGAACTCGAGGAATGTAACTACCTCATTTCCTTATGTCAGAGACAATTTTTCCTCTTTACTACTGATTTCTACAAAAAAACTCGCATTCCAGAAATACACGCAAGGCCCGTTGACAAGCTTTTTGTTTGCATGGTGTTTCTCCCTTTTATATGATATTTACGTGTTTCAATTCAGATATCGTTTAGGGCAGTGTTCAGGTTTGCTTTTTGTTTTGTTGCTTTTGTTCTTTATTTGCTGCCTCGTCTTTTGTAAAGTTTGTGCCCTGCTGTTCCCAGGCTTCTTATCTAGATCCCTAATTCCCAGACATACCCAGATTCGTCACACTCCATTCTCAGTGTTAGTGTCAGACCGCCTCCGGGCCACCAGCCAGAATGGCCCTGCACTTCTGCTGGGTCCCTTAGGTGGTTTCAGTGGTGCCTGTTCTGAGCTAAAATGCGCAGGACACCACCTACTGATTGCAGCATTAGCTCAGTCGCGGAGCCAGAGTCAGTGAGACACCAACACAGGTGGCAACAACAACAGCATCCCTTCAACGACCGCCCCCCACGCACCTCCAAGACTTTGACACGAACTCACCACGGGCACAGAAGTGTTCGGGGAAACCAAATGTAAGGTCACCAGGAGTCCAGAGCAACTGGGGACCACAAAGATAGAGTCAATACTGTATTTCTATCGCATGATGATCAACGCATGCAGACCATCTTGTGCACACGTTAAATCCTGTTCTGCTTTTCGTAAGAGTAGGCCATTGCGTGCCGGTTGGAACAGATGACAAGATTTACAAAACTGCATAAACACGGGGACTGGATGTAAAAAAGTACATGAGTGCTTATTCCATAATCCTCGATATAAAATAAACAAACAAATAAATAAATAAATAATGAGGATGATGTATCGATGCTGCTATGGGAGTTCATGTGCTTTAAGACTACTGGACAGGGTTGCATTCTACGCTTTCTGTATAATACATCTTGACGTCAACCGGTCCTAGGAGACACAGGCAACAGGTACCTGCAGTATTGGTCAGGTAATTTGAGTAATACTCTCAAAATCGCATCCATAAAGTGGATGAAGCTCGACTGTGTGATCCCAGTTTTCCCAATGAGTCCATAGTAAACCCACATTGAATAGGAGCCGGCCAGAATCCCCCTTCCTATAATTCTTATTGGATTCAAACCCACTTCCTGCCAGTCTGTAGCCCAATGTACTAACCTCTGAGCCAAGGTGGCTGGTTCACATACATGCTGTTTAGATGACCCACGTTTTATTAATCTACTTAATGAATGTGTATTTTAAGTTGCTTCTGTAGACCATACTCAATATTTTGCTCCTTTTTATCTTTGTTTGGCTATGTTGTTGTATAAGAACGTATAAAGCAAGACACCATTTTCATTCAATTTCCATGGCTTTATTTGCATTGAAGTGTCAAGGAGATGCACATTAAGAAAGAAAAGGGAATGGAGTGAGGAAAAGACAGGAAGAAATCCTTCAGACACCCAGAGGACAAAGCATGTCAGTTTAGAATAGCACAAAGATCATCTGAACGGCAGACAGCACAGAAAAATACCAGAGGAAGATAATATAACAGAGAGAAAGCTTGGATAACTGAGATCCCCCCCCTCAACCCCCCCCCCCCCCAAAAAAAAAAACAAACACACACACACAAAAAATAACCACCTCAACAAAAGCAATGGTTACTCAAAATCTAATAGAAATTCTGCATCTTCCCACTGCTAAATCCCCTACAGTTCTGGTGGATACTGGAGTTGTGTACTCAATGGCAGGGCAGCCCTTTACAAATGGATATTATGAAACCTGTCCAACGAACTCAGCCACAAGGGTTCGTTCCTACACTCCACGCATGCGTAATTGATCACTGGGGGAACCTTTCAGGAAACTTGTGAACAGCCGGATGTCGTGATGGCGCTGACTGGCCAATGAATATTCATCAGTATGTTGACCTAATCCCTTAAGCAGTTTTTGCTTTAAAAGGTTTAGCTTTTCAGCTGAGCTAATGTGATGTTTTTGTCTCTTTCCCTGTCTTCACAGACAGATTTTTCATGCCAATGTTGTGGGAACATGTGTTTTTTTTAAGACTTTGTGTTGGTAGATGGTGGTACAGCATGTGACATTTCATGGGACTTGTATGAAAACTACTTTGTAAAATTTCAAAGCCTGAACACTGATTTTTTTCATCTCCCTTGTGTGCTTGCAATCAGTCTGGGTTAAAACTACCACGAGGGGATATTTTCCCTGGTGTTAACATCATTACTGGCTCCACTGCCTCCTGAAGTCTATCTGACCAGACTATAAACTGAGGTTCTATGGGGCAAACATATGCACATCTTGCACACACCTTAAAAGCCTGTTTTTCCTCTAAGCCAGGATATATATATATATATATATATATATATATATATATAATATATATATATATATATATATATATATTGTGTGTGTGTATGTGTGTGTGTGTGTGTGTGTGTGTGTGTGTGTGTGTGTGTGTGTGTGTGTGTGTGTGTGTGTGTGTGTGTGTGTGTGTAAACATTGTAACACCAATACTTAGGTGATAAGTTTCACGTTTGAACAAATGTTCAAACATGTTTAACTTCAGAAAAAAAAGTTTACCTCACAAAGATCTGTACCTAAGATTTTTCCACATTCTGTCATTGATTTGTTGGAGACAATGTATAGATCTCTGCCACATACAATGATGAATGCGTTCATGTGGTGATAAATGGCATCTCACTGACACTGAAAATTAATGTAAAGATAATTACTCATATAATCAGATAATATCTTCATTTTTTAACACAAGCTTTGCTAGGCAAATCATGAGGTCTGCACGAGAAGGAAACAATGCTAGCAATGCTTGAATGCTGTATAAACATTATCAAACTTTCGAAAGTTTCTCACATTAGAAAAATATATCATGCAACATATACAAAAAAAGTTTTAAAAAATAAGAATTTAGAAGAAAAAAAATACAAAAAAAGAAAATGAAGAAATAAGACAAGAAAGATGTACTTTTATCACCAAAAGATGAAGCCAGTCCCTGACAAACATAAACAAAGAATTGAAACTATAACTTGAATCAAAACAGAAAAAAGAACAATGCATTCCAAAACAGAGAAAAACAATGCAAACAGCAAATGTAATTGCTGTAGGTGAAATCTGTTTCCTATCCATCTCAGAGGCTGACTACACAGCCACCCCCATAACCTGTCCACTGACAACAGAATTTTGTGACCATTGACTTTCCCTTTCCAGCTTGTTACCAAACCTGTCGGGCAAACTCGTCTATAATCAAGCTTTTCATTTCTGCACTCAGGGCATGCCTAATTGAATACTTGGAAAACCTTCAGGACAGTTGTGAAAAGCCTGGATGTTGTAATGGCGGCAACAGGTCAATGAATATTCATGCATTATGTATAGATACTAATTGCTTTAGCAGGCTTTGCTGTCAGACAGCCAACCCTAAGTTATCAGAGTGGCAATGTACTGACCATTGTGTTGTTTGTAAGAGGTGGGTTTTTTTCTGCTGATTATTCTATTGAATGAGGGAGAGAATAGCCTTGTGAGTTCAGCCTTAAACTAATGATCTGACAGAGCAGCCACCAAGATACTGGCTTGAGAGGACTGCTTCTGTACAATTAACATCAGTACTAATTCGGAACACCACGACCCCACCCACCCCCAAAAAAAAAAAGTTTATCAGATGAAACTAAAAATGGAGGTCTGGTGTATGAACACACACATAACATCATGCACACATGCTAAAATCCTTATGCTTTTCGAAGAGTAGTACCTATGCATGCTGGTAGGAATGGATAACAAAATTTAAAGGAAATCACAAGCCCACTGGTATTGTATAAATTCAGACATCATCCCTGAAGCCATAATGCAGCAACCTGAATGGTAGACAGATGGTCACATATGCAAATTCTCACCATTGGTGAATGTTCAAGATATAGCTGAGGAACAGGGAAAATGGCGAAATATCCAGATTGTAGTGTCACATCTTTGATGGTTTGATGCAACAGGTTTATAGCTTCAATCTGTTCTAAAACAGATGCAGTTTCACAACCTGTAGTGACAAGACCTGTGTATTCTTCTCTTCCTCTCCCCTTTTCTTCTTGTTTGTCAGAGGCTCAGACACAACTATTGTTGCCTGTCACATGAGTGGAAATGTGTTGCACTGCAGATAAGTACCTGACAAGACAAGCCCAGTGCATTTTTCATTTTCGGTGTGAGAGAAAATTGTTGTCTTTTCAGTTTTCAGGAAAAATGCAGGGAGAACGGACCAAGAAATAGGTGACAGTAAGAAAATGGACAAGGGAGAAGCAAAAAGACAGATAGAAAAGAGGAGTTCTTGGATCGGAATTAACGGTAGGTTGGGATGCTATTTATGCTGATAGGCCCTGCATTCCCATGGGGAATGATCAACTCTAACAGCAACATATTGGTTTCCATGATCGTTTTTATTATTTATTTTATTTTATTTTATTCTTGTATATCGAAGATAATGGGATAAGCACTCATGTGCTGTTTTTCGTCAAGACCATGAGTGTATGCAGTTTTGTAAATTTTGTCATCTGTTCCCACCGGCAGACAATGGCCTACTCTTACGAAAAGCGTAACAGGATTTAACGTGTGCGCAAGATGCTCTGCGTGTGTTTGCACACGGGGCCTCAGTTTACAGTCTCATTCGAAGGACTTTGACTGTGAGAGTTATTTAGCAAATTAGTGAGCAATTTATTTATCCATTAGTGTCTGTCTTTACTTGACTCTAATGGTAGTATTGCTGTTGTTGTTGTTGTTGTTGTTGTTGTTGTTGTTGTTGTTGTTGTTGTTGTTGTTATTGTTTACTTTGCATGTGTGGTGTTTGTTTTTCTTTTTGTTTTGTTTGTTGTGTTTTAAGGGGTAAGGTGGCAGAACAGTCTATGAAACTGTAGCTACATTTCTTCCTTTGTTTCTTTCTTTTTCTTTGTTTCTTTCTTTTTTTCCTTCTTTCTTTCTTCTTTCTTTTTCTTTTTTTCCTTACTTTCTTTCGTTTTTTCTTTCTTTTTTCCTTCTTTCTTTCTTTTCTTTCTTTCTTCTTTCTTTCTTTCTTTCTTTCTTCTCCTTTTTTCTTTTCTTTCTTTCTTCCTTTTACTGACACTTTTTGCTTGTATTTTCATCAACATTTTTTTTTCAGACTGTTTGCCCGGAGGTACATTTGTCGTCTGCTTGAAATAAAATATTTAGCATAAAATAATGATTTGATTTTCTTACATTGCCTGACAAGCAACTAGGCATGCACGCGACTGCTTACACGCAAGTTAGTGTGTGTATGTGTGTGCGTGTGTGTGTGTGTGTGTGTGTGTGTGTGTGTGTGTGTGTGTGTGTGTGTGTGTGTGTGTGTGTGTGTGTGTGTGATTCACTCGCACATACGCATTCGTAAACATGTGAGTGGAGAGGAAGGAGAGTTGAGACAGAGACAAAGGGATAGACAGAAAAAAGAAACAAAAAAGACAGAGAGACAGACAGACAGACAGATAAATACAGACAGCCGAAAAGACAGACTTACAAACACAAAAGCAGACATGCATACAAGCATAGACAGACAAAAGCAGAAAAGTACTCCTTTGTCAGCTCACACCCCACCCCCACCACACCCCTATCCTTCCCACCTACCCCTACAGAAATATTCATGTACCCGACATTTTTTCCATGCAAGATGAAAAAGATGTGACGCCGCACTATCGCCATGATTACTGGATCTTTTGTAAAGTATTTTCCAGATAAGAGATTACCCTGCATAATGGATTCTCGTTAATCTGTTAATCCGATCAGTGATCAGATTATCCTGCCTGTCCCTCTCACCGTGACCTCACATGACCCTGCAGGGCTCTCCACCTACAAAGGAGTTGTTTATTTCAGACAAGGGATCATAATCAACGTCATTTGTTGACGTCAGACAATGGATGATACTCACATCAGTTGTTGACTGCCCTCAGACAAGGGATCATAATCACGTCATTTGTTGACTTCAGACAATGGATGATACTCACGTCAGTTGCTGAACTTAAACAACAATTCATAATCACAACAGCAATCACAGACATTAGTTCATAGTCACGCCACTATGCACAGACAATAGTTAATAATCATATCACCTAGCACAGACAATAGTTCATAATCACATTACCAAGCACAGACAATAGTTCAAAATCACGTCAGCAAGCACAGACAATAGTTGGTAATCACATCAGCAAACAGACAATAGTCCATAATTCCTCTCTTTCCTTTTCTCTTTCTCTGCGCGTCCTGTGAGCATTGTGCTGCATATCAATTTTTAGTCGCGATATATTTTTTCCCCGAGGAGAGCGCGTCGCCACATGAACGAACAGCACCACCGATTCTTTTGTCACTTTTTGCGGGTGTACTAGCTTTTTTTCTATCAGAGTGACTCTTTTTCTACAGAACTTTTGCCAGATATAACATTTTTTTGTTTCCCATGGAGACTTTTTTTTTAACATGAGCTACATGCATCTTGCTTACAGAAGTTAGGTTTATCGTTTCAGTGGAAATAATGATGATGTTTCTCTCCAATGACAGTTTGAAACTAGTGACAAAGCTGTATTCTTACATTTCTCTTTACTTGATGCATTGGCTGCTGCTAGGTTCTAGCTAGAGATCTATACAAACATCGGTATCGCTGCTCCTGTGACTTAAAGGAATGTTCTCTGTTGAAATAATCACGGCTTCCTAGACTGGATGATGTTTCTAGCAGTGGGGTTAGACTGCGAAAAAAATCTGGTCACAGCTCAATGAACAAGCTAAACATCACACGCCTTTGTCTTTCTGTCTATGTTTCTACACTGGCGCAGAGTTTCATAAAAGGGTGAATAGAAAGTGTGGCGCTGTACTCTGGCTGTGATGTTGTTTATGTAGGGGAGAGGTTGCGGGCTACAAGTACTGCGCTAGCCCTGGCCTGAACTTTTTCACTTATCGCTGAAAGCAAAGGAGAACAGCCTACACTAAAGTGGTGTTATGGGTAAACGCGGGTCTAAAAGGGGCCAAAATTGCGAGGTTATCATTATAGGCCTATAACAAAATAACTAAACGCTAATAGGGAGCCTTCTTTGTGCGAGTTTAAAGAATTTAGGTTGTAGAATATATATGTACAATAAGTTTTTTATTTGTACTTATCATAGATTTTTTTTTAAAGGTACAGAAGTTTGAAACATTGTTAATTTTGGCGGAGATATTAGTTTTCATGGCAACAGTGCTTTAAACTGAGTAATTTATGCATTTTTAGACTTAAAGTGATGTCCTTTCTATATTGGGCACGACTTGTAACCCTTAAAGGTAAGGGGGCAGGATAGCTAACTGTCAGAACGCTCGCTTTCCTCAAGTCCAGTTAAGCAGCATCCAGCCTGGTTACCAGTTGGATGGGTGACCGTTTTAACACTAGCTGAAAAAGCAAAAATCGTCAGTTTTGACCCCATGTCATGTCCAACCTCAGTTATATTGATATTCTTTTTCTTCTTATCCATGACAAGCTCTTAGCATAACAACGTGAGCTTGCCATTAAAAAAGACAAAATAATGGTCTGAAGCCGGAGTACTGTTGTTTATATGGCAAAACACATAACACAATCACTCGCGCTTGTCTCATTCAGTGTGCACTTACAGTCTCACAGTCATTCTCAGATGTGATGAGTGAGGTGGAGTGTATATTTTGGGTAGCCTGTAGTGTGTTAAGCAAAGGGACGCCCAATAACATCCACACAAATGCTGCACAGGGAATGCTTCAGAAATCTAGAAAAGAAAACCCCGATTATTAAAAGTTACACAAAAGTTACACAGGCTACCCTCAACTGTAAAATGAGTCGCCTAACACCTGACCCACTTTTCCGCTAGGAGCCATTTTGGGCAGGTTTCGGTCAAGTTGTCGATTTAGAGATTTTGATCATTATAAAACTCTAAGCTCTCTTTTGCATTGTACCGACGAACATCAGGCGTAGTTTAGCTTCCTTAGTGCTTTCATTACTGTGTTCCACACAAGCCTCCATCCTGATAATCTATTACGATTCCATATTTGTCAAGGTATCATTTTGTAACTTTGTGGACTCTAGCATTTTGAATTTGCAACAACTTTGAATAGAATGTGTTTGATGAGTATTCTTTTTAAGCCAATATTTGTTTATTGCATATAAATAACATGTCTATTAGTAATAAAAAATACAACAATCAAATCCAGTATAACAGGACACATAGATCCTGTGGTAGAAGGTCACAAACATGAACAAGTCAAGGTTAATGTTCTGCTGGGCAGAAACACAAGTGACTGGGGACTGCTTTCAGTTCAGGACTGCTTTCAGTTCAGGACTGCTTTCAGTTCAGGACTGCTTTCAGTTCAGGACTGCTTTCAGTTCAGGACTGCTTTCAGTTTAGGACTGCTTTCAGTTGAAAGCTGCTTTTAGTTCAGGACCTCTTTCAGTTGAGGACTTCTTTCAGTTGAGGACTAGACTGCTTTCAGTTGAGGACTGCTTTCACTTGGGAACTGCTTTTAGTTGACGACTGCTTTCAGTTCCAGACTACTTTCAGTTGAAGACTGCTTTCAGTTGAAGACTGCTTTCAGTTGAAGACTGCTTTCAGTTGAAGACTGCTTTCAGTTGAGGACTACTTTCAGTTGAAGGCTGCTTTCAGTTGAAGACTGCTTTTAGTTGAAGACTTCTTTCAGTTGAAGACTACTTTCAGTTCAGGACTGCTGCTTTCAGTTCAGGATTACTTTCAGTTTAGGACTGCTTTCCCTTCTCCCTTAGATTCTGGGGAAGTCATGGAGACAAGCACGTACACTGCACTCTCTCTTTCAGCCAGTGTGTGGTAGGCAGGATGAATCCTGCACAGCCCATGCTTCTCCAAGTCTTATGCTGCAGCCTGGGTAGATGAGGTCATCCATTCCACCCACTGGGGATAGCTGACACCATCCTCTAGAACAGGTGGACAAGGCTCCAACATGTCCTCAGGATACTGTACATGCGTTAGTAGACAAAGCCTCTCGTCTAATATCACATTAAGTGATTAGACGTAAAATCAAAGACATACACGAAGCCTCAGAGACTTTTCTCATCCACAGGAATACTGAAGAAACAACAGTAGCACCAACGCTACCCTCAATCCTAACCTCAGTGGAGATTTGACCCCTCAGCCTTAGCTACGGCAGATCACGAATACAATGTTCTAACCACTAGGTTATGTCGTAGCCTTCCCCCAACCCCAACCTCTCTTCCTTCCCTAAGCATGATAAAATGGGCGTGTTAATAGTTTGTTGCGTTTAAAAAAAATATATTGAGGACGAGTTTCGCAATGTGTGAATCAGCTTGGAAATTGAAAGCAACACAGAATTTACATACCAGTGTCAAAGCTTTCTAACCAGTGTCTGCAGCTAGATAGGCAGTCTGGATTTAACTGGATTGCACAACACTGATAGTAGCTTTAGTTGCGTGTCAAATGATATACAGATATATCTGTGGGTGTTTGTATGTGTGTGTATGTGTGTGCATGTGTGTGTGTGTGTGTGTGTGTGTGTGTGTGTGTGTGTGTGTGTGTGTGTGTGTGTGTGTGGTGTGTGTGTGTGGAGGGGGGTCTTTGTCTTCCTCCTCCCCCTCTTCCTCCTCCTCCTCCTCCCCCTCTTCCTCCTCCTCCTCCTCCCCCTCTTCCTCCTCCTCCTCCTCATTAGCAGCAGCAGCAGCATCTTCATCATCATTATCAACATTATAAACCAGATCAGTAGTAGTAGTAGTAGTAGTAGTAGTAGTAGTAGTAGTAGTAGTAGTAGTAGTAGTAGTAGTAGAAGTAGTAGTAGTCGTCGTCGTCGTCGTCGTCGTCGTCGTCGTCGTCGTCGTCGTCGTCGTCGTAGTAGTAGTAGTAGTAGTAGTAGTAGTAGTAGTAGTAGTAGTAGTAGTAGTAGTAGTAGTAGTCGCAGAAGTCGTAGTAGTCGTAGAAGTCGTAATACTCATAGCAGCAGCAGCAGCAGCAGCAGCAGCAGCAGCAGCAGCAGTAGTAGTAGTAGTAGTAGTAGTAGTAGTAGTAGTAGTAGTAGTAGTCGTAGTCGTAGAAGTCGTAGTAGTAGTAGCAGTAGTAGTAGTTGTAGTAGTAGTCGTAATAATCATAGTAGTAGTAGTAGTAGTAGTAGTAGTAGTAGTAGTAGTAGTAGTAGTAGTAGTAGTAGTAGTCGTAGTAGTAGTAGCAGTAATAGTAATTGTAGGAGTAATAATCATAGTAGTAGTAGCAGCAGCAGCATGCAGCAGCGCAGCAGCAGCAGCAGCAGCAGCAGCGGTAGTAGTAGTAGTAGTAGTAGTAGTAGTAGTAGTAGTAGTAGTAGTAGTAGTAGTAGTAGTAGTAGTAGTAGTAGTCGTAGTAGCAGCAGCAGCAGCAGCAGCAGCAGCAGCAGTAGTAGTAGTAGTAGTAGTAGTAGTAGTAGTAGTAGTAGTCGTCTTTCTTTTGTTTTTCTTCTTGTCCGTACAGATTTAGTCTTTCTTATTTTTCGTTGCTGTGGGTACCTCTGTTTTCCCCGTTAAGGGTACACGTAGCACCACACCAAGGCTACATGGTGGGGTACATATTCCACCCCTTTCTCTAACACTTTTTTCACTCTCACAATGCAGCTGCAAATCAACTATGCATTCCGATTACACACGGTGCATTGAATGTGTGGCCTGGCTGGCAACTCCAGTGAAATCCCATCAGTCACTCCCAGTACTGACATCAAACACTCTCACCCTGCACAGGGTTAAGGAACGGTAAACGGTGAAGGGGTAGAAGGCACCTTGGGGCACACCACTGAGTGTTGTTAAACAGTGCAGTGGACAGGGGAGTGCCTTGGGGCACAGCAATAAATTGCTGTTGTCGTTGTGTTTGTCTGTCCATAATGGATCTTGTGTTGTGTTGGGCAATGGGGACCCCACAGGTCACTCATTTCATTATAGAGGTAAAGGAACCTACGCTGTTGATTTGCATCATGCATGAGTTATCTGTCTCTATCTCATCCCCTTCTCTTTCCCAGCTCCCCCCCCCCTCCTTTGCATGGAAGGGAGGTGACTCACCCTGCAGATGAAACTCTCAGCACATGCGGACTGTATTGCATGTACAGCAATGACTGTGGTGTACTGACAATTACTGCAGCATACTGGCAATAACATGACTGCAGTGTACTGGACAATTACTGCAGAATGATATCAATAATACATGGAATTTATATAGCGCTATGTCTTGCAAAAGCAAATCAAAGCGCTTGCATTCGACCAATACAGCACGCAAGTAATCAATAACAATTAGTAGATTTAAAAATACCAAGTTTAAATGTACACACACACACACACATGCATACACACACACTCACATTCCCACACCCACAAACCACACACCACCACCGCACACACACACACACACACACACACAACACACACACACACACACACACACACACACACACACACACACACACACACACACACACAAAACCATGAACACACTCATAAAGGTTATACACTTTGGCAGGATAATGGGATTTCAAATGTTTAAGACAAGTACGGATAAGAGATGGAAACAGAAGGCAAAAATCTTAGGTTTGAAATAAGTGTGTCTTGAGGTTGGATTTAAAAGTGTCATAAGTAGGCTTTTGCCGAAGGGAGAGAAGGAGGTCATTCCAGATTGATGGACCAGAAATAGAGAAAGAGCGGTGGCCAACGGTAGATAGATTGAATCTCCGTATTCTGAAGGACAAGGTATCTGCAGCTGAGTGGAGGGAATGAGAAGGTGTGTACAAGTGAAGACATTTACAGAGGTAAGAGGGTTTTGTGGAGACATTTGTAACAGAGAGTACTGATCTTGTAGTTTACTCTCTGAGGTACGGGCAGCCAGTGGACAGATTACAAGAGAAGGGTAGTAAAGTGCTCAGACTTTTTCTTTCTCAGGACAATATACTGGACAATAAACAATGACTGCAGTGTACTGGACAATAAGCAATGATGCACAGTACTGAACAATAAGCAATGACTACAGTTTACTGAACAATAAGCAATGACTGCAGTTTACTGGACAATGACTACAGTGTACTGAACAATAACAAATGACTGCAGTGTACTGAACAATAAACAATGACTGCAGTTCACTAAACAATAAGCAGTGACTGCAGTTTACTGGACAATGACTACAGTGTACTGGACAATAATAAATGACTGCAGTGTACTGGAAAATGACTGCAGTGTACTGTACAATGACTGCAGTGTACTGGACAATGACTGCAGTGTACTGGACAATGACTGCAGTGTACTGACAATGACTGCAGTGTACTGGACAATGACTGCAGTTTACTTTAATGACTGCAGTGTGTACTGGACAATGACTGCAGTGTACTGGACAATGGCTACAGTGTACTGGATAATGACTGCAGTGTACTGGATAATGACTGCAGTGTACTGGACAATGACTACAGTGTACTGAATAATGACTGCAGTGTACTGGACAATGACTACAGTGCACTGTAATGATTGCAGTGTACTGTAATGATTGCAGTGTACTGTAATGATTGCATGTACTGTAATGATTGCAGTGTACTGTAAATTGCAGTGTACTAGACAATGACTGCAGTGTACTGGACAATGACTGCAGTGTACTGGACAATGACTGCAGTGTACTGGACAATGACTGCATTTGATTGAAGTTGACTCATGGATAAGTAGTCAAGAGGTAAAATGCCTGCCTAAAAAGCATTATATCCTGGTTCAATCCCCATTTATGACCAAAACTTCACCCCTCCCATCCATTAGACCACGAATGGTGGCCTGGGTATTAGTCTTTCAGATAAGACACTAAACGTAGGTACCTGTGCAACACACATTCAGTCAACCACGCACCATAAGAGTTGGCTCCACAAAATTCTTCAGAGAAAAGTCACTGTAATATGAAAACAAATACACATACAAACAGGAAAAGAACCAAAATAATGGGTGGCCTTGTTCTTGTAGCCATGCTCTCTCCCCATGGCGAGAGGCCCACATTTCATGCAGAGAAATCTGCTGTGATTTTAAGTGGTATACAAATAAGCAGTAACTGCCATTGACTGGGCATCAAACTGTGATAATGAATAGCACATAACAAGAAATCTAAAACATCAAGTAGTGCTAATGAATAACACATGCACAGAAATCTAAAACATCAAACAGTGATAACAAATAACACATGAGGAGAAATCTGAAACATCAAACAGTGATAATGAATAACACCAAAAAATAAATAAATAAATATAAATAAAAACCCATTCTACACAAAAGATCACAAGTAATTACATCAATGTTCTGTGGGCCTAAGGGTTGGCTGTCTGACAGCAAAACCTGCTAAAGGAATTAGTGTCTATACATGATGCATGACTATTCATTGACCTGTTGCCGCCATTACAACATCCAGGCTTTTCACAACTGTCCTAAAAGGTTTTCCAAGCATTTAATTAGGTATGCCCTGAGTGCAGGGGTGAAAGGCTTGCGGAGAAGATTGTTGGAAAAGTTTCATAACAATGCCCTTAATGTGAGGACATTTCATGGAGATTGTTATGACCTGTGGGGACTTCAACATTGTCTAGGAGGTGTTACACCTGTTTCCATTAGCTGTAAAACCAGTAGAACTCTGTGTTAAGACTTGGGAGGTTTTCACTGCTGTCTTTTATTTATTTATTTTTTTGGGGGAGGGTGGTAACAGCTTCCTCTATTTTTCCTTTCTTTTTCTTTGTTGCTTTATTTGTCTGTTATTTTGTCTGTCTGCTTATGTGTTCATTTGTCTCTTTGTTTCTTTGTTTGTTTGTTTGTTTGTTTTAGTTTTGTGGGGTTTGGTGTTTTTTATCTCTACTTTTCAAAAAATTCATTTAAGTCTCCTTTGTTTTACATCATTTTTTATTTGTGTGTCAATCTGGCTAGCTGGTTGTTTGTCTGTCTGAAATATAGTATTTATTTCCTTTACTCTAGTTTTTTTTCTTACTTTATTACTTTCTTGATCACTCTTTTTCTCATCATTTTTAGAAGAGAGAGAGAGAGAGAGAGAGAGAGAGAGAGAGAGAGAGAGAGAGAGAGAGAGAGAGAGAGGAGAGAGAGAGTGTGTGTGTGTGTTGTGTGTGTGTGTGTGTGGTGTGTGTGTGTGTGTGTGTGTGTGATTTGAATGTGGTGTGTGAGTGTGAGTGTGATGTGTGTGTGTGTGTGGTGTGTGTGTGTGTGTGTGTGGTGTGTGTGTGTGTGTGTGTGTGTGTGTGTGTGTGTGTGTGTGTGTGTGTGTGTGTGTGTTCTTTCATTTCTTTGTCTGTTTTCTTGTTTGCTTGTCCAGTTATTTATTCAAAGTGGAAGTTTATGTTGAAACCTTTTTGCTGTTTTTTATTGTGTTGCATCTAGTTTTTTTCCTGTTTTGATTCATGCTTTTTTGTACCATATGTAGTTCATTTATTTTTTCAAGGCTTTTCTTTTAGGTACTCTTTTTCTTTACTGAAGTTTCCTTTTCTCATTCCTGCATTGTATTTTTTTCTATTTGTATTAACTTTTTCCGTTCTGTCAGTATGTTTGATTTTTTCAATCATGTTTTTTTGTTTTTTTTGTCCTTTCTATTCCTTTCTTTTTTCGCAAATTGTTTCTTCAGTTCTTCATTACTTTCTGTATGTTTTATCTCTTTTTGTCTTATGCCTTTTTTACCACACAAGTTCATTTCTTTTGGATAGTAAAGTTACAAGATTAAACCTGTAAGGGAACTGTTTTGAATTTCTCAGAAAACTTTTCTCATGAGGATGTTATTGCAGCTCAGCTTTTCATTTCTCAAGGCATGGGGGAAGAGGGGTAGGTGATGAAAAGTATTTACAAGAAAACGATTACTTTTTTCTTGTTGCTTGGTTAGAGATCTGAGGCTCAACAATGTTGAGATTTTTACCCACCATTAATGTAACTGTATTCCATTATCAAGGATGATGTCTAAACTCATGCCCACTGTGCATGCATTTTCCAAATTAGTATTTGTGTCATCGTTCTTACCCACACACATGGTCAACTCTTTTGACAGGAGAAACATATTTTAACTTGTGTACAAGATGCTGTGCATGTGTTTTACAGTGACTTCTTGCTTACAGTCTCGTTCAAAGGACTTTGAGTGAAATGGAGTCTTTACAGATGCTAAGCTTGGATTCTAAGCACAGGTGAACATTTTCATTTAACAGGCGTCTTGGTGGTGCCTTAAACCCAGACTTAATCCAGGTAGTCAAAATACCAACACAGTGCTCTGACCTCTGGGCTTATTTACAACCCCCCCCCCTCAAAAAAGTGTATCCAAAGAAAGAGAAGAGGGGGGGGGAAGGAGAGAGAGAGAGAGAGAGGAGAGAGAGAGAGAGAGAGAGAGGAGAGGAGGGGGGGGGAACTACTGGGAAGAAAAGACAATAAATTGGTACACAGAATGATAGCCTCACATTGAACAATATGAAAAATTTCAAGTAAAGTCAGTTAAAAACAGAATGTCTCCACTCAAACAACCTCAAGTGATTACCTCACTTTACTGACAGCCTAAGGGTTGGCTGTCTGACAGCAGCCCTGGCTAAAGCAATTAGTGTCTATACATAATGGATGAATATTCATTGACCTGTTGCCGCCATTACAACACCAGGGCTTTTCACAACTGCCCTGAAATGTTTTCCAAGTATTTAATTAGGCATGCTCTGAGTGCAGGGGTGAAAGGCTTGTGGAAGAGATTGCTGGAAAAGTTTCATAACAATGCTGTTAATGTGAGGACGTTTCCTGGAGACTGCTATGACCAGTGGGAAATTTTGCCATGTTTAGAGGTGTGATAATAGGATGTCCCTTGCAATTGGGATTTGTAGGATCAGGTGCAATAATTGGTGGGTGCTTTGGTTTCCTTTTGTTGTCTTTTTTTTGTTTTTTAATTTGTTTTTAATGCATTTTGCCTCCTTTTTTCTTTTATGGTTTTCGTGGTTTTTTGTGTATCTTTTGTTATTGGTTCTTTTGTTCTTATTTCTGTTTCTCTCTCTCTCTCTCTCTCTCTCTCTCTCCTCTCTCTCTCTCTCTCTCTCTCTCTCTCTCTCTCTCTCTCTCTCTCTCTCTCTCTCTCTCTCTCTCTCTCTCTCTCTCCGGGGGGCGGATAGCCTATGGTCAGAACATTGCGCTGGCAATTTGAAGACCGGGTTCGAGTCCGGTCGAGGAAATTTTCTTCCTGGAGTTAACATCAGTGCTGACTCCACTCTCCCCAAAAAGTCCTTCGGATGAGACTTTAAACCGAGCCCCGTGTGCGACGCACGCAGAACATCTTGCGCACACGTTAATCTGTTCGCTTTCGTAAGAGTAGGCCCTCGTGTGCCGGTGGAACAGATGACAAGATTTACAAAAACTGCATACACACGGGGACCGGATGAAAAAGCACATGATTGCTTATTCTGTTATCCTCGATATAAAAGAATAAATAAATAAATAAAAAATCTCTCTCTCTCTCTCTCTCTCTCATCTTCATCTCTCTCTCTCTCTCTCTCTCCTCTCTCTCTCTCTCTCTCTCTCTCTCTCTCTCTCTCTCTCTCTCTAAGCATAGTATGATTAATTTGGTGTGCCTGTTTGTGAGAAGGTAGTTTTGTTTGCTTGCAGGTGTGTTTACTGTTTGCTGTTGAAGCAATGATGTGGCTGTACCTCTGTAATGGGAGGAGTGCTGCTTTCTTTCTTGCCCCTGTCTTTCCTTGACTTATCTCACTATCATGCTTCTCTCTTCTGATTGCTGTTATAGAAATACAAATATTCTAACATTTCCCGAAAAAATCTCATGAAAAATTCATGTGGGTTACAAGTATAGGCAAACACAACTGACAATTAAACATTGTCACATAAATAAACATGGATCATATCAGTTACAGGCAAACCATTTGCTATACTTACAAACAAAGAGTATTCATGTATCAGTAACATCCATACACACATGTGTGCTGCACACAGGTTGGAAAGCAAAAATGCAGGCAGGCACACATGCACACACACACACACACATGCATGCACCCACGCACGCACGCAGGCATGCATGCACGCACGCATGCGCACACACACACATATTGTTCTAAAAAGTACACCATATGGCTAACACCCTACATTTCATCAAATTGGCATGTTTTGTGTTGTTGTCCTCTGTGGGGATTGGATTGGGGGGGGGGGGGGGGGGGCTCTCAGTATAAATAGCATCCCCACCTACTGGAAATTCTGTGCTAGAAATTCCATCTTTTCTATCTCTCTCTTTGTTTCTGCCTTCTTCCTTTTCTTTCATGTCACTTCCTTCTTGTCTATCTTCTGCCTTCTTGGTCCACTCTCCTGCCCTTTTTTCCAGAAAGACTTTAAAGATGATAAATCTCTCCCATGCCAAGCTGTAATCACTGGGGCTGACTTTTCAGGTGCTTAAATTGACGGCAGTGTAATGCGTTTTTGCTGATATGACAAACAATAGTTGCTGTATGAATGTTAAATGAAAAAGAAGAAGACTGTGTTGCTGGTGTTGATGGTTTTATTTTTGTTTGGGTTTTTTGTGTTTTGTTGTTGTTGTTGTTGTTGTTGTTGTTTTTTTGTGGGGGTGTGGGGGGTCTTCTTTTCTCAAGTTTCTTTTTCTCTTAGTTTTACTCATCTGTCAGATTGTGTGCTATGTTTTTCACTGTTTCTTAAAGCTCTCTGTTTTATTCGTGTCTTTCTTTTCTTCTTTTTTTCTTCCTATTATCTCTCTTTTAACTGTAATCGTTCGCACTTTTGCTTTTTTGCATTGAGAAAACATCTTAATGCGTTTGTCTCTGATAGTTATGTTTCTGTCAATGTTGGTTCTGTCTTGGAAAGTCTGTACAACTTGAAGCCCAATGAAAATTGATCAAAACTCATCAGGAAAGTTTTCTTCTATAGCTGGTGTTGTTGTGTCAGCTAGTTTTCGTTTAGTGTTCGTTTTGCTTTGGGGGGGGGGGGGGGTTGTTGTTTGGTTGAGGTTTTGGTGTTGGTGGTTTTCATTCCTCTTTTGGTGCTTTTTTAAGCGATAGACATTTTTTTAAATCATGAAACATGAAAATCAGTAGAGTGAATACATATAAATCGAGATAAAATAACCAAGAAATTATGTATAAATTATTTTTTTTAAACCTAGAAGATTTTTTCCTTCTTGTAAAATCAATGAAAAGAAAAAGACTTGAACGGTTTCAAATGTCCACCTTTCCCAAGGTATTTCCCAGGGCTTGCCCTGAGACTCAAACCTAAGGTCTATGGCCTGTTTTTGCTGCTTCTTTCTCTTCTCAATGAGTCATTGCTCTCCCTGTCGCAGGCACGGAGTCATGGAAAGATAGACAACACACTTTCTCCAAACTTCGGAGGATTAGACGTTAGGGGTGGTTCCTAGAGATCTGAAACTCTTCACTCACAGCTACATTTCTTGTGGTCTTGGTTTTACAGTGTAACTAACAATCCCAAAATTTAATTTAAAAAGGTGTTGTTTTCTAGATCATTTCAGAAATAGCACAAAACATATTATTCTAAATTTTCAGTTTTACCTTTTCCCTGTACTCTTCATTGTTTCAGTTAGGTAAACAGTAGGGTCTACATTTTTTTAAATGCTGCTTTATTTCCATCAGATACTGGACTTCTGAGTGATTTTGAATAATAGGAGTATAACTGTTTAACACATAACACACATCGCAAATAGTTTTAATAAATTCAAATTTACACAGACACACAGACACACACACAGACATAGACACACACACACACACAGACACACAGACACACAGACCACACAGACAGAGACAGACAGACAGACAGACAGACAGACAGACAGGCAGGCAGGCAGGCAGGCAGGCAGGCAGGCAGGCAGGCAGGCAGGCAGGCAGGCACACACACACACACACACACACACACACACACACACACACACACACACACACACACACACACACACACACACACACAGGTGATACAATTTTGGCTGTTGCGGGCAGGATCAGATATGAGATGAAACTGAACTGGAAATGTTATTTTTAAGAATGTCATCAGAGAGAGAACAACAGAATGTCAATGAAGAGGGAATAACAGAATGTCATCAGACAGAGAATAACAGAATGTCATCAGACAGAGAATAACAGAATGTCATCAGAGAGAGAGAACAACAGAATGTCAATGAAGAGAGAACAACAGAATGTCATCAGAGAGAGAACAACAGAATGTCATCAGAGAGAGAACAGCAGAATGTCAATGAAGAGAGAACAACAGAATGTCATCAGAGAGAGAACAACAGAATGTCATCAGAGAGAGAACAGCAGAATGTCAATGAAGAGAGAACAGCAGAATGTCAATGAAGAGAGAACAACAGAATGTCAATGAAGAGAGAACAACAGAATGTCATCAGAGAGAGAACAACAGAATGTCATCAGAGAGAGAACAACAGAATGTCAATGAAGAGAGAACAGCAGAATGTCATCAGAGAGAGAACAGCAGAATGTCATCAGAGAGAGAACAACAGAATGTCATCAGAGAGAGAACAACAGAATGTCATCAGAGAGAGAACAACAGAATGTCAATGGAGAGAGAACAACAGAATGTCATCAGAGAGAGAACAACAAATGTCAAAGAAGAGAGAACAGCAGAATGTCATCAGAGAGAGAACAGCAGAATGTCATCAGAGAGAGAACAACAGAATGTCAATGAAGAGAGAACAACAGAATGTCATCAGAGAGAGAACAACAGAATGTCATCAGAGAGAGAACAACAGAATGTCATCAGAGAGAGATTAGCAGAATGTCATCAGAGAGAGAACAGCAGAATGTCATCAGTGAGAGAACAACAGAATGTCAATGAAGAGAGAACAACAGAATGTCAATGAAGAGAGAACAACAGAATGTCATCAGAGAGAGAACAACAGAATGTCATCAGAGAGAGAACAACAGAATGTCATCAGAGAGAGAACAACAGAATGTCAATGAAGAGAGAACAACAGAATGTCAAATGAGAGGGAACAGCAGAATATCATCAGAGAGAGAACAGCAGAATGTCATCAGAGAGAGAACAACAGAATGTCATCAGAGAGAGAACAACAGAATGTCATCAGAGAGAGAACAACAGAATGTCATCAGAGAGAGAACAACAGAATGTCATCAGAGAGAGAACAACAGAATGTCAATGAAGAGAGAACAGCAGAATGTCAAATGAGAGGGAACAGCAGAATGCATCAAATGCAATCAGAATGCAACAGAATCCAATCAAAGGCAATTGAAGGCATCAGAAGCAATCAGAATGCAATCAGAATGCAATCAGAATGCAATCAGAATGCAATCAGAAGGCAATTAGAATGCAATCAGAATGCAATCAGAATGCAATCAGAATGCAATCAGAATGCAATCAGAATGCAATCAGAATGCAATCAGAATGCAATCAGAATGCAATCAGAATGCAATCAGAATGCACATCAGAATGCAATCAGAATGCAATCAAATGCAATCAGAATGCAATCAGAAGGCAATTAGAAGGCAATCAGAAGGCAATTAGAAGGCAATCAGTTGGCAATCAGGGTACAGTCAGAAGGCAATCGGGATGCAATCCGGATGTAATTAGGATGCAATCAGGGTGCAATCAGAAAGCAATCAGATGCAATGAGAAAGCAATCAGAATGCAATCAGAATGCAATACGATAAACATGATGATTGATTTCAGGAGTGTAAGTTTGGTTATAAATGGAACAACTGGAAACACTATCATGTACAGTCCCGTTGCACTTTAACTGCTTATTTTATTTATTTCTTTATCTTTTATTTTCTTTTTTTACTTAATCAAGTCATAACCTGATCAGATGTGTATCGATTATCATAATGTTTCCTGTATTGTATTGCTCAACTGATTTTGAATTTTATTATTATTATTATCAGTAGTAGTAGTAGTAGTAGTAGTAGTAGCAGCAGCAGCAGCAGCAGCAGCAGCAGCAGCAGCAGCAGCAGCAGCAGTAGTAGTAGTAGTAGTAGTAGTAGTAGTAGTAGTAGTAGTAGTAGTAGTAGTGATATACCCAACAGCACACAATGGCTTACTCTTGTGAAAGGCACGTGTTCTAAAGCGTCCACAAGATATTTCTGCGCACTTTCGCACACAAGACCTCGTTTCTCAGTCTCATCTGAAGGACTTTCGAGGGAGTGGAGTCGTCACTGATGTTAACATGTGGGAAAATACCTTGAACGGGCGTCTAGATTATGGCTCGAACTCAGGATGTCAGATTTCGAACGCAACGATATAATTACCAGGTTATCATGTCCAGTCCCTGTTTGTATGTGTGTGTGTTTGCGTGCGTGCGTGCGTGTGTGTGTGTGGTGTGTGTGTGTGTGTGTGTTGTGTGTGTGTGTGTGTGTGTGTGTGTGTGTGTGTGTGTGGTGCCTGCGTGTGGTGCGTGCGTGCGTGCGTGCGTGTATATGTGTGTGGGTTTTTGGGGGGTATGTGTGTAGCTGGTGGGATGGAGTAAGGAGGGGGGGAGGAGCGAGCCCGCGCATGCATAAACATTCAGACAAAAGTCAGATAGGGTGACAAAGAAAAACAGTTTTAAAAAAGCACCCAAAAAGAAAAAAAAAAAGAACACAGAGAAGAGAGAGAAAAAAAATCCGCTACAAAAAGCGCCAACTGAAAAACACCAAAGCAAAAGGCAAAGGCCCACAGAAAACAGCAGAATAGGGCATTAGTCTTTCCCCTGATTTTATTGCCAAACGTCAGGCCCTTTCCCCCAAATGACGCCATGTTTTATTCAGCCCATCAGGAGGGGAGGGGGAAGGGGAGGGCTGACTCATTGCTCAGGCCACACCAAGGGGCTAATCTCTTCGGTAATCGGCTAACAGATTATCAATATGAAGGATAATTCCCTGCCGAGCATCAAAAGATAATGAGCATGATGCTGTAACCTTCAAAATGCAGTTGATGCACAATTGAAACCTTTTCCAAAAGCGTGTGTGCTAAATGGGAATTTTTAGGGAGGGGGGCGGGGGGGATTGTGTGTCTCTCTCTATCTGTGTGTTTCTGTGCACGCGCGCGCGCGCGCGCGGCGGTGTGTGTTTGTGTGTGTGTGTTGTTGTTGTGTGTTGTGTGTGTGTTGTGTGTGTCTGTCTGTCTGTCTGTCTGTCTGTCTGTCTGTCTGTCTGTCTCTGTCTTCTCTCTCTCTCTCTCTCTCTCTCTCTCTCTCTCTCTCTCTCTCTCTCTCTCTCTCTCTCTCTCTCTCTCTCTCTCTCTCTCTCTCTCTCTCTCTCTCTCTCATCATACACACACACACACACACACACACACACACACACACACACACACACACACACACACACACACACACACACACACACACACACACACACACAGGGTCATTGTCTGCAATACGTTCTTTTATGACTCAAAACCCCAATTTGACCCATGCTGCAGGGTACGTCTGTCTTGTTTGCAGTCAATGAATTATGAAGGTGACACAGGCTTGCCACCCCTGCACAAGAGGCTGTGTGTTCGTTCACGCCAGAACAGCTATTACAGCACTGTTTAAATATGGACAACATCACAATGCCCATAGCCTCTGGCGGCTACAGAAAGGCTCAGAGTTGTCCCATTAAGGTGTTGAAAACTGCGTGTTGTCCACAGCGAACAGGCAGAGTTTAAAGGATAGACCAGGTAAAAAAACAACAATTAGCCAATACAAGACAAAGAAACAAGGAAACAAAAGGGGTTAGGCTTGTAGGTTGCATTGATGTTCTGGTAGAGCAAGCACAGGATCAAAGGGGAAAGAAGCAAAGAAAAAATATTTTATTTTAATGATGAGTTGTACCTTACACTGAAACCACGGGCAGGTGAGACAGTCATCATGTGGGCACAATCTAGTTTACAGCGTGCCCAGACAAGCACAGGTATTCATGGTTATATTGTGACCAACAAAAATAGGTATGGTTATATTGTGCCCAACAAAAATATTCATGGTTATAAGTTGTCAGTAAACAAAAGTGCTTATGGTTATATTATAGTCAGTAAACAAAGGTGCTTATGGTTATATTGTGGTAAGTAAACAAAGGTGCTTCTGTTTATAATATGGTCTGTAAACAAAGGTGCTTATGGTTATACTGTGGTCAGTAAACAAAGGTGCTTATGGTTACAATGTGGTCAGTAAACAAAGGTGCTTATGGTTATATTGTGGTCAGTAAACAAAAGTGCTTATGGTTATATTGTGGTCAGTAAACAAAGGTGCTTATGGTTATATTGTGGTCAGTAAACAAAAGTGCTTATGGTTATATTGTGGTCAGTAAACAAAGGTGTCTACGCTTATATTGTGGTCAGTAAACAAAGGTGTTTATGGTTATATTGTGGTCAGTAAACAAAGGTGCTTATGGTTATATTGTGGTCAGTAAACACTGATGCTTATGGTTATATTGTGATCAGTACACAAAGGTGCTTATTGTCATATTATTGCCAACAAACATAGGTATTCATTGTTATATTTTGGCTGACAAAGGTTTTTATGGTTAAATTGTGGCCACTTTTGCGGAGGGGATAGCTCAGTGGTCAGAGCACTCACTTTCCCCAAGCCAAGGTTGAGCAGCATTGAGCGTGGTTACCAAGTGGATGGGTAACCGTTTGTGTGCCTTGGTTTCAGTACAGTCTCTCACTTCACCCATTGTAAATGGTACTAACCCTCTTTAGGTTCAGGGAAGGTAAAAAGCACAGCCACCAAGGATTAAATTCCGACATAAAGAGTGACAGCAGACCAATTGTATACATTATACTTAATCATAGGGAACAATATTAGCGTGGGAAACAATGAATTTGTGCCCCCCCCCCCCCCCCCCCCCCCCTGGGAGTCATGGTAAACAGTAAAGTTATGCAAGACTCCTGGAAATGGGCAATTTTGATACTTTAAATCCTCCCTATCCCCCTCCTTCCCCATGTCTCCCCCCTTCTTACCCCCCCTCATCTATTTCCCTCCCCCCTACATATCTCCCTCATTCCCCACTTCTCCCCCTATGTATCCCCCTTCTTTCCCTCTTCTTTCCCCCCTACGTATCCCTCTCACAGCTTCTCCCCCCGGTTCCCCTCTACCTATCTCCCTCTTACCCCCCCCACCTATCCCCATCCTCCTCCTCCCCTACCTATCCCCCCCTCCTCCTCCCCTACCTATCCCCCTCCTCCTCCCCTACCTATCCCCTCCTCCTCCTCCCCTACCTATCCCCCTCCTCCTCCTCCCCTACCTATCCCCCTCCTCCTCCTCCCCTACCTATCCCCTCCTCCTCCCCCTACCTATTCCCTCCTCCTCCCCTACCTATCCCCCTCCTCCTCCTCCCCTACCTATCCCCCTCCTCCTCCCCCTACCTATCCCCTCCTCCTCCTCCCCTACCTATCCCCCTCCTCCTCCCCCTACCTATTCCCCTCCTCCTCCTCCCCTACCTATCCCCCTCCTCCTCCTCCCCTACCTATTCCCCTCCTCCTCCTCCCCTAACTATCCCCCTCCTCCTCCTCCCCTACCTATCCCCCTCCTCCTCCCCTACCATCCCCCTCCTCCTCCTCCCCTACCTATCCCCCTCCTCCTCCTCCCCTACCTATCCCCCTCCTCCTCCTCCCCTACCTATCCCCTCCTCCTCCTCCCCTACCTATCCCCCTCCTCCTCCCCTACCTATCCCCTCCTCCTCCTCCCCTACCTATCCCCCTCCTCCTCCCCTACCTATCCCCCTCCTCCTCCTCCCCTACCTATCCCCCTCCTCCTCCTCCCCTACCTATCTCCCTCTTACCCTCCCCTACCTATCCCCCCTCCTCCTCCCCTACCTATCCCCCTCCTCCTCCTCCCCTACCTATCCCCTCCTCCTCCTCCCCTACCTATCCCCCTCCTCCTCCTCCCCTACCTATCCCCTCCTCCTCCTCCCCCCCTACCTATCTCCCTCTTACCCTCCCCTACCTATCCCCCTCCTCCTCCCCCCCTACCTATCTCCCTCTTACCCTCCCCTACCTATCCCCCTCCTCCTCCCCCCCTACCTATTCCCCTCCTCCTCCTCCCCTACCTATCCCCTCCTCCTCCTCCCCTACCTATCCCCCTCCTCCTCCTCCCCTATCTATCCCCCTCCTCCTCCTCCCCTACCTATCTCCCCTCCCCTCCTCCCCTACCTATCCCCCTCCCCCCCCTACCTACCCCTCCCCTACCATCTCCACCTTCCCCCCTACTTCCCCCCTCCTCCCCCCCTTACCTATCCTCCCTCCTCCTCCTACCTATTCTCCTCTTATCCCTACCCTCCCCCCACCTATCCCCCCATCCTCCTACCCCCCTACCATTCTCATCTACTATCTAAACCTATTCCCCCTCCCCCCCCCCCTACCCCCTCCTCCTCCCCCCCTACCTATCCCCTCATCCTCCTCCCTCCCCTACATCTACTTCCCCTCCTCCTCCCCTCCCCCTACCTATCCCCCTCCCTCCTCCCCTACCTTCCCATCTCCCTACCTATCCTCCCTCCCCTAACCCCCTCCTCGCTCCCCCCCTACAATCCCCCTTCCTCCTCCCCTACCTATCCCCCTCCTCCCCTCCCCCTCCCCCCACCTCCCCTCTCCTCCACCTATCCTCTCCTACACTCCCCAACCCCTCCTGCCCAACATCTTTCTCTCCACTACCCTCCCCAACAAGAAACTGGGACAAACATAGGAAGATAGACAACACATCTCCTCCAAAGCTCAGAGGATTAGAAGTTAGGGGGCAATCCAAATAGAGATCTGCAATTCCTAATTCAAAGCTTAAGTTGTTGCCTTTGTAGTTTTGCAGCATATTATTTTATGAACAATTACACAATTTAAAGGTTCTTTTCGTATGTCTGTTCAGAAATTGAAAGCAAAGCTCTATCTTAAACATTTTGTATCATCACATCCTTGTCTTAGACAAGTAAACAGCACAGGCTACAATTTTATATAAAAATTGCTGCTCGTTTCCAATAGATACAAAATTGCTGCTTCATTTTCTTACCTGCAAATTTTTCTCTGAACTTCTGAGTAACATCCAACGAAAAAAAGGAACACAACTGTTTAAGATAGCCTTTGAAGGGGATAATACTGCCTTAAAATACAATGTGCGTTTTATCACGCACATAAAATGTGTCAGAAACTCTAAATACATGCATCATAAATGAACACAGGTAAAATAGCTTACTGTTTGCAGACAGTTGTCATTGGCAAATTTGTTATCTCAGGGCCATGCAGGGACAGAGAAGAAATGAAACAAGAAGGGAAATCTTATGTTTGAAATAAGCATGTCTTGAGACTGGATTGAAAAGTGTCATATGTAGGCATTTACAAAGTGAGAGAGGGGGGTTATTCCAGACTGATGGGCCAGAAACAGAGAAAGAGAAATAGACACACACGCACCACACACACACACACACACACACACACACACACACACACACACACACACACACACACACACACACACACACACACCACACACACACACACACACACACACACACACACACACAGATTCAAGATTCAAGATTTAATTCCTTTCATCCCTTTTGGGGCATGGAGGATAAACAAAATGAATTTAACAGGGAACAAAATTTACAGCAATGCACCCAAAAGTATTATGAATACTAACAGGTACTGAAAATCAATTTATTACAAAATGATAAACATCATGATAATCCCGTTTGGGCCCCAAACTTTTCTCCCGACCATTAGATCATGAGTGGTAGTCTGGGTGCTAGACTTTCGGATGAGACGATAAACCGAGGTCCTGTGTGTTACACATCATTATTAAGTGCATGGAAAAGACCCCACAGCAACAAGAGAGTTGTCCCTGGCAACATTCTTTAGAAAAAAGCCACTCTCACAGGAAAATACAGTTGCAGACTGGGAAAAAAATGGGTATGGCACTGTAATTGTGGCGACGTGCTCTCCCCAGGGAGAGCAGCCCAAATTTTTACACAGAGAAATATGTTGTGACATAAAGTCGTATAAATAAATAAATAAATAAATAAATAAATAAATAAATAAATAAATACACAACAATATGAAATACTCAATACATTAAAAAAAAAATAGACACAATCTACACTTGTGAAAGCAAAAAAAAAGAAAAAGAAATTTCAAGAAATACCATCAAATTCTATGAATTTTGAGAGAGACAGGAAAGCTTTTCGAGATTTACATTTCCTCACACTGCAAAAATCATAACTGACATGGGTTGAAGAAAATGCTGAGGAACAAATCTTGTGGTGAAAGTTTAAAGTAGGAAACATTCCATAATAAAATAAAATCCATCCCCTATAACAGACATATTGCATTTTGAGCATACTCTTTCGTCCTATAGTATGTTATGGAAATGTCCAACGTCAATAGAAAGCTTGTGACAACTGCAACGAAATTTCATAAGTGTGTAAACACATACATCTTGTAAAACAAGTTATGTATTTTTCCATACCAAAATTGGAATTATAGTTTGTTTCGGGGTTTTTTTTAAAGGCATCTTCTGTTATCCCACAGCTCAGCTCTCCATTCATTAACAGAATTATCTATTAAGAAGGTTTTGATATGTGAACTGGTAGAATTGATAGTTGAACAAAACTGTCTCTCACACAAACAGTGAAATCTGCTTTGTATTAAAATGCTTTGTATCTTGTTTAGCCATGCTGATTGAATCAAAGATTTTGCCATGTAAATCTTCCATCATCTGATAAACATTTGACGATAGCTTTTTCAGGGTAAAAGTCAAGCGGCTGCATCAGAAATTAACCATTTAAACAGAAATAGACAAGGGGTGTCTGCCCCCATCTCTATTATACTAACGAATTTGACATTGTATACTTTAAACGAAAAATGTACTTTTAAAAAAATTCAACAGAAACTTTTCGATTTCAATTATTGCTACATTTCATAACCCCAAATTTCACAGCCATACAACAAAACAGGTGAAACAATTTTATCGAACAAATAAAGTGTCACATGTATAGGTAATTGTTTTTGCTGTGTAGTCCTTGTCAAACTAAACATGAATTTAGTAGCTTTATCATAAGTGTGTTTCCTGCATTTTCCAAAATTGCAATCCTTACAATTACTGAAAACAATTCCTAAATATGTAAAAGTATTAACAACCTCCAAAGTTTTTCCACAATATGTAGACATGTTACGAGATCTATTGGACCAAACTTTTTTACCATGATTTTCACACACACACACACACACACACACACACACACACACACACACACACACATACACACACATATTCCATTCTCCTCTCTCTCTCTCTCTCTCTCTCTCTCTCTCTCTCTCTCATCTCTCTCTCTCTCTCTCTCTCTCTCTCTCTCCTCTCTCTCTCTCTCTCTCTCTCTCTCTCTCTCTCTCTCTCTCTCTACGGGGGACGGATAGCCTAGTGGTCAGAACATTGCGCTGGCAATTTGAAGACCCGGGTTCGAGTCCAGTCGAGGAAAATTGTTTCCTGGAGTTAACATCAATGCTGACTCCACTCTCCCCAATAAGTCCTTTGGATGAGACTTTAAACCGAGGCCCCGTGTGCGTGTGCGAATGCATGCAGAACATCTTGTGCACACGTTAAATCCTGTTCCGCTTTTCGTAAGAGTAGGCCATCGTGTGCCGTGGGAACAGATGACAATATTTACAAAACTGCATACACACGGGGACCGGATGAAAAAAAGCACATGATTGCTTATTCTGTTATCCTCGATATAAAAGAATAAATAAATAAATAAATAAATAAATAAATAAACACACACACATACACACACACACAACAAAACAACAACAACAAAACAACACACACACACACACACACACACACACACACACACACACACAACACACACACACACACACACAACACTCTTTCACTAACTCACTCACGCACATGCTGTGTGGCTACTCCATGTCAATATTACTTCCCCTTCACAGACTATCAATCTATTATAATTCAGGCCCTTTTAATTGTTTGAAGCTGCTTAGTAGTCCAGATAAAACTTTCATCTCATAGAAAATAAGCAACAATTTTCTATGAATTTGTAGGAATTGCTGTCTACCTACATTGAACAAGTACAAGATGAAAGTAAATAATTGTTTTATTATTGAGGATTAACTGTGCAGGTTGGGGGATAGGTTGCTGGGGAAACTAGGCTTGTGATTACGTTGGGAAGGATAAGGGTACCTTAGTCATGATGTACAATAAGTGGTATCATTGTCCCAAAAAACTGAAAAATGAGGAATGCTTCTCTGGCTTTATATAATCACTCAGAAGGTATTTCTGCATGTTAAAACAAAGTATTTAAAAAGTGGGAAACTGATGGCCAACATGGTGTTTCCTATGTCAGTATTGTACAGCAGGGTCCAAAAGTATGTGTATGCTGAGAAGCATGCTGTCACTCTCATTTGCAGGTTTTGCCCAGTATCCTTGCATTAACCACTGGACTCAAAGCAGCAAGGGAGAAGAGATAGGCGCTGCCCTCAATATGCTGGCCCCAAGAGAAGCTGAGGTCTCTGATGCCTCGCTCCCCTATGACAACATAGGTTATGGGACACCTTTACCTTTTTCTTTTACCTTTTTATTGTGGCCAACAAAGGTACGTCTTGTTATATTAGGGCAGACAAACAAAGGTACTGACCTAATGGTTATATTCTGGGCAACAAAAAGGTATTGATCTGAGAGTTATATTTGTCTTGGAGACAAAAATACATAACAAAGCAAGCAAACAAGACAACAAACATACAAACAATGTCTTAAAAAACAACCGAACGTATAGGGTTAAGCTATAGTGCAGTTACCACCTTTTAGTGTGATTTCAGTTCCTCATCAATGAAATACACGTGAACTAAAGTGGTAGGGGCACGTCACACACGGACATCTGGACTGGCCAAGACTGTCCTACAGGGAAGAGTACAAAGAGGGAGACAAAGAGGCAGACAGAGGAAACGATGGGAAGACAACATCAGAGAGTGGACAGGCCTCGGGTGGAACGATTTGCTAGGGAAAGTAGAGGACCACAGAGAGTGGAGGAAGCTGGTTGCAAAATCTTCATGGTGCCCCCACGGTCCAGAGGACTATGGGATAGGTGAAGGAAATGAGTTGGAAAGCCAAAGCAATGCTTTTGTGATCTGATTATAACTTAGAACATTGCTTCAAGTCTCTATTGAAGTGGTTACATATGGACACCTTTTCCCCTGGAGTCAGTAATTTGGTACCCAAATTAGTAAGGCAAAGGTGAAGGTGCCCCATTACCTGTGTGGTCGTAGAGAAGCGAGGCATCAGAGACCTCAGCTTCTCTAAGGGCCAGCATATTGAGGGCGGTGCCCATCTCCTCTCCCTCGCTGCTTTACCTTACCATTTGTAGCTGGGTGAACTGGGGGTCTGTACTGAAACCAAGGTGAGAAAACGGTCATCCATCTAATTTGTAACCACGCTCGATGCTGCTTAACCTTGGCTGGAGGAAAGCGAGTGCTCTGACCACTGAGCCATCCCGTTCCCAAATCATTCCTCTGAATTGTTTTCTTTTTTTTCTCTTTGTTTTTGATCCTCGATGAAAAGTTTGTTTGGAGGGAGGGTGGGGTGACTTTTTCTACTTTTGTTTTCCTTCTCCTTTTAGTTTCTCCCCTAAGAGGGTAACGGCAGGGGGGGGGGTATGAAGAATCAGAAGAACTGGCATATAGTTTGATGTGGCGGGCTATCAATCACTGGTGTGAGGGAAGCAGATTTAAGCGCCACACAAACAGTAAGGAAGCAAAGCAACACACACACAAAAACATTATCGAAGTCAAATGCCGCTACCATAGTGGTAGATGTAAAAGGGACCGGTTATGCAAAAAAAAAAAGAAAAACCTCAGCTTTGGTAAACCTCGGAACTCTAGCCGGGGAACGAAAATTAAAAAAAACATAACAAAACAAAAGTGTGAGTCATTACAGGAGAAACATAACAAGACTGTGTCATTAATTTTACACAGTTCACGGTGGATCGCTTGTTTCTATGTTCATTTGCTGTTTAATCAATCAATCCCTTGTTGTCTGTCTCCTCCCCTCTCTCCCTCTCTCCTTCCTTCTCTTCCCACCCCTCTTTATGCTGTTAATTTTTGTACTTTCGCTACTTCTGTTCTTTCTGTGTTTTGCGTCTACTCTCCCTCTCACTCTTATCAAATAGTATCTGCCCCTTTCTGGGTTTTTTTCCATTATTATATTTTTCTTTCACTTTTTGTTTCGGTTCTGTGTCGCTATGTGTTTCTCTCTATGCCCCCGTCTTTTATTATCTCTTTGTCTTTGTCTGCCCGTCTGTCTCTGTCTGTCTGTCTTTCTGTCATTGCCTTTATCTAATGTCTTTGTCTGCCTGACTGTCTGCCTGACTGTCTGTCTGTCTGTCTGCCTGTATGTATGTCTGTCTGTCTGTCTGTCTGCCTGCCTGCCTGTCTGTCGGTCTGTCGGTCGGTCGGTCGGTCGGTTGGTCTGTCTGTCTGTCTGTCTGTCTGTCTGTCTGTCTGTCTGTGACTGTTTCTCTGTGTGTCTCTGTCTGTCAGTCTGTCTGTCTATCTGTCTGCCTGTCTGTTTGTCTGTCTGTCTGTGTCTGTTTCTCTTTGTGTCTCAGTCTGTCTATTTGACTGTCTGTCCATCTGTCTATATGTCTGTTTGTTTGTCTATCTGCCTGTCTGTCTGTCTGTCTGTCTATCTGTCTATCTGTTTGTCTGTCTGTCAGTCTATTTGTCTGTTTATCTGTCTATGACTGTTTCTCTTTGTGTTTCTGTATATCTGACTGTCTGTCCATCTGTCTATATGTTTGTTTGTTTGTCTATCTGTCTGTCTATCTGTATGTCTGTCAGTGACTGTTTCTCTTTGTGACCAAGTCTGTCTGTTTATCTGTCTATCTGTTTGTCTCTGTCAGTCTATTTGTCTGTTTGTCTGTCTGTGACTGTTTCTCTTTGTGTCTGTCAGACTCTTTGTCTATCAGACTGCCTGCCTGCCTGCCTGCCTGCCTGTCCTGTCTTCTGTCTGTCTGTCTGTCTGTCTGTCTGTCTGTCTTCTGTCTGCTGTCTCTCTGTCTCTGCTCTCTGTCTCTCTCTCTCTCTCTCTCTCTCTCCTCTCTCTCTCCTCTCTCTCTCTCTCTCTCTCTCTCTCTCTCTCTCTCTCTCTCTCTCTCTCTCTCTCTCTCTCTCTCTCTCTCTCTCTCTCTCTCTCTCCCCCTCTTCAGAGGGTGACAATTTCCATGCATAGTCAATGTCACGCCACAATGGCCAGTCATTACCTGCAGCAAAGGTGTGTGATTGTCAGCAGCAGTCCGGTGGGAGTTGGCAGTGTTGGCCTTAATCAGGTGCTTACTATTCTTTTCTTTGCCTGCAAAAACATAAACAAACCCCCCCCCCCCCCCCCCAGTGTTCGTGTCATTGCAATCCACCACGTTTTGCAGTTGAGGGACTAGATAGCTGAGTGGTTCAATTAAAACATCCTTCGGTCGGGTGACGGAACGGTCCAGTGATCACAGCGTCCTTTAGTCAGGTGATGGAATGGTCCAGTGATCATAGGTGACGGAATGGCTCAGTGATCATAGGTGACGGAATGGCTCGGTGATCATAGGTGACGGAATGGCTCGGTGATCATAGGTGACGGAATGGCCCCGTAATCATAGGTGACGGAATGGCCCAGTGATCATAGGTGACGAATGACGTGATAAGTGAGGAGGCCCGTGATTTATAGAGGATGACCGATTAATGACGGAATGGCCAGTGACATGGATGGAATGACCTTATTAAGTGACGAAGGCCAGTGATCTATGTGATGGAATGACCCGTGATTATAGGTGACGGGATGGCTCAGTGATCATAGGTGACGGAATGGCCCAGTGATCATAGGTGACGGAATGGCCCAGTGATCATATGTGATGGAATGACCCGTGATTATAGGTGACGGGATGGCCCGGTGATCACAGCGACCTTGTCAGGTGACAAATGGCTAAATGATCACAACGCACATTAGTCAGGTGATTAAAAGGACCAGTGATCACAACGTACATTAGCCAGGTGATGGAATGGACCAGTGATCATAGATGACGAAATGGCCCAGTGATCATAGATGACGGAATGGCCCAGTGGTCATAGATGACGAAATGGCCCAGTGATCACAATGTAGTCAGGTAACGGAATGGCCCAAAGACTCACAGAGTCTAAACACGATGCAGCTGCCAATGTGTATGTTATTGATATGCTTTGACTACTGTTCCTACTGACACACATGACCTACTCTTTCGAAATGTGGAACGGATGTTAACGTGTGCACAAGATGTTCTGTGTACATTCGAACACTGTATCTCAGTTTCTAGTCTCATGGTGAAAGCCAAAGACTCTTGACTACTCGGCTATGGCGTCCATCATTAGATGGTTCGATTGTGATAGAGTCCCATTGTAGGTATCCGATTTAAGGACTGTGCCACCAGTTAAGGGGACGGGATCGCTAGCTCAGTGGTTAGAACACTGGCTCATCTCCCCAAGCCTAAGGTTGAGCAGCATTGAGCGTGGTTACCTCTAAGATGGGTGACGGTTTGTGTACCTTGATTGATTTATTCTTTTATATCGAGGATGATGGAATAAGCACTCTTGTGCTTTTTTTACATCCAGTCCCCGTGTGTATCCAGTTTTGTAAATGTCATCTGTTCCCACCGGCACACGATGGCCTACTCTTACGAAAAGCGGAACGGGATTTAACGTGTGTGCAAGATGTTCTGCGTGCGTTTGACACGGGGCCTTGGTTTATAGTCTCATCCGAAGGACTTTTGGGGAGAGTGGAGTCAGCACTGATGTTAACTCCAGGATAAAAATCCCCTTGACTGGCTTTGTTACCCCCCCCCCCCCCAGTTTACCCAGCTGTAAATAGGTACCTGCCCTCTCTAGGGTCAGGGAAGGTAAAGCAGCGAAGGAGAAAAGATAGGTGCCGCCCTCAATATGCTGGCCCCTTAGAAAAGCTGAGGTCTCTGACACCTTGATCATAAAGGAGCGCAGAGTTTATGGTAACGCTTTTATCACCTTTAGTTTTACCTACACCAGTCAACCCTCCCCAGACTGTGTTGGTATGTTGCGTGTTTTACAAGTGTCTGGTAGTCATGGTGTCAGCGTTATATAATTGTTTATCTTATTTCTTTTTCTTTTATTCTTTTATTCATTTTTTAATCTATAGGAACCTGGAATCAGCATTCAGGGTGCTGTTTTACACCAAGTCCCAGGGTGCATGCAGTTTGATAAATTCTGTCATCCGTTCCCCCTCGCATACAATAGCCTACTCTTCTGAAAATCGGAACAGGCTTTACAGTGTGCGCAATATTTTGTGCGTGCAATCGCACATTGGACCACAGTTTATAGCCTCATCCGAACTACTTTTGGGGGGAGTGGAGTCAGCACTGACGTTAACTCCAGCAGAAAATATCCCTTTGAACGGGGCTCGAACCCGGGTCAGCAGATCACAAGTGCAGTCCAGTAGCTCATGATGCGTTCACTCCAATGACATCTCACCTTTTCCTCCACAGCTTTTAGAGGTCCACGTCCAAATTCTTTATGGAAAGGTGGTCTAGAGGTAACGCACTTGCCGAGAAAGCCAAAAGTCCGGATCGAAAGTGCTCGATGATTTGATCCCTATTTGGGCCCAAAACTTTTCCCCCATCCATAAGACCTGAGTGGTTGTCTGGGTGCTAGTCTTTCGAAAGAGACGATAAACCGAAGTCCCGTGTTTACATATAAATACTTAGCAAAAAAAAAATCAAAAAACTATTTAGCGCTCGTAAAAGAAGCCACGGCAACATGAAAGTTGTCCCTGGCAAAATTCTGTATAACAAGTCACTTTGAGGGGGAAGCAAATACAGTTGCAGACAGGAAAAGAAGAAAAATGGATGGCGCTGCTCTTGTGGCGACACGATTCTCCCCGGGGAGAGCAGCCCGAATTTCACGCAGAGAAATCTGCCAGTGGTATGACTTGAAATGAAATGAAAATTGTCTTGCTGGACACAAGGGAAAGAAGCCATGCTCCGCGCCTAGTTCAACTGAATTGCTTCCCTTGCAGTACTCGCTCCCCATGATTTTCGACGATTTTCCCTTTTTCTGTCTCCGTGCCACTCTGTCTCTCTATTTTTCGTATACGTCTGTCTTTTTTGTTGTCTGTC
>CM060344.1:10849763-10852263 GCA_030674155.1 Stramonita haemastoma
TTTTTATGACTATATGGATAAAAAAAAATATGTAGTACTTACTCCATAACCCTTGAAAAATAAAGATTATTCATTCATTCATTCTCACCGTATAACCAGTTTTAAAAGTATGTATCAACACAAGGGACAGAACTGAGGTCCAGTATCAATGCTTCAGTAGCTTCCCTTAAAGTGCTTTTGACTCTCTCTCTCTCTCTCTCCTCTCTCCTCCTCTCTCTCTCTCTCTCTCTCTCTCTCCTCTCTCTCTCTCTCTCTCTCTCTCTCTCCCTCTCTCTCTCTCTCTCTCTCTCCTCTCTCTCTCTCTCTCTCTCTCTCTCTCTCTTCTGTCTGTCTGTCTGTCTGTCTGTCTTCTGTCTGTCTGCTCTTGTCTGCCTTCTGTCTCTCTGTCTCATCTCTCTATCTCTCTGTCTCTCTGTCTCTGTGACATGTTACTGAAGATGAGACAGTAGTCTTTGCAGCTGAAAATTGCTCCAACTCAGTTACAGCAATGGAGAATGGCGACTGGTCCACTGCATCCCTCCTACCTTCACCTGCCTGTCTGGCCCCACACCACTAGAGGCCGACTTACTGCCTGCCACTGTACAGCTGGTACCACAGGTCTGCATCGGAACAGCCAGCATCTCCAGGTTAGCCATGGCCATGGAGCTGATGCACAGTGCTCTGGAGCTTCCATCTCAATCTACAACACACCTGTCTCCTCTCTATGACATACCTGTCTCCTCTATGACACACCTGTCTCCTCTATGACACACCTTTCTCCTATGACACACTGTCCATGACACACTGTCTCCAATGACACACCTGTCTCCAATGACACACCTGTCTCCTATGACACACCTGTCTCCATGACACACCTGTCTCCAGTGACACACCTGTCACCTCTATGACACACTTGTCTCTTATGACATACCTGTCTCCTATGACACACCTGTCTCCTATGACGCACCTGTCTCCATAGGAGAGGTGATGCAGGCTTTCTGCGAGATAATGCAATGTGTGTTCTGATTTGACACCATTGTTTCCTAAAATTCAGAAATAAATACCGTGCTTTGTAATCAGGCTCGGTGCTTTGTGAAAGTCAGTGTGCTTTGTGAATAAACACCGTGCTTTGTGAAGCGGGAACGGGATAGCCTAGTGGTCAGAACATTGCGTTCGCAATTTGACGACCCGGGTTCCATTCCAGTTCGATGGGGATTTTATTCCCCTGGAGTTAACATCAGTGCAGACTCCACTCTCCCCAAAAGTTTTTCGGATGAGATTCTAAACCGAGGCCCCGTTTGCGAACGCACGCAGAACATCCTACGCACACGTTAAATCCTGTTCCGCTGTTCGTAAGAGTAGGCCCTTGTGTGCCGGTTGGAACAGATGACAAAGATTTACAAAATAGCATACATACGGGGACTGGATGTAAAAAGCACAAAAGCGCTTACTCAATTATTATCGCTAGAAAAGAATAAATAAACAGATGATATAATTAAAATCAAGTCAAACGGAGGCGTTGGCGATGGATAGGACATGTGCTCCGCTAGCAGACTACAGCCATATCCAGAATCGCCCTACGATGGACTCCAGACGGTCGAAGAAAGAGAGGCCGCCCCAAGGAAACTTGGAGGAGAACAGTAGAGAGGAGATGAAGGAAAAGGGTTGGACATGGGGCTGTCTGGAGCGTGTTTCAGTCGACCGACATCAGTGGCGAGCTCAAGTCGAGGCCTTATGTGCTACCTAGCACAAAGAGGACTAGATAGATAGATAGATAGATAATTAAAGTAGACACCTTGCTTTTTGAAGTGACACCGTGCTTTTATTAAAAGACACCTCGCTTTTTCAAAAGACACCGTGCTTTTATGAAGAGACACCGTGCTTTTATGAAGAGACACCGTGCTTTTCTGAGAGACACCGTGCTTTTATGAGAGACACCGTGCTTTTCATGAAGAGACACCGTGCTTTTATGAAGAGACATCCGTGCTTTTATGAAGAGACACCGTGCTTTTTGAAGAGACACCGTGCTTTTATGAAGAGACACCGTGCTTTTATAGAGAGACACCGTGCTTTTATGAAGAGACACCGTGCTTTACTGGGGTCTTGCTCACTTTCACTGCCAGCTGCAGAGGTGTCTACACCGTTCTCTTGCTCTCTTGTCTCCCCCTTCACGCTGTGTCTCATCAGCGCTATGATTTTCAGTCATTCTCGTCATCGTAATCATCATCATCGTCGTCTGTTACCTGTCGTCAAAGATCAGATAACCATCACCGTCATTTTCGTCGCCTCCAACTCACCAAATTTCTGATCAAATGACCCTGCCAGTAAATTGCATTTCCATTAGTCTCTACCCGCGCTGCATACCCCCCCCCCCCCCCTCTCGCACCTGTTTCCTGCCGTCTGGAGTCGAAGGCTATGAAAATGTCCATGTTTTTAGCACCAACTATTTTATTTCGCGGGTGAAAGGACGCTTTTGGAAAACTGATGTCCAGACTACACAAATTGGATTGACTGTGGACAC
>CM060344.1:10862263-10864763 GCA_030674155.1 Stramonita haemastoma
TTAAAATGTCAAGACTGAGTGCTGTTGATCAGATTCTGTTCAAGTTTAAGTTTTTTTTCAATGCACAAAAAAACTTTCGCTAGACCCTATCCAAGGCCTTCATGAAGTCTACGAGATACGGTTCAACTCTTAATGTCTGAGGTATTTTGAGAGAGAGAAAAAAATACCATCCTTAAGACCTAGTGCTAATGTCTGTGGAGAG
The DNA here is from genome assembly GCA_030674155.1 of Stramonita haemastoma. Classification (NCBI taxonomy): domain Eukaryota; kingdom Metazoa; phylum Mollusca; class Gastropoda; order Neogastropoda; family Muricidae; genus Stramonita; species Stramonita haemastoma. The sequence continues at coordinate 10,862,466 of CM060344.1, forward strand.
TGCAGCCTGATCTACAGTAATGACGGCATCTGCTTAAAGTGGTGATCTATTCTATTCAGAATGCTTGTGGGCAGTTCTCTTCTGGCTTGGTTGATGAAGGTGATGATGTGAATCTGTTGGCAGAGCTGGACATTATCTCTGCCGGAGAGAGTGACGGTTAGTGGCTGGGTCTGTGTCTGCAAAGGTCTCTTTCCAGGGTGTCAGCTTTCGCTGCAGATGGCTGTCACCATTTGCTGTCAGTGCTTGCAGTATCATGACTTTCCAATACACTGCTGCTCCTATAATATTGTCACAGGGCTGTTGAAGTCATCTTTCTGTAACAATTTGTCCAGTGTTAGGTCACGGTGCTCAGCTAACTCTCATCTGAAAATATTTTTCCTGTGTTATTATTTTGTACTTTTGTTACTGGGTAATCCTAGTCATATCCCTGTGAGAATACGTTTAAGTGTTTAATGTTTTAAGACACGTCTTGGCAGTATCCGAAACTGCTGCCTGCTTCAGAGTTTGTTTTGAATTTTCTGTGCAAAAACCATCTGGACCTTATACGGAGGCGTATTCTAGAAATAATTCAACGACAAGTCTTGAATTGTTGATTGCTGTTATAGTCATTAGTTCCTCAACTGTTTTTTCTAATACATCAGCACGTGATAAAACTCTGCTTGTGCAACCAGCCGCCCCCCCCCCCCCTCCCCCGGCGTAATAGTTAGGGCTGTGGGATACAGGCTGGAATGTCGGGGGGCTGTTTCCATAAGAATCATTAGGATTTGGGGGATCCAGCCAGGTCCTACCCAGAGTAAGTTTGCTATGAGCTGATTGGGAAGACTGGAACCATAAAGGCGAGCATCATCCACTTCACGGATGCAGTTTTAAGAGTGTCAATCAAACTACCTGACCAACACTGCAGGTGTCCTATACTTCTCGGGACAGGTAGACGCTGGGTATATTATGATAGGAAGCTTAGAGTACAGCCCTGTTACGTAGTCTCTTATCGGATGCACTTTTATTGTAGCATCATTACGTCATCCTCATCCCAATCGATTATCATGTAATAACAAGCATTTACTGTAATTTGGTGGCCCCGTTGCTATGGTCTTATGGTGATCTCAGATTCGGTTTCCCCATACACTCCTGTGCCTGTGGTGAGTTTGTGCCAAAGCCTTTGGGGTTGTAGGTTCCCGGGAGAAGGTCGGTGGAGGGACATTGTAATGGTCACAACTCTGGGTGGGTGTCTCACTCAGTCTGGCTCCAAGACTAAGCTTTTATTGTCGTCAGAAGGTGGTTTAGGTTTAGTTTATATATATATTATATATATATATATATATATATATATATATATATATATATATATATATATATATATATATATATATATCTGCGCGCGCGCGCGCGCGTGTGTGTGTGTGTGTGTGTGTGTGTGTGTGTGTGTGTGTGTGTGTGTGTGTGTGTGTTGTGTGTGTGTCTGTGTGTGTGTGTGTGTCTGTGTCTGTGTCTGTGTTGGTGTGTGTTTTGCAGTGTATGTTTTTTTTAATTTCGTTTTATTTTTTTCTCATTGGTTTATCGTGATTGTGTTGTAGTTAAATAACACTAATTATGTTGTCTTTGTTCTTTGATAGATGGCCTGAACAAAGAATTGGGAAGAAGACTTACAAAGAAGAAATGCGAAGAAGGATTGCGAAGAAGGAGTGCGAAGAAGCGTTGCGAGGAAGAAGAAGGATGCAGAATGTCAAATTAACATCCTGACAATGCTTAGTATTCCCCTCCTCTTCCTCCTTGCATCTCCAGTCATTCACTACCGCTGCCCTACTTCTTTCAACTTGCTCTTGTCTTTCCCCTCTTCCCTCCTCCCCCGTGCACAACCCTTATTTTTAGACGTGTATGTGTGTGTTTGTGGGTGTGGTGTGTGGGGTAGGGGGTGAGTTGTGTGTGTGTGTTGTGTGTGTGTGTGTTGTGTGTGTGTGTGTGTGTGTGTGTGTGTATTCTTTGTGTCTGGGTTCAATTCTCTGTGTGTGTGTACTTTGTGTCTGAGGTCCAATCTGTCTGTGTGTGTGTGTGTGTGTGTGTGTGTGTGTGTGTGTGTGTGTGTGTGTGTGTGTGTGTGTGTGTTTTGTTGTGTTGTTGTTGTTGTGTTGTTGTTGTTTGTGTCTGGGGTCCAATTGCAATTCTCTGTGTGTTGTTGGTGGGAGTGTATGTGTTTTTGTGTGTGTCAAAGTCAAAGTCAAAGTCAAAGTCAAACTTTTATTTCCAGATGGTACATTGAGTAAGCAGTACAATTGCTTTTTTTCATCAAGCCATCCATCT
>CM060344.1:10869763-10882263 GCA_030674155.1 Stramonita haemastoma
CTGAAATTGATCTGGGAGATCGTAAAAATTCCTTCCCTTAATTCACCAGACGATGTCAGGATTCGAATGTATCCCTGTTGAAAATTATGTTTGGGTCAGATGGAGATTATGTGTTTGTTGAATATGTCATATCTATCTCTTTGGTTTGAATAATCATAACCAATGTGTCTGTTTCGACATTATTAATAATCAAGTAAATCAGATAGTTTGAAATAGAGAGGATACATTGTCATTGCCCTTCAAAGGACGATTCAAGTGTTTTGACTTGACTTCACTTGACAGGAGAGAGAGAGAGAGAGAGAGAGAGAGAGGAGAGAGAGAGAGAGAGAGAGAGAGAGAGAGAGAGAGAGAGAGAGAGAGAGAGAGAGAGAACTCGAACTCGAACTCGAACTCGAACTCGAACTCGAATTTAATTGACTTTTGGCACGATGGCCTCCATCACAAGGTGAGCAACATTGCAAACATAAGAAACAAAAATATTCCGTTGAAAACAATATATAGAAGCACAGAGGTTTGCTTTTTCAAGAGATTCATGTTATCGGTTAATAGCATAATAGAAAAAGCATTGTTAGTTTGGTTACGAACATTTTCTTTAGCATCCGTCTGCAAGCATGATGGGCATCTTCTCCATTTTTTCTTATCTCAAAACATTTGTGTAAGAACCAAGCCAACTGTCGTGTTGTCTGGGCCTTTCTGCACGACAAAACATCCAGCAAGCTCTGGTCTTCAAAATGTGGGGGTACCGTCTTAAAAACATCTGGACGAATATTGCTGTATTTACGGCAGTGAAACAAAAGGTGTTTTTCATCTTCTGTGATCTCGGGGCAGAAGGGACAGTCATTCATGCCTGGGTTAAAATCGCGATTAAAACGGTTTCTGTGAGTGTTGATGTCACTGACACCCAGTCTGAACCGAACCAGAGAGTCTCTAAAGACTTTTATAGTCACTTCCGAGAAATAGCTCTCTGTTGAGAGGACAGGTTTGAATGACCTGTATAGATTACAACGCTCGCTGTCCCTTATGTCCGCAAACCACTCTTGATGTACACTATCTATCACTCTTTGCTTAAAAGCAGACAAGAACATTGATTCATTCTCTACTCCTTGGTTTAACCATACAAAATTAAAACCTAATGTTTCCAAAAGTGTTCTAACTTTTGATACCCAGTTACTTTTGCCTTGATTGTCCAGATTAAATAGCAGTTGGTAAGCCTGATGAGGGAGGCGAAGTCTATCCATTTTGATTACACGGAACCAAAACTTCAGTGACCAAATGAAGCAGTTAACTATGAGAGGGTACCTCCCCCAGCTCGCCGTATACCATGACAGAGGGTTACGGACGGGGACATTCATGAACTTTTTACATGCTTGCAAATGTACTTTTTCAGTTGAATCGCTGTTATGCAAGAACCCGTGATTATTTGTCTGATGCAGCAGACCCCATATTTCAGAGGCGTAAAGAAGAGTTGGCTGCACTATAGAATCAAACAATTTGAAGAATGTCTGTTTGGTCATACTGTCGATTCGTTTTAATGTCCGTGTAATATCTGCTGTTGCTCGTTTACCTCTGATTGCTAGGAGCTGTGTATTCCGGGATGTGCTCATAGTGGTTGAGAAATTAAACCCCAGGTACATATAGTTATTGACCACTTCCAGCTGTTCTCCTCCAACAGACCATCTTTCATGTCTTCCTAAATATCCCCCTTTCCTGAAAACCATTACTTTTGTTTTGTCACAATTAATTTCAAGTTTGAGGTTAGAGCATGCTTTACTGAGGAGAGAGAGAGAGAGAGAGAGAGAGAGAGAGAGAGAGAGAGAGACAGAGACAGAGACAGAGACAGAGACAGAGACAGAGAGAGACAGACAGACAGACAGACAGACTGAGTCAGAGACAGACAGAGAGATGGAGAGAGACAGAGATAGAGAGAGACAGAGAGAGAGGGGTGAGATAGAGAGAGAGACAGAGAGATAGAGAGAGAGCTACAGACGGACAGACAGACAGACAGACAGATAGACAGAGACAGAGTAATCCTTCAGATTACATCAACATAAAACAACCCAGGAAAGCAAAAATAATATATATCGAAACACTTGCACAAACCTCTCTTACTTTAAGACATTATGAATGGAAAAACAACATAACTAACAACAAAGAATGTGTTTTAATAAATAACACTAAGATGTTACGCCCCCTTTAAATGTCCAAGCATGGTAGAGGAGACCGGAGATTTATTTATTTATTTATTTATTTATCTATTTATTCTTTTATATCAAGGATAACAGAATAAGCAATCATGTGCTTTTTTTCATCCGGTCCCCGTGTGTATGCAGTTTTGTAAATATTGTCATCTGTTCCCACCGGCACACGATGGCCTACTCTTACGAAAAGCGGAACAGGATTTAACGTGTGCGCAAGATGTTCTGCGTGCGTTCGCACACGGGGCCTTGGTTTAAAGTCTCATCCGAAGGACTTTTGGGGAGAGTGGAGTCAGCACTGATGTTAACTCCAGGAAGAAAATTTCCTCGACCGGACTCGAACCCGGGTCTTCAAATTGCCAGCGCAATGTTCTGACCACTAGGCTATCCTCTCCCCTGAAGAGAGAGAGAGAGAGAGAGAGAGAGAGAGTGAGAGAGAGAGAGAGAGAGAGAGAGAGAGAGAGAGAGAGAGAGAGAGAGAGAGAGAGAGAGAGAGACAGAGAGAGACAGAGACAGAGACAGAGACAGAGACAGAGAGATCAGGGGAGAGTGTGTGTGAGAGAGAGAAATAAAGAAAGAGAAAGAGAGAGAGAAAGTGGGGAGGGAGACAGACAGACAGACAGACAGACAGACAGACAGACAGACAGACAGAGAAGGTGAGGGAGGGAAGAAAGAAAGATGCAACACTTGTAAATGAAGAGGAAACAGAACAGACTGCTGAAACAATTCCTGCATGGTATAGTTTGTGCGTGCGTGCGTGCGTGCTTGTGCACGCGTGTATGTGTGTCTGTGTGCGTGTGTGCGCGCGACCCCGGGCACGTGTGTGTGTGTCTGTGTGTGTATGCATCTCTGTGTGTGCCTCTGTGTGTGTGCCTCTGTGTGCATGTGCCTCTGTGTGTGTGCGTTTGTGTAAATGTGTGTGTGTTTATGTTTGTGTATGCCTGTGTGTGCGTGTGTGTGTGTGTGCGTGCGTGTGTGCGCGTTTATGCCTGTGTGTGTGTGTGTGTGTGTTTGCGTTTAAACCTCTGTATGTGTGTGTGTCTGTGTGTGTGTGTGTGCCTGTGTGTGTGTATGTGTGTGTGTGTGTGTGTGTGTGTGTGTGTGTGTGTGTGTGTGTGTGTGTGTGTGTCTGCCTCTGTGCGTGTGTGTGTGTCTATGTATGTGTGTGTGTCTGTGTGTGTTCTACTGAACCACCTGTTGTTTGTTCCCTGATGTCTTTTGAAAGGGAAAAGTGGAAGCGCACCACGCGCGCTGAGGGCTGCCTCCTGATTGGCCAGGGAGGGGTTTTTGCTCTGCACGTGGTTGCGCCTCCCACGTTGGACTGGAAGTAAAATGGAGACGACCCCAGGACTCCAGTCTTTGAACACTCCGGCAGACAGCGGAGCACACAGACAGGCGCATCACTTCTGCTCTGGTGTGGTACCAAGGGACTGGACTGCTGCTTTTGGGGGGTAAGTCAGTCTGGCTCTTTTTTTGTTTTCTTTTCTGCATCGCTGTCCCGCTAGTTAGTTAGTTAGTCCTAGAATGTTGGGATAGGAATTGAAGTCCTTTGGAATCAGCCTTTCCTCATGGAGATGTCGAGGGAGCCTGACAATATTGAATAGCATTCCCATTTTCTGGAAAATCTGTGCTCAAAATTTCTTCTTTTCTATCACTTTCTTTTTTTCTGCCTCGTTCCTTTTCTTCCCGTTACCTCCTCCTGGTCTGTTTGCACCCTTCTTGATGCAGCCTCCTGCCTGTTTTCTGTGTGTTTGTTTGTTTTTTCCTGGAAAGACTTCAGAGATAACAATTCTTTCTTATGTCGAAGTCGGATGCGCTGGGCCTGACTTGTTAGGCGCTCAACGGCAGCGTGACACATTTTTGCTCATATGACAGACAATAATTGCTGTCTGGCGATCCACGAAGAAGAAAAAGAAGAAATCAGTTTCTTTGCTTTATGTGTTTTTTTTTAGGGAGAAGAAAACAGCTCTAAAAAAAGGTGGATGGCAGAAGATCGGCAGAGAAGATTCCATCTGTCTAGCAAGTGTGACAGCATGCAGCAGCATCCATCCATAATCCATAATATTGTTTATAGCCCTACTGACCACGAAAGCCATATCAGGGCTGTCACCTCATTCAGTTTCAGTGGTTCCAGTAACGTTCAACTTCAGGTTCAAAACCAACACTTCCTAATACTTTTAAATATCTAACACCGTCCATCTGAAAAAAAAACAAAACATTAGATGACACAATACCTAAATTATTTAATTCATTAAGACAAATATACCAGACTGTGCTGAGGATGCCAGCCATTCCGCTTATCAGATTACAAAAAAGGGGAAAAAAGGATAACAAACATGTTAAAGTACAAAACTATGGATAAAAAAGTGCCACATGGACAAACACCACTGCAGAATGGACATCCTGTGCCCATCCCAGTGTCTAAGTCTCACTACCTGGTCGCCAGAACAAAAGAACACGGGCAGACAGAAAATTGTTTGAAAGAGTTGCTTGGAAAAAGGCAGGAAAGTGGATTGGGAAAGCAAAAACTAAGCACAAGAAATTATGGAAAGATAAAGAGAAAGACAGAAACAAAGCGAGAGATAGAAAAGTGGAAATGTCTAGCACAGAATTTCCAGAAGGTGGGGATGCTATTCATACTGAAAGAGCCCCCGGCATCCACACAGGGGTGCATCCACTTCATGACTTGTGACACTGTAGGGGAGATACACCACATCCACACATTATGACTTGTGACACTGGGGAGATACACCACATCAATTTGACTTGTGACACTGTAGGGGAGATACACCACATCCACATTCATGACTTGTGACACTGTAGGGGAGATACACCACATCCACATCATGACTTGTGACACTGTAGGGAGATACACCACATCCACATCATGACTTGTGACACTGTAGGGGAGATACACCACATCCACATCATGACTTTGACATTAGGGAGTACACCACATCCAATCATGACTTGACAAAGGGGAGAAACGCCACATCCACATCATGACCTCTGACACTGGAAGGGAGATACACCACATCCACATCATGACCCACTGGAAGGGAGATACGCCACATCCACATCATGACCTCTGACACTGGAAGGGAGTTACACCACATCCACATCATGACCTCTGACACTGTAGGGAGATACGCCACACCCACATCATGAGCTCAGAATGCAGGGGGGCGGGATAGCTCAGTGGTCAGAGCGCTCGCGTTCCCCCAGTCAAGTTAAGCAGCGTGGTTACCAGTTGGATGGGTGACCGTTTGCGCGCCTTGGCTTCAGTACAGTTCCCCCCAGTTCACCCAGCTGTAAATGGGTACCTGCCCTCTTTAGGGTCAGGGAAGGTAAAGCAGCGAGGGAGAGGAGATGGGCGCCGCCCTCAATATGCTGGCTCCTAGTGAAGCTGAGGTCTCTGATGACTCGCTCCCCTACGACCGCCAAGGTTATGGGACACCTTTACCTTTACCTTTACCGAGCTCTGACTGTAGGGTGGACCGGTGATCTAGAGATACTGAACCAGCCTAGAAAAGCGAAATGTCCGGGTTCCAAGTGTGTGGTGGTTTGACCCTATCCTAGATAATACCCAAAACTTATCCCCCATCCACTAGACCACGAGTTGGGATCTGGGTGCTAGTCTTTCGAATGGGACTAGCAACCTGTGTGTAACACGCTTTTAACGCACTTTAAATAACCCACGGCAACAAGAGAGTTGTCCCTGGCAAGATTCCGTAGTGAAAAAGTCACTCTGATAAGAAAAGAAATACATGTGCAGACAGGAAAAAAATAATAATGGGTGGCGCTACTCTTGTGGCGATGTGTTCTTCCGGTAGTTTTTTTTGTGTGTATTGGTTGGTTTTAGGTGATCTAAGTGCAGCTTCATTTAGTTGGCAGATGTCCCGTTGACCCGAAAATATATGTTTTCTGATTTCTGTTTTGTGTCGTTAATAATGTTTTAAAATCTGAAAATGGTAGGTTGTTTGATGTCACCGCTGAGATGGTTCTTTTGCTGTGTAATAATATAATATGATGACCCTGCTGTCTGCTTTGTATTACTTTTTCACCACATTATAGTTGCGCGCGCTCTCTCTCTCTCTCTCTCTCTCTCTCTCTCTCTCTCTCTCTCTCTCCTCTCTCTCTCTCTCTCTCTCTCTCTCTCTCTCTCTCTCTCTCTCTCTCTCTCTCTCTCTCTCTCTCTCTCTCTCTCTCTCTCTCTTTAAACCGAGGCCCCGTGCGCGAACGCACGCAAAACATCTTGCACACACGTTAAATCCTGTTCCGCTTTTCGTAAGAGTAGGCCATCGTGTGCCGGTGGGAACAGATGACAATATTTACAAAACTGCATGCACACGGGGACCGGATGAAAAAAAGCACATGCTTGCTTATTCTGTTATCCTCGATATAAAAGAATAAATAAATAAATAAATAATAAATCTCTCTCTCTCTCTCTCTCTCTCTCTCTCTCTCTCTCTCTCTCTCTCTCTCTCTCTCCTCTCTTCTCTCTCTCTCTCTCTCTCTCTCTCTCTCTCTCTCTCTCTCTCTCTCTCTCTCTCTCTCTCGTGTCATGCAATAAACTGTTACTTACATGACTGTGTAAGCTAGTTTTTTTCACCAGTGATGCTTCTGCTGTGTTTCTTTCTGTGATAATGATCTTTAATTTCTTTTTGTCTGATCATCCTTTATGCTTAGCCCTCTTTTCTTATTATCCACATTTTCTTTTTTTTAGTGTCTTTACGTCACTTGTTTTCTCTTTTTCTTAAGTTTTTTTTCTTACCTTCTTTCTTTCTTTTCTTCTTTTGTTTGGAAGTGGGTGGGGTGTGTTTTTTTGGTTTAATTTCATTTTCGTGTCTGTTCCATCTTTCGTTTTTTTTTAATCATTTGGCTTGATTTTTTCTTTCCTGTTCTGTTTGTCATGTTCGGTGCTTTTTCTTTTATGTTGTTCGGATTTTGTTTAGTATTAATTTTGTTTTTGTCTTGGTTTACCTTTTGTGTGTTTCAGACGAAGACGTTTTGCGTTGTTCGTATGTCTGTCAATGCTGTTGAAAAAAATAAATTGCTTCTTTATGTTTTTGTGTTCAATGCAGTCTGAACATTTCTTTGCCGTTTTCCTGTTGTTGCTGTTGTTGATGTTGTTTTCTTTTCTCGTGGCATGAATGCTGTGGGGTGACATGTATGGGTCTGTTCATGCTCCTGATCTCTTTCGAAATTAATTAAACTTTTACTAGTTTTGAAGTGTTTGTGTTTGCTTTTGTTCTCTCTGTCTCTCTGTGTCTGTCTCTGTCTGTCTGTCTGTCTGTCTGTCTGTCTGTCTGTCTGTCTGTCTGTCTGTCTGTCTGTCTGTCTGTTTCTGTCTCTGTCTCTGTCTCTGTCTCTCTCTGTCTCTCTGTCTCTCTGTCTCTCTGTCTCTGTCTCTATGTCTCTCTGTCTCTCTGTCTCTCTGTCTCTCTGTCTCTCTCTCCCCCTCTCTCTCTCTCTCTCTCTCTCTCTCTCTCTCTCTCTCTCTCTCTCTCTCTCTCTCTCTCTCTCTCTCTCTCTCTCTCTCTCTCTCTCTCCACCCACTTCATTTTTGTAACTTTACTACGACCACACATTGTTGGTTTTGCTGGTTTTTTTAATCCAGTGTTTCTTTGTTAATTTCGTTTTTCCTTTTTTGTTCCTGTCTTTCCTTGTGTTTCTGGGTGAGATGGGTGTTCACTCTGCCAGATGCATACATTGCATACAAAGTGATGCAGACAACTTTTTCTTCGTCCCCGAACTTTCAGACAGCAGCAATTGTTGTCTGTTACATGAGCGAAAACGCGTCACGTTGCCGTTAAGCGCCTGACAAGTCAGGCCTAGTCCATCCGACTTCGGCATAAGAGAAAATTGCTATCTTTTTAGTCTTTCTGGAAATAAAAGACAGGACAGTGGATCAAGAAGGCACAATATAGACAAGAAGGAGGTGACCGGAAGAAAAGGAATAAGACAAAAACAAAGAGGGTAATAGAAAAAAGGAAATTTCTATCACAGAAATACCAGGACCAAGGCATCCCTACGGGGAAATGTGGAGAAGAAGAGCAAGCAGAACCCTAATAATATGCGGTAACACAGACAGCATTCAACAACACAGCAGTCTTTTCCAACAATTCTTTGTCTCTGTTTGATTGTCTGTCTCTCCCTCTCTGTATCTGTCTCTCTTCTCTCTGTCGGTCTCTCTCTCTCTCTCTCTCTCTCTCTCTCTCTCTCTCTCTCTCTCTCTCTCTCTCTCTTTTCTAAAATATATAATAAACATGCTCCAATAAAAACAAAACGAGTGAAATTCAAGCCAAAACCTCCATGGATATCAGCAGAAATAGAGAACGAAATAAAAGTAAGAGACTGTTTAAAGTCTAAACATGATAAAGAGTTTAAAAACCAAAGAAACAAGGTGACAAACATGAAGCGTGTAGCAAAACAAAAGTACTTTCAAGATCTTGTATCGGACAGAAAAAACTGCAGACACATTTGGAAAGCCATTAATCTACTAACAAATAAAACTAACAAAAAGGCACAAACTACAGTTAAAGATATTTCATCCTTGAGCCTGAATAAACATTTTGTTGGGATAGCCAACAACCTAATAAAGTGTGAAGACTGGAAAAGTAATGATTTGAAACATTTAAGAGCATATTGTGAGTCTAAAAATATACACTCTAAATTAGACATTCCATTTATTTCCTTACCTGAAGTGCTGACATCCCTCTTACAATTAAAGCAGTCAACCACAAAAGATGTTGATGGACTAGATGGTAAAATAATTAAAATTGCTGCGCCTGTAATAGCAGACACCCTTACCTATATTTATAATCTTTGTATTGACAAAGCTTATTTTCCTTCTCATTTTAAAAAGGCTAAAGTAATTCCTCTCTTTAAATCTGGCGCATCAGATGACCCATCGAATTACAGGCCGATATCAATTTTGTCTATCTTATCAAAGCCTTTAGAAAAGCATGTTAAAAAATCTTTACTTTTACATTTAGAAAAATATGACCTAATCAATCCAAGTCAATCAGGTTTCAGAAAAAAACATTCATGTCACACGGCTCTGATAAATATGGTAGACAAATGGCTTCTGAATATTAATAACAATATGTTTACCGGAGTTGTCTTCGCCGATTTTGCAAAGGCTTTCGATGTGATAAACCACACACTTCTGTTAAAGAAACTACTCCTATATAGAATATCAAAGAATACCTTTCAATTTTTTGAATCATTTTTATCAAATAGACAACAGTCAGTCTTTGTTGGAAAGTCTCAGTCTGATTTTCTCACAGTGACCAATGGTGTTCCCCAAGGTTCAGTTCTGGGTCCTATACTTTTCTCTCTATATATTAATGATTTACCATTGTACATGAATGCTTGTTGTGAATTATTTGCAGATGACAATTCAATTTATGCTGAAAATCATTCCTTACAAATTTTGTCATCTAATCTCCAAGACAATATACATCAGCTTACCAGATGGGCAGAACTAAATCACATGTCCCTTAATCCAATAAAGACTAAATGTATGTGTATAACAACCAGACAAAAGCGACAGAATCAGATCTCTTCTATGTTCCCTATAAATGTTTCAGGTGAAAAAATTGAAGAAGTAAATTTCCACAAGGTGCTAGGAATCATTATTAATCATAATCTTTCATGGCAAGATCACATCGCCAATCTAAGTAAAGTTGTATCGCAAAAGGTGTTTCAGTTATCCAAAATAAAACATTTCCTTAATCTTAGCACTAGAAAACAGTTTTTCCATGCACACATAAGTTCTGTTATAGAATATGCATCAACCTTGTGGGATTCTGCAAGTGCAAATACATTAAAACCTCTGATTAGATTATACAAGCGTGCCATTAAACTTATTCTATTGAAATCAAGCTCATTAACTTCCGTGGACTATAAATCAGTTGGTATTTTGCCATTTAAATTGCAGTTGGAATACAACAAAGCTTTAATGATGCACAGAATAGTGTTTGGAAATGCACCGCCCACTCTGGCAAAACATTTTCAAATAAATACATATCGTCATTCACATAAACTTACTGTGCCAAAACCAAGAATAGATCTGTTTAAAAGTAGTCTTGTATATAGCGGTGGCACTTACTGGAATAACCTGCCAGCATCCTTAAAAAGTGTAACTTCTATGCTAAACTTTAAAAAATCATTGAAACATTTTCTTATGAATGAAAGGCTGACAGAGACTGGCTGTTGATCTTGTCTTATATAAAAAAAAGCATATTGTTTTCTTGTTAATCGGACAAAATGTCAGTCATGGTTTGCCATGACTTCATTTAATCATGTTTTACATATGTCTTTTTATCAGCTGTCTGTCATTCTCTGTCTGTCTGTCTGTCTGTATGTCTGTCTGTCTGCCTGCCTGTGAAACTGAGAGTCTTTAGTCTGTCCGTCTGTCTGTATTCTATCTCTCATCTGCCTGTCTATCCCTTCTCTGTCAGTCTCTACTCTACTCTGCTCTGCTCTGCTCTGCTCTACTCTACTCTACTCTACTCTACTCTACTCTACTCTACTCTACTCTACTCTACTCTACTCTACTCTACTCTACTCTACTCTACTCTCTAGTCAATCATATTTCTTATTTTCTAATCTGATTTTGTGATTTTGTTCTCTCATTTTGTAAAGATAAAGCATAAGCGTAGAAAATGTTTCTTGTATTTGGATGATGTTATGGATTTTTTTTTCTTTTTTCTTCACTCATACAATGTATATGTGCAGTTTGTTTGTTATTGCTATGCCTTTCTTTTATTTTCTTCCTTTTCACCCAGAAGGGTGTTATAAAAAGGCACGTTTTCTTATGCCATTACCCTCTTTAAATACTCATTCATTCATTCGTTCATTCGTTCATCTCTCTCTCTCTCTCTCTCTCTCTCTCTCTCTCTCTCTCTCTCTCTCTCTCTCTCTCTCTCTCTCTCTCTCTCTCTCTCTCTCTCTCTCTCTCTCTCTCCTCTCTCTCTCTCTCTCTCTCTCTCATGAATCTTGAAATTGATTTTTCTGTACCCTTTGTATTTAGTATTTGCTTGTTCGTTCGAAAGTATTTCCTTATCTATTTTCATATTGTGTACATTTGCAACTTTTCATGTATATTGGTGGGGTTTTGTTTGCTTGTTTATCTTTTGTTTTGGGTGTGTTGGGGGGGGAGGTGGGGGGGAGGTGGGGGGGGGGGGGTAAGTGGGGGGGGGAGTCTTTTCCGAGGGCTGGATGTAAAAAAGCAATCTTTGCTTATTCTATTACCCTCTTTGAATAAAGAAAGTTTTCAAAGAAAGTTTTCAAAGTTTTCAAAGTTTTCTTCTCTCTCTCTCTCTCTCTCTCTCTCTCTCTCTCTCTCTCTCTCTCTCTCTCTCTTTATCTATCTATCTATCTATCTATCTATCTATCTATCTATCTATCTATCCATCCATCCATCCATCCATCCATCCATCCATCCATCCATCCATCCATCCATCCATCCATCCATCCATCCATCCATCCATCTATCTATCTATCTATCTATCTGTCTATCTATCTATCTCTCTTGTGGCTGTCTCTTATTTATGTATGAATTATTTCATATATCTATATATTTATTTATCTCTTCATTCATTTCTTTTCTAGATCTGTACATCCATTTCATTTTCTTTCCATCTTTATTCACCTATTTATTTCTATATCTCTTTTGCCATATACTTTTTTTTTTATTACTTTGTATCGTTTAATTTTCTTTTATTGGGTTTTGCAGTTGCACGCAAAGCACCAAACATTATCTGTTCGTGTTTCATAGGTGTCTTCTTTTAATCTGTTTGTTTTTTGTTTCTATTGTTTCCTTTTCTGTTCTTCCTGTTCTTTTTAGTTTAGATACATAATCGTCTTTTTTCCTATCATTAAAATTTTCACATCTTTTGTGTTGTTTATGTTGTTTTTTTTCTTTTTTGCAAAAAGATTTTTTTATTTACTTTCTCTTTTTGCCTTTGTTTTAGGTTTGGTTTAGGGTTTTTTTTTTTTTTTGCTTCTTTATATTTTTCCTTTTTTTTTAAACTTTGTTTTTCTTGTTTCTTTTTTTTTTCAGAGTTTTGGGTTATGTTTTGTTTTCTTTGGTTTTTTTAAAACATTTTTTCCACTTTCTGTATAATTGCCATTCTCATTTTTTTCTCACCTTCTGTCTTTTTTTCTGTTCTGTTCCGTCGTTTTTTTCTTTCTTATTTTGTTTTGTTTTTCCTTCTCTGTTTTTGTTTCATTTCTTCCTTTATTCTGCTTTTAAAATTTTTTCTTTCCTTTATTCCTCTTTCTTTCTTTCTTTCT
>CM060344.1:10887263-10899763 GCA_030674155.1 Stramonita haemastoma
CTGTATTTGTTTTAGGGGAGGGGGGGGGGGGTGCAGTTCCAAACAGAAAAACTTTCTGCCGCTTCAAACTTGCAAGATTTAAAATTTAAGATTTTATTAATTCAAGAACCCCCCACACCTCCGAAGGGTACATGAAATGTAACAAAACCAAAGCTTGCAGATGTGGGCGTGTGAAAAATATTCACAGCAAAAATTCATTACGCAATGAATAGTATAAATATGAAAAAAGGAAGAATATTCACAATATAGGAAAAGAACAAAAAGTCAACATCATGTTTAGACAAATCGACACTTACAGTTACTAGCTCTCCTCTCTCTCTCTCTCTCTCTCTCTCTCTCTCTCTCTCTCTCTCTCTCTCTCTCTCTCTCTCTCTCTCTCTCTCTCTCTCCTCTCTCTCTCTCTCTCTCTCGATATATCTTTCACGCCATGAAAAAGAGAGGGGGGGGGAATTTTTGTATTAGAATGTTACGTCACAAAGGAAGACAAGGGTTATTATTGTGATCTGATTTTCAGTAGCTATATGCATATTTTATGCTCCTTCTTCTGTTTCATATTTCTTTTTCTTCAACTCAAAAGAAAGAGCAGAACAATATAGGGCAATCAACAAAAGAATCAGGAAGTCCTTGACAGAAGCTAAAGACAAATGGATTGGCGAACAGTGCAAGGACATTGTAGAAAACATCAAGAAAAACAACAGCAAGAAAGCATATCAACTGGTGAAAGACCTGACTGGCACAAAACAGTGAAGAAACTCAACAATCAAAGACAAGAATGGGAAGTGCCTCACTGATGACCAGGATATTATAAACAGATGGACAGAATACTGCTCCGACCTGTAGAACTACAAAACCACAGGAGATCTAGAAGTCCCCAGTGTCCCCACAAGCACAGATACAGACAGTCACCCTATCCTCCGAGAAGAAGTGGAAACAGCAGTCAGATCGCTGAAAAACGGGAAATCAGCAGGGGCTGACAACATTCCTGCTGAGCTGGTTCAAGCTGGAGGGGAAGCCATGACCAACGTTCTACTTAAAATATACAAGATCTGGCAGACAGGAAAATGGCCAACACCATGGACACAGTCACTCATCATCAGCCTCGTCAAAAACGAAAATCTTCAGCAGTTCCAGAATTACCGCACAATCAGCCTCATATGCCACCCAAGCAAGGTCGTGTTGAAGAGTATACTGAATAGACTGAAGTCACAAGCAGAGACCATCATTGCTGAGGAACAAGCCGGTTTCAGAGCAGGGTGTAGCACAACTGAACAGATATTCAACCTCAGAATACTCTGTGAGCGGTACCTCCAACACCAACAAGACCTCTACCACGTATTTATTGATTTTAAGAAGGCATTCAACAGGGTATGGCATGCAGCTTTGTGGGCAACCATGAATTTGTACAGCATCAAGGCAAACCTGATCAGAGTCATCAAAGAATGTACAAGGCTACCAGTGCAGTGTACACAAACAGCAACATTGGAGAGTGGTTTCGAACAACAGTTGGAGTAAGGCAGGGCTGTGTACTGTCACCCAGTCTTTTCAACATTTTCCTTGAGAGAATCATGGCTGATGCACTGGAACACCATAAAGGATCAGTCAGCATTGGCGGCAGAACGATCATAAACCTCCGCTTCGCAGATGACATTGACGGACTAGCAGGGTCAGAACAAGAACTTGCCAGCCTAACAGAACACCTGAACAAGGCCTCTTAAACAGACGGCATGGAAATCAGTGCAGAAAAGACAAAACCGATGACCAGTAACGCCAAGGGCATTAGCACTGATATCAGGGTCAATGATCAGAAGCTGGAAACGGTTCAAAGCTTCAAGTACTTGGGAGCTGTTGTATCAGACAAGGGGTCCAAGCCAGAGGTAGTATGCAGAATTGCACAGACAATAGCAGCACTGTCAAAACTGAACACCATCTGGAAAGAAAAATATTTCACTCAACTCCAAGTTCAGACTAATGCGCTCCCTTGTCATATCTATATTCCTGCATGCCTGTAAATCGTGGACCCTGACTACTGATTTGGAGAGAAGAGTACAGGTGGTAGAAATGCGATGCTTCCAAAGACTCCTTGAAATCTCCTACAGAGACCAAATAAGCAACAAAGAAGTGCACAACAGAATCCAGCAAACCATTAGTCCCTACGAAAATCTTCTATCAATTGTAAAGAAGCGTAAACTTAAATGGTACGGGCATGTCACAAGATCAAAATTTAATGGACTTGCAAAAACAATACTACAAGGCACTTTCCAAGGAGGACGATAAAGAGGCAGACCAAGGAAGAGATGGGAAGATAACATCAGCAAAAGGACAGGCCTAAAACCCAACCAAATTTTGAGAAAGGCAAAACAGAGAGAGGATTGGAGAAAACTGGTTGTCAAGTCTTCAGGGGTGCCCCCACGGTCGCCAGACTAAGGAATAGATAGATAGATAGATAGATAGATAGACAGACAGACAGACAGACAGACAGACAGACAGACAGACAGACAGATAGATAGATAGATAGATAGATAGATATAGATAGATAGATAGATAGATAGATAGATAGATAGATAGATAGATAGATAGATAGATAGATAGATAGATAGATAGATCGGAGGCTTTGCTAATGCCAGTGTGTGAGTATGATGTTTGTCGTTAATTGGGAATATTTTTTTAATTTAATATCAGGAAGAACCCTATCTGACAAAAACACCTGCATAAGGACACCTTTATTGTCTCTTAGGTTGTTACACTTAAGAACAAAGAGACCATTTAAGGATACCAGTGACCATTTAAGGACACTAATGACCATTTAAGGACACTGGTAACCATTTAAGGACACCAGTGACCATTTAGGACACCAGAGACCATTTAGACACATCACAGACGCATTCAACTCACTTCACTTAATTGTCCACCTACTGTATCATTTGATTGTGTTTGTTGGAAGTGTTCCATCAGCACTACTTTCATACAATCTGACACGGCTTCTTTACAGGGTCACCTTAGCGCTACTCAGAATATATCTAATTTGGCACGAGGTGTGACCAGCCTTGAATGGAGATGACTGTTTCTCCAGTAATGTGCACACTGTTTGAGGATCACTGCTTTTCCTCAAGCTTAGCACTGTGACTTCCCGTTTCATTGATCATCATTTCTTATCCACGTGTACATTGATTCCTCTGTATTCTAGGGGTGTTTAATTATCACTGTGTGTTTTGCAGCATACTGTATGCTCATGAAGAGCATTCAGTTATTGCTATGTCTCAAACAGAACAAGATCTATTGTGATTTCACCTTCACCTTCACCTATCTAGACGTCTGTCAGACTGTTATGGCACCTTCAAGATTTAGCTACCACCTTCCTCCATTTCTCACAGTTTTCAGTTTTCCGCAGAATGTCCTTCCACTCAAGGCCAGTCCAGGGGGACGGATAGCCTAGTGGTCAGAACATTGCGCTGGCAATTTGACGACCCGGGTTCGAGTCCGGTCGAGGAGATTTTTCTCCTGGAGTTAACATCAGTGCTGACTCCGCTTTCCCCAAAAGTCTTCCGGATGAAACTTTAAACCGAGGCCCCGTGTTCGAACGCACGCAGAACATCTTGCCACACGTTAAATCCTGTTCCGCTTTTCGTAAGAGTAGGCCATCGTGTGCTGGTGGGAACAGATGACATTTACAAAACTGCATACACACGGGGACTGAATGTAAAAAAGCACAAGAGTGCTTATTCCATTATCCTCGATATAAAAGAATAAATCAAATCAAATCAAATCCACTATCTGATGTTGCCTTTCCATCATTTTCTGTGTGCCTCTTCTACTCCCTCTTTGTACTGTTCCCTGTAGGACATTCTTGGCCAGTCCAGATGTTCATTTGACATGCCCCTACCATTTCTGTTTGCATTTTTTCACTGAAGTCAGGAGCTCTTCGTGTGGTCCAATGGCGTTTTCAATCCTGGTTTTCACTTCCTCATTAGATATGTGATCTCTGTATGAAATACCGAGCTGTTTGCGAAAGCATCTCATCTCCATTGCCTGTATCCTTCTTTTAATGTCTGCTGTTATGGTCTACATTTCACATGTGTACAAAAGTATAGACATGATCAGGAGACGCATCAGTCATGATCTTGAAGCTGATGGCGATGTTCTTGTTATTTCAGAGGAGTTTGGTCATTACAGTTGTGATCTGGGCTATCCTGCAGAAAATTCCAGGTTGTGATCCTTCATCTGATACTATGGCTCCCAGATATTTGAAGTTAAGCATAGTCTTAATTTTCTTGCTGTCTACAGTTATGTCAGTGTTGATGCCAATGGCATTATTTGTCATCATAGTACGGGTTTTCCTTGCACTGATCTGCATGCCATATGCCGAAGAGGCTTCATCAAGGTGATTTATCAAGTTGACCAGCTCTGTGTTTTGCAACATTTCATTGTCACCACATCACATACAGTTTGATACTGTGTGTAGATTTAATCACTGATACTTTTCAAACACCTGAAGCCCTGGTTTTGATTCTACACCATTTAATCATCTGCTGCACGTCAACCCACGGCATCATGTTGTATGCAATTAGCATTATAAATTAGTGTTTTTCGCCTGTTGCGTCATGTCGGTATAGTTACAATGATCTCAGCACTAGCAAAGCAGATCTAGTTTCTATGTAAAAAAAAAAAATCTTTTATATAAACTGTAGTGTGCGATTGAAAATCGTGTGGAATAAACTTTATTTGAATAAATAAAACATCACTTATTTTAAGTTATAACAGATCCTAAGGTATACTACCGGTTTGAAACATGATGATAAGCCTAGGCCTAACGGTCGTTATTTGTTGTAAACGAATTTTGATTCGTCGAACTTAATTTTATAATATGCAGACATAAAACTATCGATCTATGGTATATTTTGGGTCCACATATGAATGAATATAAGGTTGGATGAAGTTAATGTAGATAGTTTGTATTATTAGAGATCGTTCATTCTTTCGATCATACGATTATACGAACTGCTTCGTAAGACTGGATACGCAGTAGAGCAGAAACTGTGTTTTCGTATTGCTGTTTGATTGTTATCTTATCTGATGGAAACCTCTAGATAACAATATGCATATGTATACAAACTGTAATCATAATCTTCCTTTTCTATTCATAAAGTAATAGTGTGAAGCTGTTAAGTGTGCCTAGTTAGAGACTTTAATTGCCTTTAGTTCGTTGTAAATGCGATAATGCATTAAGTTGTGTCTCTGGGTTAAATATATATATATAATATATAATATATATATTTAATAATATATATATATATATATTATGTTTATATATATTATAATATTATATATATATTATTGTATATATATATATAATATAATATATAATATTGTTTGCTTGTTGGCGGGCAGCAAGATAATCACGCTGAATCGCATGAGAAAACACGTTTTTCCTCATCAGGGCCTCAAGAGGCCCAGAAATGTTGTCCAAAACTTTCAGTGTTGTCTTGAAGCCCGCAGCGTTATAATATATAAAGGGGTGGTCAGTGTGGCTAGTTGTAGGGTCAGACTAGACAGAGTGATTTAGGCCTAGTAGGCCTAGGGTCCAGCAGAGCACAGGAGCAGAAAAGGAGAGAACCATGCATAGGCGTACCTGAGAACCAAAATTAATAAAGAGACCAACTCCCAGCTGCTGTCATCACTGAGGCTTCTTTCGCCTGGTTGCTGTACATTGTTCCTCTGTTTCCCTACCCTGCCTTTTTTCCTTACCACCGGCTCTGTCACACATATAACTAACTTAGTGCTGTTGGCTGAGTTTTTACACATATAATTGACATTAATTTCATACAATTTATACTCATGTAGCTTTACTTTTTACAGTTCTTAAAAATACTACTTTTCTACAGATTGGTAATGTAAAGCTTCAATGAATGTTTGCAGGACTAATGAGAAATGTATGCAGAACCCATTCATTCTTTTCGGAAGAGAGACCATTCCTGCTGGAAGACGGATGACAAAAAAATCCTGAATAAGCACATGCACACTAGTTGCATGTTTAGACATTATTCCTGAAGTGAGAATACGGCTACCTTACGGTGGGTTAAAAAGAAAGCTTTTGTATTGCCTTTTGAAAATCTCACCATTGGTGAGCCCTATGAACTCTAGCCAAAGAAGAAATTTTTTATAAAATCCTTCCATCAGTTTTTGGCCAATAGCTCACACAAACACTACAACAACCATTGTTACTGGTATTTACCAGTGCTAGACTGGTGCATGTTTACACTTGAGAATCTGCCCTCTGTGTCTATTGTAATAATAGCATATTTTTTTAACATGTTCCTAAAGAAATGATAAAGATTAAAGTGACAGCTTTCAGTTAACTTATCCACAGGTTTTCGAAATGACTGAGATAGTTATCCTGATCAGACCACAAGGACAGTGCCAGGTGTGGATAGCTGTGTCACACATAGAGACACTAAACTCAGCTATGCAGAGGAAAGGTAATGATATTCACTGGAGATAAGTATAACTTCTTCACTGGGTGATGACTGCTTCAAAGACTACAAAGTGTAAAACGTTAATTTTCTGACATAACTATGATAATTCTAAAGTGTTTAGAGTAATATACCAGCCATAAATTTGTATGCCTTCAAAGAACAGAAAAATGTTTTACTTTGCCAGATTGTTGCTTACATATATGTTGTCCCTTGTGATCATGATGACCCCCAAAACAGCACAGGAAGCAGCTGCTGTTTTGTAAATTGGGCAGAAATTGATTATAGTGGAGATGCCTTTCCCACAGTACACCCCACTCTCTCAGCTAAGAGGGCATTAGGACAGTCAGTGTTGGAGATATTCTCCAAAGGCCAACTATCCCCCAGGGCTGCAGCACATACGGACTGTGCAAGTCAAGCATCCTAGTTAGAGCCATAGTCAATCACTAAAAGACTAAGCGTAAAGTGGAATTCCATGAGTGGGAAAGAAAAACACTGGTCATACAGCCTCTCACTTTGTTGTTGCCCCAGCTCAATGGTTTAATCAAGAACTGTGATAAAGCCACTGATCATACAGCCTCTCACTTTGCTGTTGCCCCAAGCCTCAATGGTTTGATCAATGAACTGTGATAAAGCCACTGATCATACAGCCTCTCACTTTGCTGTTGCCCCAAGCTCAATGGTTTGATCAAGAACTGTGATAAAACCACTGATCATACAGCCTCTCACTTTGCTGTTGCCCCAGCTCAATGGTTTGATCAAGAACTGGATAAAGCCACTGATCATACAGCCTCTCACTTGTGTTGCCCCCAGCATCAATGTTTGATCAAGAACTGCGATAAAGCCACTGATCATACAGCCTCTCACTTCTTGTTGTATGATCCTGACTCACCCCTTGTGCCAGCTCAATGGTTTGATCAAGAACTGGATAAAGCCACTGATCACAGCCTCTCACTTTGTTGTTGCCCCAGCTCAATGGTTTGATCAAGAACTGGTCTGATAATCAGCTCTCAGCGTCTCATGTCATCAAGATGGTGCCTCATTCCATGTCAAGTGGTCTTCCTCAGGACTTTTGATAGCTATCCTGAGTGTTTGTCTACGTGCTTGTTGATACACTAGTCCTGGGATTCATCTTCATTACTAATGCTGTGAAGAAATGGTTTACGTAAAGTCTTCCGTGTGGTGTGTGTGTGTGTGTGTGTGTGTGTGTGTGTGTGTGTGTGTGTGTGTGTGTGTGTGTGTGTGTGTGTTGTGTGTGTGTGGTGTGTTGTGTTTTGTGTGTTGAGTGGTGTGTGTGTATTGTGTGTGTGTGTATATATATTATATATATATATATATATATATATATATATATATATATATATATATATATATATGTGTGTGTGTGTGTGTGTGTGTGTGTGTGTGTGTGTTGTGTGTGTTCCCCAGGGATGGTAATCAGGCCAGCATAATTAGTAGCGGCCTAACAAAGGCAGGAAATGTTCACTAAACAAAAAAGAGATTCCCTGCGAAAAAAAAAGTAGTCATTGATGAGACAATCAGTCCACACACACACACATACGCACACACGTACGCACGCACGCAAGCACGCACTCCACACACACGCACGCCCCCCACGCACGCACGTGCACACACCCCACACACACACCACACACACACACACACACACACACACACACACACACACATGTTAAACACGGGACAGGATAGCCTGGTGGTCAGAGTGATGCGTTCGTGATCTTTTGAGCCTGGTTCGAATCTTGTTTAAGAGGGGTTTTCCACGGAGGTAACATCAGTGCCGACTCCACTCCCCCAAAAGTCCTTCGATCGGATGAGACTATAAACCGAGGTCCCTGTGTGAAAACACGCAGAACATCTCGCGCACATGTTAAATCCTGTAGCGCTTTTTTGGAAGAGTAAGCCATTGAGCGCCGGTGGGAACGGATGACAAAATTTGCAAAACTGCAAACACCGGGGACTGGATGTAAAAAAAAAAAAAAATGAGTGCTTATGCTATTATTCTCGAAGTAAAAGAATAGATAGATAAATAAGTAAACTGATAATTTTTTTTATACCCACTTTATGTCACAGCAGATTTCTCTGCGTAAAATTTGGGCTGCTCTCCCCGGATAGAGCGCGTCGCCACAAGTGCAGCGCCTACCCATTATTTCTTTTTCCCTCAGGGATGGTGTCTAAACACGACACATGTGTGCATGCTTGGATTTTTATATTTTTTAAATTGTTGTCATCCGCTCTTACCGGCACACGATGGCCTGATCTTCCGAAAGGTGGAACAGGGTTTTAATATGTGCGCAAGATGTTCTGCGTGCGTTCGCACTCGGGGCCTCGGTTTATAGTCTTATCCGAATAACTTTGACATTCAGTTCGATTTTTCGTCAAACTGGGAAGAAAAGGCGAGGCTGGGTACGAACCCAGAACCTCACGGTTTACTTGTTAGCAGGCGAACGTCTTAACCATCCTGCCGCCTTCCTTCCTAAACAGCACACGTACGTACGTATGCAGGCACGCACGCACGCACGCACGTGCACGCACACACCCACTCACACACTCACACACACACACACACACACACACACACACACACACACACACACACACACACACACACACACACACGCACGCAACACACACACACAATAGTTTCAGTATAAATGGATTTTGACTTTATTCTATTATTGTTATTAATGGGACTATTAGCACTATTAAATTTATATTACTTTGGTTAGTGGATAAGGCCTTTTTTCTTTTTTTCTTTTTGGGGGGAGTTGTTTTTTTTGTTTGTTTTGTTTTTGTTTGATTTTTTGTTTTATATGCGGGTTATTTCTGTTTTTGTTTGTATGTATAGGGTTTTTTTTATATAATCATTAATCATTTATTCTAATTCTTCCATTTGTTGTTTGTATTCTCCCCCTTCCTCCTTGATACCCCCTCCCCATCCTTCCCATCCCCCTCCCCTTTACTGCTTTTGTTTATTTTGTCTTTTGGTTTTTTGTTGTCTTTGTTTGTTTGCTTGTTTTTTGTTTATTTGTATACTTGTTAGTGCTTATGTTTCCTCTCGGTGGAGATGGGTATTATCATATGGTATTGTTGCGTTTGTTGTTTTTTCTTTTCTTCCTTCTAATATATAATGTATGAACTGAAGTATGCAGATACTGTAATCTGATATAAATAAATTTGTGACGCTCCACCACATAATGAGACGGAGTGCACATGAGGTCAATTTCAGTTATTGACATGTTATTAATGTGCAATAAAGTGGCTATCAAATACAAAAAACAGATTGAAAATCGGACAATTCTGTGCAACATTATTACACAATTGAAATCATAGACTGCAGGATGGGACAAAATGAGAAACGGGCAAGTTTATTTTAGTAACAGGTTGTCAGAATGAGTGCTTTGGTATTTTCAAAACACATTTAAAAGCAAAAGGAATAAAAATGATACCATGATATTTCATTATAAGATAAATAAACAGATCTAGTTTAATAATCAATCAAAATCACAAAATTGACAACTTGACCCCCACCTGCCTTTAAAGGCTCCTAGCGCAAAATTGGGTAATGTGCTAAAGCGACTCATTTCGTGGTGGAGCGCCACTTAATTGCTTATTGACTTTTCATTGATTCTTTTCTTTAAGTCTTAAATAATGGTATTAGTAACATTGTAACTGTGTGTGTGTGTGTGTATGTTGTGTGTGTGTGTGTGTGTGTGAGAGAGAGAGAGAGAGAGAGAGAGAGAGAGAGAGAGAGAGAGAGAGAGAGAGAGAGAGAGAGAGAGAGAGAGAGAGAGAGAGAGAGAGAGAGAGAGAGAGACTTTTGAGTGTTTTTTGTGGTTTTTTTTCAGTTTTCATTGTTAGTGTTGTTGTTTATATTTTCTATAGGCATATTGTACATCATACGCACACATTAAAACCTGTTCTGCTTTTCGTAACTCGTGTTGGTCTCCCCCCTCCCCCTCCCCCCTCCCCAGCCGCACCTAGGCTAATAATATCACATCCTCAAGGATAGATATCCACAGAGACTGTTTCCACGTCAGGCTGTATTGGGGCCACCGGCCAGAAGGAGCCCTGCACAGCTGCTGACTGGATCACTTCGGTAGTGTTCAGTGGTGCCTGTTCTACACTAGATATACATGGAACTACCTGCTAAGCCACTTACTGACAACAATAACGGTTTTGTCGTGGAGTCAGACTGAGTGAGTTACCCACCAGGGCTAGTGATCACCACTACGTCCTTCCAATGACCCCCCCCCCCCAACCTCCAACGCCAAAGGTTCTGACACAAACTCACCATAGGCACAGGAGTGTATGGGGAAACCAAAACAAAGGTCACGATGAGATCAGAGCTGCCGGGGCCACTGAATCAGAAGCATTGATTTTTTTGTATGTTGCCTGAGGATCAGTGATAATGAGGATGATGATGCTGCTGCTATGGACGTAGCATATGCTTGAAGACTACTTGACAGGGTTTTACTCAACTTTTTTATCATCATATATCTCGAGAAATACAGACACATACCGTGCTGGTCAGGCCATTTGAGCAACACTCTTAAAAACAAAACAAAAAACCCCCACACATCCCTAAAGTGGATGAAGGTTGACTGTAGGGTCAAAATAAGTATTCAAATTGAGTCTATATCTCTCCTTTGAAATAAACACTAGTTTGACCTCTAATGAAGTCAGTCTCAAAGTTTTAGTTGGTATGAAATCAAATTTGAATCTGCTGCAGTCTAGTCAGAAGCAGACATCCACAGAACAGGCTGTGACTCTTTGTGGAAAAAAAAAACACAACTGAAAATAAAACAACTGAAACAACTTTCAAACACGCCTCCACAGACAAAAAAAAAAGAAAAGAGAAAAGGAAGAAGAAAAGACAATGAACTGCAGAGAATTTAAGCCTCGACGTCGATCGAAGCAAAACCGGAACCTCCCTTTCTGTAAGCGGATATTGCGTCACGAAATCATCAAGTCTCCGATTGGTCTTTTTGGAAAAGGCGCCATCCAATCTGCATGTGTTGTTACCGTTCTTTGTTTCAGCCAGCAGTTTGGAAGAGGCTCGAAATCCGATACTAGTTCACAACACTTTGTTTCTTCCACTCATTTCCTTTCTTTGTCGAGAACTTCGTCTTTGTTGAAAGCGTGCTGCTGTATATTTTACACTAGGACTGCGCTGAGAGAGAGAGAGAGAGAGAGAGGGGAGAGAGGAAGAAGAGAGAGAGAGAGAGAGAGAGAGAGAGAGAGAGAGAGAAGAGAAGAAGAGAAGAGCAAGGCAAAGGCAAGGCACAAGGCAAGGCAAGGCAAGCAAAATTCTTTTATTCGAGGATAACAGATAAACACTCATGTGCTTTTTTACATCCAGTCCCCGCCCTTTTCAGGAATAACATCAAGATAAAAAGATAGCCTCAACTAAACAAGAACAATTATAATGATCCAATTACCAAGAGCAAAAAAACCTTACCAAGTATCAAACAACAGGTAGGAAATAGACAGAGATACAATATTAAGGTAATGTTATAAAAAAGCACTCATTCAGAAACGAAAATAAGAAGTAAGAATCAATGATGATTTTGATTTGACTAAACACCACAACCACACAAACACACACACACACACACACACACACACACAACACACACACAAACAAACAACAACCAACCAACAACAAAAATATCAAAACGAAACAAACAAACAAAAACAAAACAAACAAAAACAAAACAAAACGAAACAAAGCAAAAAAGGCGCAATAATTAAAGATCAAACATATTATTGAGAGAGAGAGAGAGAGAGAGAGAGAGAGAGAGAGAGAGAGAGAGAGAGAGAGAGAGAGAGAGAGACAGAGAGAACTCTTGAATCTGAACTCTGAACAGAGTTCAGAGAGACAGAGAGAGAGAGAGAAGAGAGGGAGAGAGAGAGAAGAGAGAGAGAGAGAGAGAGAGAGAGAGAGAGAGAGAGAGAGAGTCAATATTTAAGACTCATGTATTTTCGGATAGCCGGAGAGAGACAGAAACAGAG
>CM060344.1:10904763-10917263 GCA_030674155.1 Stramonita haemastoma
TCTTCTTTTTGTTTGCAATAATCGAAATTCTTCTTCAAATCTTCACACTTTTTCTTCGTCTTTGCACCTCTTCTTCGCTATTCTTCTTCGTCTACTTCTTCTTCTTCTTCGCAATTCTTCTTCACATTTCTTCTTTGCAATTCTTTTTCTTCCCGATCCTTCTTCTACTTCTTCACAATTCTTCTTTGCAATTCTTCTTCTTCGCGATCCTTCTTCTACTTCTTCGCAATTCTTCGCCAGTCTTCTTCGCTTTTCGTCTTCTTTTTCTCTATTCTTCTCTGCAATTCTTCTTCGCCGTCGACGTTGTCGTCAACATCGTCGTCGTCGAACGCTCAGAGAGCAACTATTTTTGTCTGTCATATGAACGTAAATGTGTTGCGCTGCCGTTGAGAGCCTGACAAGTCAGGACCAACGCCACTGACTTCGGCTTAGGAAAAAATGTTGGTTTTTTAGTCTCTCTGGAAGAAAAGCAGGAGAATGGACCCAGAGGGAAGAACGTACAAGAGAAGGGGGTGACAGAAGAAAAAAGAACAAACCAGAAAGAAAGAAAGGGATAGAAAAGAGGGAAATTTCTAGCATAAAAATTTCCAGAAGTTGGGGATGCTATTCATACTGATAGGCCCCGAGCATCAATAGCATCATCAATAGCAATGTACATGAAACAACACCACCAACAACAGCAACAGCAAGCAACAACAACAGCAACAACAGAGGCAACAACAACAGCAACAACAACAGCAACAGCGACAACAACAAAAACAGCAGCAACAGCACAAACGTAATAACAACAGCAGAAAAAACAACGTCAACGGCATCAACATCAACAATTTCAACAACACCGCCAACTTCACATCAACAACATCATCATCGACAGCAGCAACAACACAGTCTCAACTAAAGGACGGGTGTGTCCAGTGGACTCGGTACTGGTAACTCCAAAGAAACAAGTAAACGCCTCCACGTGCCTCAGTGAGATCGAACCCTGTGTGTGTGGTTGTGTGTTGTGTGTGTGTGTGTGTGTGTGTTGTGTGTGTGTGGTGTGTGTGTGTGTGTGTGCGTGTTGTGTGTGTGTGTGTGTGTGTTGTGTGGTGCTGTGTGTGTGTGTGTGTGTGTGTGTGTGTGTGTGTGTGTGTGTGTGTGTGTGATGTGTGTGTGTGTGTGTGAGTGTGTGTGTGTGTGTGGTGTGTGTTGTTGTGTGGTGTGTGTCGTGCGTGTGTGTGTGTGTGTGTGGTGTTGTGTGTTGTGGTGTGTTGTGAGTGGTTTGTGTGTGTGTGTGTGTCTGTCTGTCTGTCTGTCTGTCTTCTGTGTGTTGTTGGGTGTCTGTCTGTCTGTTCCTGCTCTCGTCTGTCTCTGTCTCTGTCTGTCTCTGTCTCTGTCTGTCTCTCTGTCTCTGTCTCTCTCTCTCTCTCTCTCTTCTCTGTCTCTGTCTCTCTCTTCTTCTCTCTCTCTTCTCTCTTCTCTCTCTCTCGTCTCTCTCTCTCTCTCTCTCTCTCTCTCTCTCTCTTCTGTCTGTCTGTCTGTCTGTCTGTCTGTCTGCTCTTCTCTCTCTGTCTTCCTCTCTCTCTCTCTCTCTCTCCCCTCTCTCTCTCTCTCTCTCTTTCTTCCTCTCTCTCTCTTCCTCTCTCTCTCTCTCTCTTCTCTCCTCTCTCCTCTCTCTCTCTCTCTCTCTCCTCTCCTCTCTCTCCTCTCTCCTCTCTCTCTCTCTCTCTCTCCTCTCTCTCTCTCTCTCCTGTTTGCGGACAGGTCAGAAGTGTAAGGTTCAAGCCACTGGGCTCCTTCGCCCCCTCTGAGAAAGACAGAATGTAAAGTTTTTGGACAAAAAGTTGGTATCAGCAGTGAACAGCTTTGAAGAGATAGTGATATTTGAAATAAAACAAAAAGAACAACAAAAAATGCCAACTTCGAAAGAAACGATGATTGATTAGACATTAGTCCCGACTTTGGAACAGGGACTATGCTTTGACGTAGAAAAGACATTTGGGTGTTCTTTTGAAGTAAAAAATAAAGTGTGTGTATGTGTGTGTGCGTGCGTGCGTGCGTGCGTGTGTGTGTTTGTGTGTGTGCGTGCGTGCGTGCGTGTGTGTGTGCGTGTGTGTGTCAAGAAAGGGGGGGGGGGGAATACTATGATCCCAGTTTTTCGCCCTACATTAACTTTGTTCATGTCTGCTTCCTCCTTCACTCTCCCCCTCCTCCCCTCTCTCCCCACCCTCCTCCACCCACCTACGTAACCTGTCTGTTCTTTCTTTGCTTCTTTCAGTGATGCCAAGGTATTCTGTGTCTGTCATTATTTTACTTTCTTGCACTCCACACACATACACACACACGTGTGCGCGCCCACACATATACACCCGTGTGCGAGCATGCACACACGCACACACAAACATTCACAAACGCGTGCACGCGTGTGAATATGTGCACACATAGTTTAAAATGCTAGAAGAGTGAGCGGGATCCCCGTTTAAAGCAAAATTATCCCCCATATCCACTAAATCTGAAATGGTGGTCTGAGTACAAGTCTTTCTGATGAGATGATAAAGTTTCCTGTGCACAAAAACATTTAGCGCAAGTCAGAGAACCTACGGCAACATGAAATGTATCGATGGCAAAATTCTGTCGTTAGAAATCCTATCTTTTAGGGAAACAAATGCGTATGCAAATTGGAAAATAATGACAAAAAAGTAGTTGGTGGCACTACCCTTGTGGTTATACCCGGGTCTAGTATGGATTTTCAGTAGGCTTGTTTTTAGTTCTTTTTGTTGTTGGTTAAGGGTTTTTTTATATAAGAAAGGTAGGATATTTAACTGTTTGTGGCGTGACATGTTCATTGCATACATATTCTTTTTTCGGGAAAGCTTGAGTTTGTCTTCCGTGACCCAATGCTTTGTTTTTGGTCAGGGTTTGCCAAGGCAGTCATTGGCTGTTTCAGTCACTGCAGTGTTGAAGCTGTTGATCAAGGTATATACTTCTGTGTCCTGGTTGTCAAGAACAAGGAGTGGGGAAAAGGTTCCTTCAATCGTTGCTTTGAAGTTTTCTGCTATGATCTGGTCCTTGAGTTTCTCAGGATTGAACTTTATTCTTATATTGTCCTGTTTCTTAATCCTCTTGAGCTGGAGTTTAACCATCATCATCATCATCACAAGCTCATGGTCGCTTCCTACGTTTGCTTCTGGAAAACTCCTGGTCTTCAGAATATTAACACTTGATTGACAGCGTTGTTTGACCATGATGTAGTCTATCTGATTGTGGTGATCTTCTCCTGGGCTGTTCCATGTCCAGCTTCTAGATGGTTTGTGTAGACAAGTATTCACCACCTTCAGGTTTTTGAAAACTTTGTTGAAATCTTTATTTTCCGATAGTGTCTTAAAGCAGTACATGGGCAAGCAATGCTCTCATTTGGTTTCTGTCGAACATAATCTATAGTTTAATGGCTTCCAGTCGTCGAGTCTATCCATTGTTCTGGTTTCAGTTCCCTAGATATGTCCTAGATATACGTTTTGCAATGAATTCTCATGGGAGGGGGGGGGAGAGTTATTAAATACTTATTTTTGATATAAACCTGACCTTTGAATGTTATCCTAACGATGTTATAACTGTATTGCTTTCAGTGAATGTTTTATTAATCTAACTAGCTACCGCTGTAACTAGTTTCAAAACAGGAGACAGACTCTTTCACACTTATTATAAAAAACGTCTTGATAAGCAAATTACAGTTCAGAAACAGATTTCAATTTGCGTTCCTTAACTGATCTCAAATAAGAACTCACGCTTTGTTTTGATATTGATTATTCTTATCTGCTATTGTTATTATGAGTCACTTTTGAAGCTGTCTTTATTGTTTCTCGGAAATGGCAAGGAAGACATTCTGGCGATACAAACCCCACAAAATATCACAAGGTGTCACTGTGTGTTTGGAAATGTCCGGCATTGTGGTAAGATTGCCATCATTCAGAGGATGAAGAGGACTAGGGACTGCATTTCCTACCGCTGCCTCCCTTCCTGCAGAACGACGAACTATAGGCCAGCAGGAGAAGGAGAGTTGGAATCACTCTTTACTGTGCAGTTTTCGCGCTGCCCATCTCCTAACGTGTAAAACGGTTCTCCGTTATGGTCTTTTGGACTTTTGGTATATAACCAGACGTGGTGTTTGAAATGTGTGGTGTGTGTGTGTGTGTGTGTGTGGTGTGTGTGTGTGGTGAGTGTGAGTGTGTGTGTGTGTGTGTGTGTGTGTGTGTGTGTGTGTGTGTAGTGTGTGTGTGTGTAAGTGTAGTGTGTGTGTGTGTGTGTGTGTGTATGTGTGTGTGTGTCAAAGTCAAAGTCAAAGTCGTCAATTTTTTATTTCCAGATGGTACACTGAATAAGCAGTGCCATTGCTTTTTTTTCATCCAGCCAGCCATCTACTATGTATTTATTTGTTGTGTTCGTTTTAATTTCATTGCTGTTTCCTTCTTCTTTTTTGTTTTTTTTTTTCTGTTCTCATTTCTGGATTGTTCTTTCCCTTTGTTTTCTTTCTTTTTTTCCCCTTTCTCTATTTCTTTACTTTCTTCTTTCCGTTTTGTTTTTTTTACTTTCTGTTCAGTTTCTCTCTCCTTTGTTTATTGATTTTCTGATTTTCTTCCATTCTTCCTTGATTCCTTTTTTCCTTTATCTATCAAATCTGTTGTGAAAAGAAAGCTATTTATTTCATTTTTTACAACATTATTAGTCCCTTTGGTCGGCTGTCACAATAAATTTTGCTTGTTTTTGTTATTTAGCTGGTAGATGGATTTTTTTTTAAGCTGTGGAAGTTATCATGCAGTTTCACTGCTCGTGCTACGTCACCATTGTATTGCATAGAAAAGGTTTTTGCTTGCGTGTGCCTTTGAGGCACCTGTATACCACCTGCTGCGTCCATAGCATTAAAGATGCTGACTGGCAAAAGGTCTCTGTTGATTCATTGGGAGCAGCGTTGCGTCATTATTGAGCAATTTTCTTGTCTCCCTCTCACCCATTTATTCATAGTTTTGATCATCTGTTATCTGTTTAGATCTTTTTTTATTTCAAAGGTAATGGAATAAGGACTCAAGTATTTGTTTTTTACATCCAGTCCCTATTTACAAGCGGCTTTGTAAATTTTTGTTATCCGTTGGACGTTCCCACCGGAACACGTTAGCCTACTCCTTCAAAAAGCGAAACAGGTTTCAATGTATGCCCAAGGTGCACTGTATACACGGGGCCACAGTTGATAGTTCCATCCAAAGAACTTTCACAGGAGTTGAGTCAGTACTGATCTTAACTCCAAGGGAAAACCCCTTTTAACGAGTGTCCCAGTGGTGGCTCAAACCTAGGCTCAAACTCGAGCTGTCAGGTCCTGAGCACAATGATCTAACCACCAGGCTACTCCGTAATGCACCCCCACACCTGTTAGTGATAATTGCTTGGGTGTCTGTTACACCACACACCTGTTAGTGATAGTTGCTTGGGTGTCTATTACACCACACACCTGTTAGTGATAGTTGCTTGGGTGTCTATTACACCACACACCTGTTAGTGATAGTTGCTTGGGTGTCTATTACACCACACACCTGTTAGTGATAGTTGCTTGGGTGTCTGTTACACCACACACCTGTTAGTGATAGTTGCTTGGGTGTCTATTACACCACACACCTGTTAGTGATAGTTGCTTGGGTGTATATCACACCACACACCTGTTAATGGTTGTTACTTGGGTGTTTCTTTCACCACATACCTGTTAATGGTAGTTACCTGGGTGTCTGTTACACCACACACCTGTAAGTGATAGTTACTTGGGTGTCTTTTACACCACACACATGTTAATGTAGTTACTTGGGTGTCTTTTACACCACACACCTGTTAATGGTAGTTACTTGGGTGTCTATTACACCACACACATGTTAGTGTTAGTTACTTGGGTGTCTATTACACCACACACCTGTTAATGGTAGTTATTCGGGTGTCTGTTCCAGGAAAAAGTCCAGTCCTTTGAAGTTGACATAAGCACTCATGTCATCCCCTAAAAAGTCCTTTAACACAATGGGTTGACAATTATTCGGATGACAAGCAAAGTAAGGCAAACAGTCACCATAGGGCATCCTCAGAGCTCTAGCTGAAAAAGGAAAACAACACTCCCCCAAAACATCATTGATTGATTTATGTTGCAACAGATTTTTCGAGCGTTCGTCATGAGTCTCGCTCCCGTTCTGTGCCTGCTTGCCTCTTCTGTTGCCTGCGCATGCGCCAACGACTGCCTGCTGGGCTGCCTGTGGAGCTACAATGACTGCACACAGGCTACGGACGGCTATGACAACGGCGACTGCGGAAAGTTCTGGACTCGCTGCCTTCTGAAATGCCACTCTCTGGAAAGAGACAGCAAGTAAGTGTCCAACTGCTGGCTTACACTGGCTTCCTGTCAAGAAACGAATCCAACACAAACTTACCACACAGGGATACTTTGGTATCTCTCCTCTTTCATAATCTGTCTACCAGCCTCCCGCAACCTGAGGTCCCATTTCGTCATCTGCACACCTCTGCTGATAATCGGCTCTTTCCCATACCCCCCCCCCCCCCCCCCTTTCTGAGAAAGTCGTATGGTTATCTATTTTTTCTCTTTTCAAGCCCCTTCTTGCTGGAATTATCTCCCAAACTATGCCAGGCACAATTTTGCTGTTGAGTCTTTTAAGTCTGAAACACACGCCTTTCCATCTCAAAATTTGATATTTAAATTAGTGCGTGTGCGTGGTGCGTGTATGCGTGTGCGTGTGTGCGTGTATGCGTGCGTGCGCGCATACGTACATGTGTGTGTGTATTGTGTGTGTGTGTGTGTGTGTGTGGTGTGTGTGTGTGTGTGTGTGTGTGTGTGTGTGTGTGTGATGTGTGTGTGTGTGTGTGTGTGTTGTGTGTGTGTGTGTGTGTTGTGTGGTGCGAGACCATTTGCCCAACGTTATGATAGCCATATTCGGACTTGGCAAATATTAAAAACACCCTTGTGCATGTTTTTTTTTTAATACTTTAAAAAAATCTGTCCTCCACTCAAACTATCAAAGTTTGCCAAATGACGATGCATTTCTTATATTCATGTTATCAATACGATAAACGTCTTTGCTATTCAAAATGTTCACAGCTCCATTGAGTATATTGATGAAACCCACCATTTTTCGCTTCGTACTTAGTGAATAATGTAGGACATGTCTTTTTGTAAGAGACAAGAACCATGACAAAGCAGTATCAGAATCTGTATTTGTCATAAGAACTCTGTACAAAAAATCTGTACAAGTGTTGTGTAGCGATGTCTGCACAACTATTCCTTTGCTCCTATCTAACCTACAAGAATGTCTCTGGTTTGAGATAGTAACGTATTCATATTGGTAAAGGGACAAGCTAGTTGCCTCAGTGTCAAAGGCTTCAGAAAGATACAAGGAAGAGAAAATGAGAGACGATGTGTTTTGGACAACAGGTAGGGGTAACAGTGTGGGGGGGATGGAGAAAACAATGATAGGATTGATTGCTAGGTGCAAACTGTAGTCTATGAAAATGAAAGCTCTGAGCAATGATAGGATTGAATGCTACAGGCAGTTGTAGTCTATGAAAATGAAAGCTCTAAAACAAAGACTGCAACTATTCAAACTGTTACTTCTTTGCCTCACCTAGAGCCCCGAGGTTCACCAATGGGGATAATATTTTGTGTATGCGACCGCTTAAGGTAGCTGCATTTCTATTTCAGGCATAATGTCTAAACAGTGTATAAAATAATAGATTTTGTCATTCATTTCTACCAGCACACAATGGCTGACTCATCTTAGATATAGAAAGGGTTTTAGCGTGTGTGTAAGAAGTTCTACCTGCTTTCGTGCACAGAACCTTGGTTTATAGTCTCATCTGAAAGACTTTCAGAGGATTGCAGTGGAGTTGGTACTGACGCTACACACTCACACACACACACACACACACACACACACACACACACACACACACACACACACACACACACACACACACACGGATCTTGTGCACATATTAAAACCTGTTCCGCTTTTTGAAAGAGTAGGCCATTGTGTGCCAGTGGGAACAGATGAAAAAAGTTACAAAACTACATACACACGGTGACTGGATGTAAAAAAAAAACACATGGGTGCTTATTTCATCATCTTCGATAAACAAAATGAAAAAAATACAAATGAATTAATAAATAAATAAACAGGGTGATGGCTCTAACCCCCATTTTCAGATTGATATCTTAATAAAGCTCTAGCTATTACGTTGCCACCACCTACCCACCCACCCACCACCCACCACCCACCACCACCACCACCACTAAAGTCACCAATTTGTGAATAAAATTTCTGACTCTTGACAATGTCACAGAGATTGTCTTAGCGGGATTGGTAGACCCCTAGACAAGGGGCAGAAGGCTACAAAGGTTTCAATTGGTCTCTCTCTCCTCTTGAGTCACAACACTTAAGTTCAAAGCTACCTAGTACTGGGACAGATCGTTCCGATTGTTTCATGTCGCCTCTGAAAAAAAAACCCAACAATATCACAAATACGTGTAGCGCCTTGATTTGTTAGTTGTAAACAGTTCATAACCGATTAAACGTAACCGAAAAAAACAGAAATGTCACTTCAAAAAACCACTGACGGAGAAAACGAGAATGGGAGATAAATCAAACTTCAAACTTCAATTGATCAACATCAACGGACTCTAAACCAGCGGAAAACGGACCTAGGAAGGCGGTGGTTTACACTGACACCTGTCCAGAGGCCACGTCAACTTCAAAGAGCGAGGTGTTGGTCAGTAGTGGACACTCAAACGTCCACTGACACGACACGGTTGTTTGGAAACGCCGCAAGAAGAGCAGTCATAAACAAGACATTACCTCCCTTGGTAGCAGTGCCCTCCCTTACCAAACTGATTTATAGATCTATCTATAGTGATCCTCTCTGGTTCCTCCTGTTTGAAGGGGAGATAAGTGATGGCCCTTTGTTGGGGGTGTGTTGTCTAAGGGGTAAGTTTATGAGGAGGTGGGGTGTGGGAAGGGGGGGGGGTGTAATATTTGCTATTGTCAGAAAACACTGGACAGTTTATGGTTGCTGTCATATCAAAGAACAGAGACACGGAAAACGGACAGTTAGTCTTTTAGAAGGGCAGCTCAGTTGATAATTGATTGTTGGGTCACTCGGCCAATAAATCGCTTCATTTTCTTAAGACGTAGGTAGTGTTGGTTTGGTTTTCTTTTCATGAAATATTTGAACACGCGTGCACGTACACGCTTACACACATACGCCCACATACGCACACATGCACACACGCACGCACACACACAAACACACACACACACACACACACACACACACACATACACACACACACACACACACACACACACACACATGCGTGCCCCTGTGTGCGTGCGTGCGTGCGTGCGTGCGCGTGCAAGAACGTGCATACATAGACACACATTATATACGCATTATATACACTCACACGCACGCACGCACGCACGCACGCACGCACACAGACACACACACACACAGACACAGACACAGACACAGACACACACACACACACACACACACACACACACACACACACACACACACACACACACACACACACACACACACACAACTTACTAGAGCACGTACAAACGAAAGTCAGAGGTTAAAAAAAGCACCCGTCTAGAAAACTACAGGTCTGAGGTTGGATCTTCTTATGTGCTGCCACCTCTATCCTCCCCACGTTAAGTGATGGTCTGGGTGCTAGTCTCTTGGATGAGACAATAAACTAAGGCCCTGTGTGCAATACGCATATAAAGCTGTAAAAGTACCCACGGCCTCAAGAGAGTTATCTCCTACAAAATTATTATGTAGAAAAAATACCCACTCCACTCTTAAAAAGAAACAAATGCACACGTACGTACACAGACAGGGGATTCAAAAGGAAATGGTTTGCTTTTGCAATTACAGGCCTTTTGTAAGGAGAACACTGCGAATTCCACACAGTCAGTTCTACCAAGGCTGAATGTGGTGAATATTACAATACATTACGATATAATGCAATACAAATTATCACAACACAATAATTAATGATACAAAACAATACAGCACATTATAATACAAAACTGCGCCTGATGATACAGGACGATACAAA
The DNA here is from genome assembly GCA_030674155.1 of Stramonita haemastoma. Taxonomy (NCBI): domain Eukaryota; kingdom Metazoa; phylum Mollusca; class Gastropoda; order Neogastropoda; family Muricidae; genus Stramonita; species Stramonita haemastoma. The sequence continues at coordinate 10,914,908 of CM060344.1, forward strand.
TTGATACGAAACAATACAGTACACTGATTATCATTTTAAAAAATACATGAGGATACATCACAGCACAATATGTTACATCACAATACAACACAATATGATACAATACAATGCGATATGATACAAATACAATACAATCCAACACAATGTTTTGTCATAATTTACTTTTGGTAAAATGATTCTACTTACACACCACAATTAACCAACCAAACACTACACACACACACACACACACACACACACACACACACACACACACACACACACACCACACACACACACACACACACACACACACACACACACACCCAGGTCTGAATCACAAACTTTACCTAAGAGGGCTTATTCCACCATCCACGAAACACAAGAAATGGATGAATGTATACACGAACAACTAAATAAAGGAATAAATAAATAATTAATCAATCAATCAAACAATCAATTAAAAAAACACCAATCATATCGATGTTACTCTGCTTCAGGGGAGAAGACTCATTCCCGGAACCAAGGGAAAGCAGCCCTGACAAACGCGGGAGTTGGAGCAAGCGACAGACAGAGACAGCAGAGGAGGGGTCAGAGCAGGCTTTGCACCTGGTAGCAGAACTGGTCAACGAAGAAGCAGACCCTGAAACCCCTACCCAGGAAACCTACATGCAGCATCACACAACAACAACAACAACAACAACAACACACAGAGAAAACTGAAGACACCCACCAACCACCAATCCAAATAAAACAACGGGGCAGCTGGAGTAAACGTCAGCCAATCAGTGTTGGAAGAACGGGGCAGCTGGAGCAAGCGGGAGCCAATTGGGGATGAGGAAAGAGAGAGTGGAGCAAGGGAGAACCAACCAGAGTGCAGGGCTGGGGAAGCTGGAGCAAACGACAGCCAATCAGAACGGAGCGGAGGGGAAGCTGGAACAAGAGGGGGGCAAGCCACTTGGAAGAGAGCGGAAGCTGGAAGGAGCAGGGAGAGCCAATCAGCGTTGAGGAGAGAGGGAGTTGGAGCAAGCGGGACCAATCAGCTTTCAAGGCAGAGGGAGCTGGAGCAAGCGAGGACCAATCAACATTGAGGAGAGAGGGAGTTGGAGCAAGCGTGGACCAATAGCTTCAAGTGAGGGAGTGGAGCAGCGAGACATACATTGAGAGAGAGGGAGTTGAGCAGCGTGGACCAATCAACGTTGAGGAGAGAGGAAGCTGGAGCAAGCGTGGACCAATCAGTTTTCAAGGCAGAGGGAGCTGGAGCAAGCGGCAGTTAGCTGATGAGGACAAGAGAGGGAGCTGGAGTAAAAGAGGGAGTTGGAGTAAAAGAGGGAGTTGGAGTAAAAGGGGCAGCTGGAGTAAAAGGGGCAGTTGGAGCAAGAAAAGTGACTGCAACAAAAGTGGCAGTTAAAACAAATACCATGACACTCAAAAGATGTTCTTGCTAGAACTCCATACTCTCCACTACTTCAACACATCACACAAGAGGACGTCAGATTGAATTTTATATGACAAGCATCTCCAATAGACATTATTTAGAAATGTGTAATATCAAAAAAGTAAATATATTGACAGTATTTTTCTTATTGTTTCTTTTAGCAAACAAATGATGGTCAATTCTTCAAGGTTCCTGTTGTCATTAAATCTGTGCAAGAACATGTATGGCCTCTGTGTGTGTGTGTGTGTGTGTGTGTGTGTGTGTGTGTGTGTGTGTGTGTGTGTGTGTGTGGTGTGTGTGTGTGTGTGTGTGTGTGTGTGTGGCTGAGTGCAAGGAATAGGTCAAACTAAGGGTTGCCAGCATTATGAAATAGCATAATCATGGATTTTATTTGAAGAATACATTATTTCTAAAGAGCAGTTAACACATCAACAGATTGGTTTCTACACAGAATAATTTTGAATAGTTTGTCCATGGCTCCATTCTGGAAACCCAATTTGGGCAAAGGTGGAACATGACTGTTCTTCTTCCTTCTTGTTTTCTGCTACAAGTAATCAAGGCATGGGGATCTGATCAGTGATTGCAAGCTTATAGAAACATTAAAGATATTGACTGAAGACTTAAAGAAATGAGCGTAAACATTAAGATAGTAAAGTGAATCAGTGACAGAGAAAAGAAGAGGGTGGGAGCAAAAGTTACTTTGCAAATTTTAGTGTGGCTAAAATACTTGTTTGAATAAAACCCAGTGTCTCGAATTGGATGGAATTTAAATTCATCTTTTCCTTAAAGCTGACACATACATATCCAAATATCCCGACTGAAGTAAGTCACAATTTTAGCTCAATATATCAGGAGGTGTTTTTTTTCAGAATTGCCCTTCCTATTGAGTTAACTGCTTTAAGTGCTGCCTTTACTTTTATCTTTTTTGTTCTTATTGCG
>CM060344.1:10937263-10949763 GCA_030674155.1 Stramonita haemastoma
GACAGCAATATTACGAGTCAGTTACTATTGAAATAAAAGCAACATTACCAGTAAGTTGAATCAAAATAAAAATATTATAAATGAATTAAGTATATGAACATAAAGCAATTTTAACATTAAGTTAATATAAAAGCAGTATTACCAGTACAATACAACCAAAATAAGCATTACAGTAAATTACAACAAAAAAGCTAATGACCATAAGTCACTATAATAAAGCATATTACCATAACTATCAAAATAAAGCAGAATGACCAGTAAGTCCACTATCAAAATAATGCAGTATTACCAGTAACTATCAAAATAAAGCAGAATGACCAGTAAGTTACTATCAAAATAATGCAGTATTACCAGTAACTTATCAAAATAAAGCAGCATTACCAGTAAGTTACTATCAAAATAAAAGCAGTGTTATCAGTAAGTTATTATCAAAATAAAGCAGTACTACCAGTAACTACTATCAAAATAAAGCAGTATTATAAGTAAGTTACTATCAACATAAAGAAAGTATTACCATACCAGTAAGTTACTATCAAAATAAAAGCAGTATTACCAGTAAGTTACTATTAAGATAAAGCAGCATTACCAGTAAGTTACTATCAAATAAAAGCAGTATTACCAGTAAGTTACAATTAAGATAAAGCAGTATTCACCAGTAAGTTACTATCAAAATAAAGCAGCATTTACCAGTAAATTACTATCAAATAAAAGCAGTATTACCATAAGTATACAAATAAAGCAGAATTGTCAGTAACTACTACTGAAATAAAGCAGTTATCAGTAACTAACAGTATGCCATATCAAAATAAAGGCAGCACAACCAGTAAGATATACCAGTAAGTTACTATCAAAATAAAAGCAGTATTACTTTTTTTTTCTTTTTTTTCTTTTTTTGAGATAAGATTTTCAGATTCTTCTTCTTCTTCTTCTCATTGGTTTAATGTCCGTTCACTACAAGGTGATTTAGACAATGGTACATTCACGTTAAGAATGCACTGAAAAGGGGATGAGGGGGAAAAGTGAAAGGATAAAGAATATAATGGATGATGATAAATTTATACAGTTTCATTTATAGTAACTGACCTACTGGTGACTGGCAAATACTTGCTGCAATTGATACTAGGACATGCTACTCGAATCATACAGAACACTTTGGAAATTTCCGTATTTTTCCCTTAGATCTATCCCTTTGCTTTTATAACGAGGCAATGAGCACAGGGCAATCAAACAGTATATGGTGGACTGATATAATAGCAGAACAAGTACAAAAAATTTTTTTTGAATATTTAGTTTTCCAAGCATGTAGACGTAATTTAATTCATTTTCAGATTCTCCTCCTATGATGTGATAGAATTACATACGCAGGCTTGGGGGCACTGAATAGTACTGAAAAGCAGCATTACTAGCTGTGGGCTGGGCCAACAATCACATCCTTCTCTGCCATTGCTGGTGGCCATTTCCTCTTCCCGAGCAGCCTCTTTGTGAGCTGGGGCCTCTGTGGCTTCCTGCTGTCCTCAGAATCCGCTGTTGGCACTTCTGCAATGGATGACCTCTTCACATCTCCCCCCCCCCTCACCTGTCTTCTGTCCATACCGTGATCACTGTGGATGGGTTTTAAACCACTGGCCCTGTGCCTGTCATTTACTGAAAACTGTGCGTCACTTACAAACAAGGGGTCAGGATAGCCTATGGTTAGGACATTGCACTCATAATCTGATGGCTTGGGTTCAAATCCTGTTCAAGGGGAATTTTTTCCCTGGAGTTAACATCAGTGCAGACCCCACTCCCCCAAAAAGTCCTTTGCATGAGACTATAAACTGAGGCCCTGTGTGTGAACACACGCAGAACATCTTGCGCACTTGTTAAATCCTGTTCCGCTTTTTGAAAGTGTAGGCCACTGTGTGCCTGTGGGAACAGATGACAAAATTTACAAAACTGCATACACACAGAGACTTGATGAAAAAAAGCACATGAGTGCTTATTCCATTATCCTCGATATACCAGAATAAATCAATCAATAAATAAAATCTTTCAGGCAGGAACGGGCGACAACAAAACAACATGGAACAACTTCACAATTCAGACATATAGTGTATTACAAATGCTACTAGTGCATAGATCTGTAGGCGTATCCATCTACTGTTTGCCTTTTGAAAGGCACACAAGTTTACATATTGTTTGTGCTCATGCTATACTGTAAAAAAAAAAAGAAAAAAAAAGACAAAACACAGCAGAGCAAAACTGTTTAAAAAAAAAGGTTACAAGTGTTAGCTTCTCTATAAAAGCCAGCAACACAGTGAGGTCGCGCCGCCATTTACCATTAAAAGAAAAAGAAAAAAAAAAAGAAAAGGGTGGTACTGCTCCTTTGGCAACGTACTGTTCCAGGGGAGAGCAGCCCAAAATTCAAGCAAAGAAATCTGCCGTGACTTTAAGTAGTATACAATAAAATAAAATAGAACAAAAATAATCAATCCAGCATAAAGCAAGAGTCATTCTCATCACCATCAGTCCAAAAAACTCAAAGCAGCTACAACCAAAGATTGCTCAACCTGGGGGAGTGAAGGAGGGAAGGGGGAGGGGGTAAAGGTTCTGAGATGGGGGCAGAGCCTAGGTGTAAAACTTTTAACAATTAAAAAAAAAGGCACCAGTTTGTCACATTTTCATACAAAATGCTGTAATTCACATTGCGTCAGAACACCCCCCATCCCATGGCACATAATGACATAATGATGACATAAGCATCTTTCATGATAGATAAAAGAAAGATATTGATTTACAAAACATTGCCAGATCATAGACCTCTTCAATAGAAGAGAAAAACACAAAGAGAAATATGTCAGATTATTACTGTACGTAGCAAACCATTGATGACCCATACCCCTCTCAAATCAACAGCGGTGATGCATGGCCCATAATTTCCCCAAAACCATAACTGTGCTAACGATGGATTATTATTCTAATCAGCATGACTGGTCAATCTTTCATGAGCAATTGAATTACGTTTTCAATTATGCATTGACGAGAAGGTGTCTGTAAGACAGACACCTGTCATCTAACATTAAAAAAAAGTTAAAGTTAAAGTCTGTCCCGAGCCCAAGGCTCATCAGGCCGGTGCTTATCCCGGTTTCTGTGGCGTTAAGCGACTGAGAGTCATAAACTCCCCCCTGGATAGGACGCCAGTCTATCGCAGGGTTAACCCCCAACACAAGGTTGGTACCCCTTTTACACCTGGGTGGGGTGAGAAAGTAGCCGTAAGGTGCCTTTTCCAAGGGCACAACGCCATAGCCGAAAGCTGGGATCGAGCCCGCAACCTTTAGATTACGAGTCCAACGCCCTAACCACTAGACTACAGCAGTGGCATCATCTAACATTGCTGTCATGATATTATGTGTCATCCATAACATTCAACACAGAACCTCAAAGCCAATCACACACATAACAATGTCACAGAAAAAAAGCAGAAAAATTCAGTGTGAAATTTTACATCAAAGGCACCAAATACAATTTACAGGCACACTGTGTGACAAAAAAAAACCCCAAACACCCACACTGCCCCAAAACAGCACAATAATGCAGTTTAAAAAAATCAACAAATGCAGTAACAAAATGGTCAATGTTGTGGTCCATAACAACTACAGGTATTTGCTGCATAACAAACAACAACAGCAACAAAATAACAATGTTATCGAATAAACGCAGGCAATGCCAGCAATCCACGGTTGTAAAGAAAAATCGGAATATTCATACAACAATAATTTTTCACATACACACACACAACAACACAAAAAGGTTTTGTACCTCCCAAAAGGTAATGGTCCCATTCTATTTACTCACACTCACTCACTCAGTCCCATGTCCCAAAGGACGTAGGGGGACATGAGAGAAGACGCAACAGAGATCTTTTTCCATGCTTCACGATCCTGTGTGGCTAGTAGGGGTGTTGCAGGGTTGGGCGGTCCATCTTTGATGTTGTCAACCCATGATTTCTTTTGGCGGCCTCTTCTTCTCTTGCCCTCAACTGTTTCCTTGCAGGATGGTTTTTGCTAGGGTGTTGTGTCTTGTGGTGTGACCAAACCACATCAGCTTTCTCCTCTTTATGGTGGAGAGCAAAGGCTCTTGGGGGCCCACACGCTTTTTGATTTCTTCTTTCACATAGTTATTGGTCTTGTGTTCTTTGTATGATATTTTGAGGAGTCTTCTGTGGCACTTGTTCTCGAATGCTTGGATTCTCCTCTCTAACTCTGCTGTCAGAGTCCATGATTCACAGCCATTCACAATTCACAATTGCACATTAAAATGCATTACAGTCATTTTTCTTTTCCTGAATCACATATCACTTTCAAGGTAACTTGCATTTACAATCAATAACGCAAAATTTACACAACTGCATACACACAGGGACCGGATGTAAAAAAAAAGAACATAAGTGCTAATTCCATCATCCTCAAAATAAAAGAATAAATAAATCAATCAATACAGTTCTGTCTCAAATTGTGCTGCACTGTAAAAAATACAGATTTGCACTGTATTGTAACCTTCTGTACGGCATTTACAGTACAAAGTGTATCATTCAGTTCTTGTCATCTAAGACAGCTGTAAATGTGACACTCCACCACAAATGAGTCGCTTAACACCTGACCTACTTCCCTGCTAGGAACCATTAAGGGCAGGTGGGGTCAAGTTGGCAATTTTGACCATCCGCCATGGCGCAGTGGTTAGCGCCTTGGATTCCGGACTGGAAGGTCGCGGGTTCGAATCCCATAAGTCATAGGGATTTTTTCGGGCTCTGGCCGGCTCCTACCCAGAGTGAGTGTGCTGTGGGCTCAGTGGGGAGACTGGGACCACACAGTCGAGCTTCATCCCCTTTACGGATGCAAATTTGCGAGTGTTGCTCAAATTACCTGACCAACACTGCAGGTGTCTGTATCTCTCAGGCCCGGTTGACCCGGGATATATTATGACAGTAAGCGAAGAGAACCCTGTCAAGTAGTCTCAAAGCAGATGCACCTCCACAGCAGCATCATTACATCATCCTCATCATCATTGATCATCATGCAATAATAAACATTGCCTCTGATTCGGTGGCCACCGTTGCTCTGGTCTCATGGTGACCTCAGATTTGGTTTCCCCATACGCTTCTGTGCCTGTGGTGAGTTTGTGTCAAAGCCTTTGGGGTTGGGGTTCCCGGGGAGGCGGTCGTTGGAGGGACATTGTGGTGGTCGCCACCTCGGGTGGGTGACTCACTTAGTCTGGCTCCGCGACTGAGCTAATACTGTCGTTAGTAGGGGGCTTAGTAGGTGGTGTCCTGCGTATGTTAGCTCAGAACAGGCACCACTGAACACCACCAAAGTGACCCAGCAGAAGTGCAGGGCCTCTCTGGCTGGTGGCCCCGCGGCGGCCTAATATGATGGGCTCCCTGTGGACTCCCGACCCCGGGGGTTGAGACACGACGAATCTGGGTATGGCTGTGGTGGGGAGATTGAAATGAGCGGCGTGGGAACAGCAGTGCGAGAATGTCACAGAAGACGAGGCAGCAAAAAAAAAAAAAAAAAAGTTGGCAATTTTGAGAGTTTAATCGATTATAAAATGATAGCCATTATTCAACTTTGTAATGAAATATCAAATCATAACTTTGAACCCTTTTGCCTTTAAACATGTTTTAAAAATAACCCAAGCCCTCATTCTAACCACCTATTACGATGCTAAACTTGTCAGTTTCTCATTTTGTCATTTCCTGCAGTCTATCATTTCAATTTGTAATAACTTTTCATTAAATTGTCCAATTTTCAATCTTTTAAAAAAAATTGTATTGTATAGCCATTTTATTCCAGTTTATAGCGTGTCAATAACTAAAAAATTGACCTCTGGTGCATTGCGGCTCATTACTTGGTGGAGCGTCCCATAATAAAAACCAAGCAGCTTTCTACAAAGAGATGCACTGCCTACAGCAGGTGGTAATGACTGCTGGCAAGTCTCTTCTTTTCTCGTTTTTTTTTTTTTTTTTGACAGAGTAACACTTCTCCTGCAGGAGACTGGAGCATGTTCAAAGCCACGTCTCCTCTGAAGTTGTGAATATGGCTGCCTATAGCAAGATACTTTTTTTTAAAAAACAACAAAAAACAGTCATACATCCAAACATATCTATCATCCAGTAGTGTACTCTCAGTAATTTCCAGGTGAGTTGAGTGAGACCAAGTGTATGTTGTGGGTGACCCCACCTCCCTCCCCATCCCTGACCCCCCTCCACCCGTAAGCTGGGGAATGCTCGACAAAAAACCCATCAACAACAACAACAAAGCTACTGGCCACAGACATGGGGAATCGGTGCTTCAACAGTGACACACCAGTCTAAAAACCAAAAGGTTATGACCTTTCCCCCACCCACCATCCTCTTTGATTAATGCTTTATTACACCTGCATCTTCCCCACCCCCTCCTAACTACCACCACCACCACCACCACCACCCAAATACTGTTTGTATATATAAAAACAATCTGACTCCCATTTCTTCCCGTTTCAATCCCATACAGAACTGCCGACGAAAAATTCTGAAAGAGAAGACTATTTTTCTGCAGAGTTCATAGCAATTCTTGCTAGCTTTTTGGCCCTCCTGAAGTCTCTCGCATATTCACACAGATGAACACAGGCATGAGCATGCATGCACGCAAACACACACAATGTGCACAGACACATGTGCACACACACACACACACACAGACACACACATGCACACACCATAGAGGCCAGGGTCTAGCGCAGAGCCAGGCTAGCTGTGGCAGCAGAGTCAGTACACTGTCATGGAGTCCAGGAACAGTTCTGCATAGTCCTCCTCTCTGCTGACCCTGGGGGACAGGCTGGTCATACGATGCTGCACACACACACCACACACACACACACACACACACACACCACACCACACACACACACACCACGCACACATGCACACACACATGCACACACACACACACATGCATGTACACATGCATATATGCACACAAACACACACATGCACATGCACACACATACACACACACCTCGTCTAATATCACTTTGAGTGAACAGACGTAAAATAAAAGCAACAACAACAACAATACACACAGACACAACACACACACACACACACACACTAGCTTTGTCATCCTTCCTTCTATTGTATGCATGCATGCATGTGTCTTTGCTTCCCTGTAAGAAATGAGAATGATTCGGCTCTCTTAGGGAAAACTCTCTGGGTACTCTTTTTTACCTGCACTAACATTTCACCTCCTCAGAATTCTTTTTACCCCCTCTGCTCTTTGTACTGTATTGTACTATATTGTACTGCATTGTATTGTCTTGTATATGTATATTGTATTGTATATGTGTTGAGGTTGTATTCTATTGTATTGCATACCACTTTTGAGTCATGGCAATTTTCTCTTATGTGAAATTTGGAAATTTGGGCCACTCTCCCCAGTGGACAGTGTGTCGCCACAAGAGCAGCACCACCCATTTTTTTTTTTTCTGTTCCTGTCTGCTTGTGTCTTTGGTTTCCAGATACTAAGCGTCCTTCTCACCATCCCTGAATCAGAAATTTCTGTTGGGACGTAAATACAACAACAACAGCTACAAGTCTGCTGACAATAATAACTGACGAAGCTTTTGGCCTTTGAACATAAGAGAGAGAGAGAGAGAGAGAGAGAGAGAGAGAGAGAGAGAGAGAGAGAGAGAGAGAGAGAGAGAGAGAGAGAGAGAGAGAGAGAGAGAGAGAGAAGAAGACAGACAGACAGACAGACAGACAGACAGACAGACAGACAGACAGACAGACAGACAGACAGACAGACAGACAGACAGACGACAGACAGACAGACAGAGTAGACAGAGACAGAGTCAGAAACAGAGACAGAGACACAGAGAGACGAGAGAGAGAGAGAGAGAGAGAGAGAGAGAGAGAGAGAGAGAGAGAGAGAGAGAGAGAGAGAGAGAGAGAGAGAGAGAGAGAGAGAGAGACAGACAGACAGACAGACAGACAGACAGACAGACAGACAGACAGACAGACAGACAGACAGACAGACACAGACAGACAGAGACAGAGAGAGGGGGGGAGTCAGAATAAGAATAATGCGAGCCTGAAATTCATCCACCTTGTCTTCACAGAATAGCCATCCCCAATGCTGGGATCTGTGCTGTGCAGTTTTCTTCTTTGTTATGCTGTTTCTTCTTTTGCTGTTTCTTCTTGTTTCTGGTTTCTTCTTGTTTGCTGGTTTCTCTGTTCTGGTTGTTATTGCTCCCTGCGAGTTCACCATTGAAGTCTGTTACATGACCGTTTGCCCATCACTAAGGTAGCTGTATTCCGACTTTGGGGATGATATCTAAAGATGACACCTGTGGTCATGGGTTTTTTTCTAAAAAAAAAAAAGATGTGATCCATTCCTACTGGCACCAATGGCCTACTCTTCCAAAAGGCAGATCAGGTTATATATCGAGTTAGCAAGATCTTTGCATGCAGTTGAACACAGGATCTTAGCTTATAGTCTCATCTGAAGAACTTTGGAGGGAGTGGCGTCGGCACTTATGTTCACTCCAGAGAGAAACCCTTCAAATGAGCATGTCACAGATAGCTTTGACCCCCTGCCCTGTCAAATCACACAGCCAGCACTGTCAAATAACAAACCACTCCCTAACTGCCACCTGTTCAAGGACACTGGTTACCTTACAAAAAAAAACACAACATCCCTCCCCCTCCAACCAAAAATGACAACAACAACCCCCCCCCCCCCCCCCAAAACAATGCACACAAAAACTTTCTAGTGCTGACCTGTGGCAGAGTGGCCTGCACCAGAGCAGGGACATCCTGGGAAGTGAACCCCAGGGCCTGAAGTCCGTTAGGGCACTGGAGGTCCTGCAAGATTTGCCGTAGCAGGTCTGCAACAATTCTCCCTGCGTCCTCTTTTCTGGCATTGCTGATATCTGCCCCTGAATGGCGGGAGAGAAAATGTTGAAAAATGTGTGTGTGTGTTTGTGTGTGTACGTGTGTGTGTGTGTGTGTGTGTGTGTGTGTGTGTGTGGTGTGTGTGTGTGTGTGTGTGTGTGTGTGTGGTGTGTGAACAGTACATACAGTCACACACACAGTCACACACGATAAATCCACAAAGACCCACCCACCCACACAAACCAACCCACATACACACCCACTCACCCTCACACACTCACCACACCACACACACACGCACGCACACACACACAAGCCCCCCCCCCCCCCCCCCCCCCCCCACACACACACACACACATTAATAAAACTAGATGCATATTTGTGACCACAAGTCAAAAGTGGCAAAAACTGCTGTGTCCATTTCAATCTTGATATATTCTAAGTAAACAAGTAGAAGAAGTCACTTGACGTAAAGTATGAGGAGTTACTATTGACAACTAACTATTGTGGTGAAACACTGCTGACATAGGAAAGCATACTTCCACTAGAACTTACCAGCTACTGAAAAACATTTTATGCACATATTTTATCTCCCATCAATAATGCCTCTACTTTGTGGGAGAATGCCATTGAAAGTAACTTAAAGCACCTGTACTGTCTGCATAAAAGAGCTATAAAACTTATAAAATGAAATTTTAATACACTGATCAGAACTGACTTCAAAGACTAAATATTCTACCATTCAGAGACAGACTATTCTTTTATAAATGTTTCGTATGTTTAACATAGTTCACAGAATAGCACCAAAGAGAATTGTTGGAAATTTCATTATAGATAAAAACAGACATAGACACAAGCCCTCTTTTCCAAAACCTCAAAATAATCTATTTCAGACCAGTTTAACATATTCTGCGGGAACACTGTGGAACAGCTTACCTCCCTTTCTAAAGTCAGCATGATCAAAACAAAGCTTGAAGAAAGCACTGAAAAAAACATTTGATGGAAGCATTGTTAACTGTCTTATTTTGTTCCAAATCAAGTCTGTATAATGGGCCAAATAATTTTATGAACTGCTGTTGTGTCTGTTGTTTTGTTGTCTAAATGTGCTGGCTTGTTATTTTGAACGGATGCCCGTGGATGTTACATTCATGATCTCTTTGTTGATGGCTACCTCATTTCTGGTCTTGTTATCATGTTGCAGATGGAATTTTCTGGACTTGTATATATATATATATGTATGCTGACAGTTGTGTTGCCTCGTTCTTTTGCTGTGCTATGATTTGCTAACATTCTTCCGCGTGCTTAATGCAGCTTTTTTTGCTGCTTTTTTTGTTGTTGTTTTGTTTGTTTTTTGTTGCCTTTTCTGTGAATTTGTGTGAGTATATAAGTGTGAGCAGAATTTTTAAAAAAAGAAAAAAAAAGCTTGTAAGCTTACTCTTTTACCGTCAAAAAAAGATCATTTTGACTTGACTTGACTTGACACACTGTACAGAACGGACCACAGCAGAAACGACTGACCAGGCACGGGCAATGACCAGGGTTGGCAGGCAGAGTGAGGCAGTGAAGGTGAAGACAGCGGGGCAGTGACAGCCACTGACAGTCGTGAGGCTGCAGGCACCACACACAACACAAAACACACGCACACACCAACACACACACACGACACACATGACCACACGCACACACACACACACACGACAACAACACAACACACACACACACACACACACACACACACACACACACACACACACCACACACAACACCACACACACATGACACCACACACACACACACACAACACACACACACACACCACACACACATCACACACCACACACACAACACAACACACACACACACACACACACACACACATACACACACACACACACACACAACACACACACACACACAACACACACACACACACACACACACACACACACACACACACACACAGCACACACACACAACACACACACACAACACACACACACATGCACACACACACACAAACACACACACACACACACACAACACACACACACACAACACACACACACACACACACACACACACACACCACAAAAACACACACACACACACACACACACACACACACACCACACCACACATACACACTACACAACACAATACACACACACACACACACACACACCACAACTACACACACACACACACACACACACACACACACACACACACACACACACACACACACACACACACACACCACACACACACACACACACACACCACACACCACACACACACACACACACACAAACACACACACACACTAACTCACGTCTCTTCCTTCCTTATTATAAAATAGGCCAATAAGATGTGATGAAAACCATCCCCAATTTCACACAGATCACACTCTGAACAAAACCTCCCTCCACAAGGAAGGGATCAATACAAGCTTCTGGACTCCCTCCATTCCAATTCAATCATGTTGTTTATAGCCCGGCCAACTATACAGGCCATATCAGGGCTGTCACCTCGTCAAATTTAAAACTCATATCAAAACTGTGCAACTATTTACAGATTAAAACGGGGTATAAAACCAACTTTACTGTCCTTGCTTGTAATCGTCGCCCTGGTCAACCATAAGGGTCAGCCCAGAGCGGGCACCGCGTTGTGGGAAAACCCACATTCATCACACATAAACGGACTCACTCACCACCATGGGGTGGGCAGGGTCATAGTCCTCTGAGACGTAGCCGCTGGACAGCGAGGAAATAGGACACCCCATAGCGTGACTGAAACATCAACATATGTTAACACTTTACATCAATGGCACCGGAACAAACCCCATAGCGTGACTGAAACATCAACATATGTTAACACTTTACATCAATGATTTCACCCCATAGCGTGACTGAAACATCAACACTTTACAGCAATGGGACACCCCAATAGCGTGACCTGAAACATCAATACACTTTACATCAATGGGACACCCCGTAGCATGAATGCATACATGAAGGGGACAGGATGTAAAAATATTCGAATGAGTATTCATTCCATTATCCTCAGAATAAAATAATAAATACAAATAACAACAGTAAATAAAAAAAGAGAATAGATAACCAAACGGTGTTGCTTCTAAAAAAAAACTAAAAAAACTGTAAAACCACTCAACCATCCATCAAACTGCATACACACAGGGTACAGCATGTAAAAACAGCACACAAGCTTTTATTCCATTATCTTCAAAATAAAAATAAACAAAAATAACAACAACAATAAAAATAAAAAAAAAAGAATAGATAACCAAACGGTGTTGATTCACACACTGTCACACCAGTCACCAAACGGTGTTGATTCACACACCTGTCACACCAGTCACCAAACGGTGTTGATTCACACACCTGTCACACCAGTCACCAAACGGTGTTGATTCACACACCTGTCACACCAGTCACCAAACGGTGTTGATTCACACACCTGCCACACCAGTCACCAAACGGTGTTGATTCACACACCTGTCACACCAGTCACCAAACGGTGTTGATTCACACACTTGTCACACATCACCAACGTGTGATCACACACCTGTCAC
>CM060344.1:10954763-10999763 GCA_030674155.1 Stramonita haemastoma
CCATTACAAGAGAGCAAAGCTGCAGCCAATCATGGGCAGTTCCGCTTCGATCCTGTTCCTAGATTCAACGTTGACGAATCTGTCTCAGATCCATCGAGGTGGTTTTCCCAATGTTCGATACATTTGAGTGGGCGATGCGTATTTCAGATTGTATACAAAGAATAAATAAATAAATAAAGATAAATAATAGAAGGGAAACAGGTATGGAGAGGCAAGGCTGGCGATGAAGAAACCTTCTCAACCTAAATCATGGCAACAAAAATGTGCGTCTTCTTGAACAAGCATTATGCGCTCAACTAAAGATTACAAAGCTTTTGATTGGCCACTAAGATCCTCAATGACTTTTGTCGGTAGGTAAATAAAGCCGACGTTGGTCGAGAAGGTAAGGTAATGCGCCTGCTCAGAGACAAGGACTAGACAGATCCACGGGCCACTTCCGAGTCTGGTCACCCTGCAGACTCCGACCTTCAGGAGATTGAGTCCTGTGGAGTGGAGGGAGGGGACAGATCCAAGACAAGCTAAACGCTCAGAAAATGGAGTTTGTTATTTAGTATTAAATTTTTATTTCTCAGGGAAGATCTATGATCTAGAAAATCAAAGCTTTAAGAAATAGACCTACAAGCTCCAAGTAGCCAATGTGCAGTGGTCTATCCGACCATCGCTTTGTTGCTTTTGTATATGTTCCCTTGCCATCTCGTGATGATTTTAAACAATCACCAATTATCTTTTGCATTTAAAAAAACAAAGACGTTGTTTGTTTCTGTTTGTCACACAATGCCTTGTACCTCCAAAAGGCATGAATGATTTAATGACAATAAAATACCTCATGCATACACTGGTAACAACTGGTTACAGACATCAAATCTTTGGAGGATAGTGGATGGTACTGATTAATTAAATTTCCAGAATTTCAAGCGGAAAAGGGTGTCAATACTAAAAAGTAGCAAAATATCCATTGAGTACATGTATTAATGGGGAAAATTACTTCCACTATGGGTGCCAATGTGCATCAAACACCTGCCCTAGATCAAGTTACTTATTCAAATACTAGGCTATCATCACTTGTCGCCTTCCACCTGATTATTAGTTTATTATAAAATTCACTTAACACTGTACGTGAACAAATGATGTAGAAATAAAATCACGATCTGTGACCACAGTTGTTCTGTAAAATCAAGTCAATCCAGATACGGAATTTGAACAAAATTTCACTTGATAAGTCTTTCTTTTATTCCCTTGTTGGAGTAGACTATGTCAGTTTGGGGTAGACAACTTTAAAAGAATTCAAAATCTACAGGCAGTTTAGCTCTGTAGAATTCAACAACAAGAGGGTTAAAGGAGGAGCAAAGCAGCCAAATCAAAGAGTGGTCAGTTCCTGCTTCGATTCCTGTTCCTGGAGTTAACGATTTGACGAACCGGGTTCGATTCCCGGTCGAGGGGATTTTTCTCAGGAGTTAACATCAGTGCTGACAGTGCTGATCCGTTATTCCATTATTTATATAAAAGAATAAATAAATAAATAGAAAGATAAATAAATAAAAAGCAGAACACAGGTTGTGATGCTAGGAGCCTGTCATGGTTGAAGACATTATCAACCTAACCTATCAAAGCATACCAACA
This sequence comes from Stramonita haemastoma, assembly GCA_030674155.1. Lineage (NCBI taxonomy): Eukaryota > Metazoa > Mollusca > Gastropoda > Neogastropoda > Muricidae > Stramonita > Stramonita haemastoma. The sequence goes on from CM060344.1 coordinate 10,956,384, forward strand.
TTGATGCGCTAACATGAACAAGCCTTGATACGGCTCACACTGATCGCTGACAAAGCTTTAGGCCTCACTCAGGGTCCTCTCAAGCTGACCTTTGGTCGGAAGGTTCGATGCCCATGTTGTCGTAGACCTGGTAGGTGATGCCCGCCTGCTCCAGTGACTCCAAGGTCACCTTGACAGGATCCATCGTGGCCAGCTTCCGGTCTGTCACCACGCAGACATGTCCGACCTTCAGCTGTTTGCAGTCCTGTGAGTGGAGGCAGACAGATCCAAAGAAACAATAGCTGCAGTATGGTCAGAGCAAATGGTATGTGTAACACTGTTAGATGTTGTCATGTCTCTCTTGGTGTGCGTAACACTGCCAGATATTGTCACTTCTTTCTTGGTGTGCGTAACACTGTTAGATATTGCAACATCTTTCTTACTTCTTGCTCCTCTACTCAAGCTCTGAGGTACATCAATAGTGACATTTGTGCGTATGTGACTGTTTGTCTACTGTTAAGGTAGCCACATTCCAACTTCGGTGATGATGTTTACACACAACACCAGAGTGTAAGCGTGTATGCATTTAAAAAAACAAACAGACAGTTGTTTGTTTCTACTAACACACAATGACACATTGATATACTCTCCCAAAAGGCAGAATGAGTTTTAATGAGTACAAAAGATGCATCCATGCATGCATACACTGGACCTTGGTTTATAGACTCATCCAAAGGATTTTGGGGGAGTGGATGGGTACTGATCAATATTAACTCCAAGGGAAAATATCTTCTCGGATGGGTGTGATATTAACTGCAGGGGAAAATATCCCCTTGGGTGGGTGTTGATATTAACTGCAGGGGAAAATATCCCTTCCAATGATGGGTGCCTCAATGTAGGCTCAAACCCCTGCCCTCAGATCATAAGCTGAACACCGAATACTAGGCTATCCATCACCTCCCCCCACCTCCCCCCTGATATAGATATAATCAAATCTGCACTGAAAACTGTACAAAACACTGCATGTAAGAGAAATAAAAATCACGATCTATCATCACAGTTTTCTGACAAGCACCATAATCTATATCCAGAACGGAATTTGGAAACAATATCCATTCTTTTCCAAGTCTTTCTTTTTACTTCCCTGTTTTTTTTTTTTAATGAACTCTACTTCGACACATGGAGATCCTTTTCCATTACAAAGAGTTGCAAAACATGGATTTCATTTCATAACTGAATGGCCTCATATGAACATGGTTATATTATTGCATTAACCCATAAATGATATGCAGTATTCAGGAACGCTGCTGATATCAATGTTGTTGTAATATATAAATTAATGGGTCCTTGGCTTAGGAAACAGCTGCACATAGGCACCTGAATGTAGTTTGCTTTTTCACACGAGACTGTCAGATATCTGACCTTTTTGAAGCGGAGTTCTGTAAACGTTGGTTTCTTTAATACATGCAATCTGGTATAACATAGCATCACATGACCTGAACGATAAACATGTATACATGTGATCCTGTGTAACATAACATCATCTGAACAACAGACATATATGTAATCCTACATTTTAATTTATTTTATCTATTTATTCTTTTATCTCGAGGATAACGGAATAAGCACTCATGTGCTTTTTTACATCCAGTCCCTGTGTGTATGCAGTTTTTAAAATATATATATATATATTTGCTCCCAGTTCCACGGCCACAGCTCCAAGGTTTACCAATGGAGAAATGTTGAGCATGTCCACACTTAACCACCAGTATGGTAGCCACATTCCCACTTCTGGGATTAATCTCAATCTTCCCTTACACTTCTAAATCAACACAGATAGATAATTCAAACTGCTTTGTATGCTGGCTAAAACTTGTTTTCTTTTGTTTCTTGGATAGAGCTCCCAGGTTCACCCCTGGTAAGATTTTGCGCATGAGACCTTTTTTTTTACCCACCATTAATTTAAACACACACACACACACACACGCACACACACACACGCACACCACACACGCACACGCACACGACACACACACACACACACACACATCCTGGAAACAACTTAAGATAACAGCATTCGGACTTTAGGGACAGCATTTAAACACAACACCTGTGTGCATGTGCTTTTAACAATTTTGTCATCTGTTCCTACCGGCATGAAATGGACTACTCTTCCAAAAAGTGGAACAAGTTTTTAATGTGTGTGCAATGTTCTGCAGGTGTTCACACATGGGGATTTTGTTTATCATCTCGTCTGAAGGACTTTGGGAAAGTGGAGTGGGTACTGATGCTAAATCCAGGAGGAAACTCCCCTTAAGCAGGTGACTCCTCATATTCAATTAACACACATCACCCATCAGTCATATGCACGTCTGCGTGTTAACGTGTCTGTGAGCGCCCACCCTTGATCATGTCTGGGCTAAACCTGCTTTATCTGTGCAGCGTTTCAGTCAGAGCAAAATCAGGTGAAAAAGTAAGGTGAGGCTAAGCTGTCTGTTATCAAGCTGCATGGTGAAGGAGGCCCGGTAGCATTTTATCTGTAAAAGGTAAGGCCCAGTTATCTCTTATCAAGCAAAACCAGGTCATATTATGTCACTACCTAGATTTAGCTTGCTCGCGCTCCTTTCTGCCTGTAGCATACATCTCCCTTCACCCTCCCAGTCTGATGCTGACCCTTACCAATCCAACTTCTCGTGTCACCCCCAAGCCAAAGCGAACGTTGGATGAGAACACCTGAAACAAAGTTCATGTTGTTGTTGTTGTTATTGTTGTTGTTGTTGCTGAGCATTGCCCAAAATAAGCTGGAGGGAGGTAGGAGATGTCACCCAGCTAGAATAATTTTATAGATTTTTTATTTTATTCTATACTACTTTATGTCACAGCAGATTTCTCTGCATGAAATTTGGGCTGCTCTCCCCGGGGAGAGCGCGTCATCACAAGTGTAGCGCCTACCCATTATTTTTTTTCCCCCCTCAGGGATGGTGTCTAAACATGACACCTGTGCATGCTGGTTTATGTCACCCTCCACCACAAAATGAGTGGCACAGCACCTGAGATACATTTTAGTTGTTAATTTGCTAATATCAATCTGCAATAAAAAGGCTTTTCAAGACCAAAAAAAAAAAAAAAAAAACAGATTGAAAAATACAAAAAAAGCTAGAATGAAAATCAAACAGTTGGATGAAAAGTGATTGCAAATTTAAATACTACACTCCGGGAAGTGACAATGAGAAAACGGACTCTCCCTGTTATGATGAAAAGTTTGTCTATTTCAGTATTTCTTGTTTTGTCACTTCCTGGAGTCTCGAATTTCAATTTGAAATGACCTCTCTTCGAACTGTCTGATTATCAGTTAGTTGGGTTTTTAAGGGTTTTTTTTTTGGGGGGGGAAAAACCCCTTGTTGTATTGAGTAGCATTTTTTTTATGGCAGATTAAAATCATATCAACAACAAATAACTGACCTGCAGTGCAACTTGACTTCATTATGTAATGGAAGGTCACAACTGCATTTCTTTCATAAATCAAAATGACATGAGTAATGTACTCAACTTATCTTTGAGGTTTATTTACGCTAATCAATACAATGACATCAAACACTGCAGGTGCTTGTCTGAGTAAAATATATAATTAAAAAAGGGAGATAAAAAACAACCCCTCCCCTCAAACTTTGAGTATCCATTACTAAAATATGAGCTCCCCACCATCATCCCCCCCCCCAAAAAAAAAAACCCAAAGTGGGAAGGATCACAGCACAGCATGAACACTTAGGGTCTAGCATTCCACTGCAGAGAAGAAGGTGAAAACTAAGGAATATATCACACACAATGCATGGGTGCAGAAGAAAATGGCAGGTTGTTTTTTCACCTCCCCAGATAATTATGCCTTGCCTTAACAATGGAAAAGTAGGAAGTATTCTGGTAAAGCAGAGGAGAGTGCCACAGGCACTGATGTGTGTTTATTGTTTTTTGTGTGGTGTGTGTGTGTGTGTGTGTGTGTGTGTGTGTGTGTGTGTGTGTGTGTGTGTGTGTCGTGCGTGTGCATGTGTGCATGTGAGTGTGTGTATGTGTGTGTGTGTGTGGTGGTGTGTGTGCGTGTGTGCGTGCTGCTGCGTGCGTGCTGGTTGGTGGTGTGTGTGTGTTTTACAGCACATCTAACTGCAGCGCATGCATGCAGTGCAGTAGCATTTATGTATATGTATGTTATATGTGGTATATATATATATATATATAATATATATATATATATATATATATATATGTTATTTGTGTGTGATTGTGTGTGTGTGTGTGTGTGTGTGTGTGTGTGTGTGTGTGTGTGTGTGTGTGTGAGTGGGTGGAGTGAGTGAGAGGATGGATGAGAGATAGAGAGAGAGAGAGAGAGAAGAGAGAGAGAGAGAGAGAGAGAGAAGAGAGAGAGAGAGAGAGAGAGAGGAGAGAGAGAGAGAGGAGGAGAGAGAGAGAGACAGAAGAGAGAGAGAGAGAGAGAGAGAGAGGAGGAGAGAGAGAGACAGACAGACAGACAGACAGACAGACAGACAGACAGACAGAGACAGAAGACAGAGAGACAGAGACAGACAGACAGACAGAAGAAATCAGAGAGTCTGAGAGAGACAGACAGAGAGAGGCACACAGAGAGAAATAGAGACCGAGAGAGTGACAGAGTGACAGAGAAAGAGATAGAGTTGTTCCTGGTCATTCTTTTTCTTTTCAATAAAAGGATTATACTTTGGGGATAATACAGACCCTCACTATATATATATGCAAATCAAACAAAAAGGTCATTACAATAAACAGATTCAGTTTCCCCATACACTTCTCTGCCTGTGGTGAGTTTGTGTCAAAGCCTTTGGTTGGAAATTCATGGGGGAAGGTCATTGGAGGGACGTTGTGGTGGTCACCACCTTGGCTGCGTGACTCATTTAGTCTGGCTCGCAACTAAGATTATAACACTGTTGTTGGGGCTTAGTAGAGTGGTGTCCTGCATTAAATTAGCTCAGAACAGGCGACACTGAACACCACCAAAGTGACCCAGCAGCAGTGCAGGGCCCCTCTGGCTGGTGGCCCCATGCAGCCTGATATTGATGGGCTCCCTGTGGACTTCCAACCGTGGGAATAGGACATGACAAATCTAAGTATGGCTGAGGCGGGGAGATTGAAATGAGGGTGTGTGGTGACAGTGGGACAAGAACGTCATAGAATATGAGGTTGCCCCCCCCCCCCCCCCAAAAAAAAAAAAATATAAATAAACAAACTTAACCCCCCCCCCCCCACAAAACACTTAAAAGATGGTGATGCTTCATCCTGACAGTAGCCCTTTCCATGAAGAAGATCTCGACTTTAAATTTTTTAAAAATGCATTTTCTTTGCAGTGGAAAAACAAAAGTATTCTACATAACAAATGCACAAAGCACACCTATGGAATTAACACCAACCAACACCAAACATACACCACAGATCATCTACACAAAGCATACCACCACCACCATCACCACCACCACCACCACCACCACCACCACCACCACCACAACAACAACAACAACAACAACAAATCTATACCTCAGATAAACACAGCACACCAATAGAAATAACAACAACCACAACAACTGCAACAACAACAAACCTATACTACAGATACAGCATTCCAATGGAATTATCAACAACCACAACAACAACAAACCTATACTGCAGATACAGCATTCCAATGGAATTATTTACAACCACAAAAACAACAACAAACTTATAAAGTTATAGTACTACAGATACACAGAGCACACCAACAACAACCAGCAACAACAACTAACTTGCCTCATATGCATATTCAGTCAGCTTGATACTAAAGCAGGGAAGAGATGTGGAAAAGAAACCTGGGAAAAAAACAACATAATCAGGGTGTAACAATAAACATTGAGATGAGGATGATGACTTGTAATGCTGACATAAATGTCAAATACTTATGATTTATGTATTCATTTCATCATTTCTTGATTTACATTAATTACAAGTATAATTATAAATATTTCTTCATTTACTGATTTAGTCAGAATCAGACATGGAAGACAAACACTGAGACACATATGTACACACACACACACACACACACACACACACACACACACACACACACACACACACACAACACACACACACACCCTATGACATAAACCAAGGACAGACAGACAAAAACAAGACACAGACATGCTGACTTGGGTTCGGGACTGGAAGGTAGTAGGTTCAAATCCCATAAGAGTCATAGGGATTTCTCAGGCTCCAGCCGGCTCCTACCCTGAGTGAGTGTGTTGTGGGCTCAGTGGGGAGACTGGGACCACACAGTCGAGCTTCCTCCGCTTTACGGATGTGTGTTTGAGAGTGTTGCTCAAATTGCCTGACCAACAAGCAGGTGTCTGTATCTCTTGGGCCCAGTTGACGCCAGGATATTATAATAGCATATAGTGTAGCCCTGTCAAATAGTCTCAAAGCACATGCACTTCCATGGCAGCATCCTTATATCATCCTCATCAATCATAATGCAATGATGACAAACATGGGCAGACAGCGTCAGTCAGTCAGTCAGTCAGTCAGTCAGTCAGTCAGTCAGACAGACAGACAGACAAACAGACAGATAGACAGACACTGATACAACTGGTCAGCTAAAATCTGAACAGGCAGAGATAAGCTACACTATCAAAACAAATAAGATAGACAGACAGAAAGACAGACAGTGAGACAAAGGCATACAGACAGACAGACAGAATGGCAGACAGTGAGACAGGAAGGCAGGCAGGCAGACAGACAGACAGTGAGACAAAGGCAGACACACAAACAGTAAGACACTGGCAGACAGACATACAGACAGTGCCAGACAGACACAGACAGACAGACAGACAGACAGACAGATAGACAGACAGACAGGGGAGGAGATGTGATCCATCGAAGGACATACCTTGCTGGCACAGGAAGGAAACAGCCCCTGCATGCTTTTTCCTGCAAAAAGTACCACACGAGTAGGCCTAATCTTGAAAATTACAAGTGAGAAAATGCGCAGTGTTTTTTTTTTATTTTTTTTTTTAAATTGAGGATAATGGAATAAGCACTCTTGTGCTTTTTTACATCCAGTCCCCATGTGTATGCATTTTTGTAAATGTCATCTGTTCCCACTGGCACAAGATGGCCTACTCTTACGAAGACAGTGTGTGTGTGTGTATGTGTGTGTGTGTGTGTGTGTGTGTGTGTGTGTGTGTGTGTGTGTGTGTGTGTGTGTGTGTGTGTCTGTGGTTCATGAATATACGTGTGCGTGTGTGCGTGTGTGTGTGTGTGTGTGTGTGTGTGTGTGTGTGACTGTGTGTGTGTTTATCACTGTATGTCATGTGTGTGTGTGTGTGTGTGTGTGTGTGTGTGTGTGTGTGTGTGTGTGTGTGTGTGTGTGTATGTGTGCGTGTGTGAGTGTGTGTGTGTATGTGTGCGCGCGCGCGTCCATGCGTATGTCACAATGTGTTGTGTGTGTGTGTGTGTGTGTGTGTGTGTGTGTGGTGTGTGTGTGTACTGTGTGATGGCATGTCAGAGTTAATGTGTGTGTTGGGGTGAGATAAGGGTAGGTGAGCTGTAGTGTGGTGTGGTACAGTATGGTGTTGCATGGTGCTGTGTAATATTGTACTGTAATGTATTGCATTGTATTATAATTTCAGTCAATGTTTTGGGGATCTTTTCCCTCTGCATGAAGTTCTGGTCTATCTGCCTGCTTCAACCCCTATGAAACATAAAATTGCCTTCCTTTAATGTCTTACACAAAGAATATAAAGCTTCATGTCAATTGATGACAACGTGTTGAACATTTTGCAACACTGTATTATCAACATTGAACACTTTCGGTTTCTGCAGTCTCCATGAATAACAGTTTTAATTCAGGCGCCTGTCATCTGACATCGTTATGCGCGCTGAGAGCGGTTTGGTAGACTTGTGCGTGTCACCAAACTGTGAACGCTAGGCCTATCCGATCGTAATTTTCCACGTGAAATCTGTCATCATAAAGTGGTAGTACAAACGAGCCAGCTCTGTCGTTTCACTTACCATCCTTTTGCGGTCTTCCGAACGGCGGAGAGCGTTTGATGCATTGCTCAGAGTCTGAAACAGGCTAGTGTTGCAGTCTCGTGCCCTGTTGGAGTGTCAAAGGTTAGAGGTAGGCCTAGCCTACGGGTCAAAGTTAGGCATGGGCTAGGCTAATGAAAATGAACTGACCCAATCACTTGATGTTTGGAACCAATAATGAGTAGGCCTAACGTAAAGTTACAATATCCTGGGATTAGTTTTTTTTCTTTTGCTTATTACTTGGAAGGAATTGTTTTCCTAACTGTATGAATATAAATTGCATGTGTACTTTGGGATAAAAGCTAGACCGAAATAGAAGCACAATAGGGTAGATAGGGTTCTGCGTCGCTGAAACAATTATTCGTTTTTCATGCATTTTTGACTGATTTACTTCTTACAGAATAAAGGAAAAGAAATAAATTTTGAATGCTGATCTATGTTTTCATGCAAACTAACTTGTGAAGGAAACGCAATTTGAAGTTTATCTAACCTACCCTTTATTGACACATGGAAGCATCCAATAAAAACCAAGGGAATAAAAAGGTTTTGGGCTACACTAGAGTTGTTACCCTTTACAAACACAAACATCAACACCAACTGAAACCCTACAGATTTAATAACAGTGTCAGTCATTCCATTCATCGTAAAATTTTCTTTAAAAAAAAAAAAACCGTAAAAAAAATCTCTCGTCGGGTCATTAGGCTTAACGGGTGCAGCAAGATCATAAGAGTGCAGTAGTACCCAAAGCACTTTAGTAGCCTGCTGTTTCCTCGAATAGACTAGGTTAGGCTAGGTCAACACATTCAGTTGGTGACTGCTTGTGCAATCGTGTGTACTGATTTCTCATGTTTGTGAAATGTGGGCGACCGCTTAAAAAAAAGTGTAGATAATACGACATAGGCCTAGTCCAGTGCGATTACAGTAGAAAGAAATGGTGCCGATCATTGCCTTTTATGTGTCAGAATTTCGCCGATTGCTTTTTCTGACCAACCTAGATCTAGGCCTAGACAAATCAGCGATTTAGTACTTTCACTCAAGTTTTATCAGCAGGTTATAGAGTCTATTCGTACTTGGGTATTCTAGATTCAGCTGGAGTGATTATGGAATATAATTTCCCATGCACCCAACAGAGATTATTTCAAAGCAATAAATGTATCAAATAAATAAATAAATAAAACGCCCGTAGGGTAACAAGAAAGCTTATTTAGTTCTACTGTAGAAGTAAACTGGCAACAACAAAATTTCTGCTGTACAAGCAGGCCTACTTGAAACGCGAGGCTACTCTTCAAGAGTACACACATTTCAGTGACAAAAGCAGTTGGATTTTATAGTTGGGTGAGGTGAGTAGCATCAAGAAGTGAATAGTGTATGTTTGCACTGTGTGGATTTAATTAATATGATTATTTATTTTTATTTATTCTTTTATATCGAGGATAACAGAATAAGCAACATGTGCTTTTTTTTCATCCGGTCCCGTGTGTATGCAGTTTTTGTAAATATTGTCATCTGTTCCCACCGGCACACGATGGACTACTCTTACGAAAAGCGGAACAAGATTTAACGTGTGCGCAAGATGTTCTGCGTGCGTTCGCACACGGGGCCTCGGTTTAAAGTCTCATCCGAAGGACTTTTGGGGAGAGTGGAGTCAGCACTGATGTTAGTTTTAGAGAGGGCATAAAGAAGATATAATAACCATGGAGCATGTTTAGAGTGTTGGGGAGGAAATTATACATTGAAAGGGTGGTATCATGAGCTCTAGGGTAGAATATGATATGAACCTTATCACACACACACACACACACACACACACACACACACACACACACACACACACACACACACACACATGAACACACGCATACACACACACACACACACACACACACACACACACACACACACACACACACACACACACACACACACACACACAGCACGCATGTCATATGCGTGAACACACTTGCACACCTGAGACACACACACACACACACACAAATTCAAATTCCAATACTTTATTTTCTCAAAAACAGAGAAATTCACACGGGTTACGAGCCACACATAAACACGTTACACAATAAACATGCAAACATGATATCACAAAAAATGCCACAACATAATATTCAAATATCAGCTCGCATCCATCACAATATAAAAAGCACCCACAAATCAGCAGTACCTCAGCCAGTCATAAGCTCTTACAAATAACTTTTCAAACATTTCTGTGCACACCAGTATGCCCACGCATCCACACACTCACACACATTTCGCATGTGCGCACGCACACACACACACACACACACACACACACACTCATAAAACAATTATCTCAAGGACCAAGCTAGTCCTTACTTTCAGATAACAGACTAACCAGACAACCTTCAAAGTTTCCAACTCAACGTTGTCTATTCCAATTAAACTATACCATAATAGTTTAACACAATAACTTTTTACTAGTCCACATTAATTTATCTGCGATCATTGCGATTTATATAAACTTTGTCTCAGAATAACACAAAATCAGAATGATGAGTTATTCTTAAAATTTCACTGTAAGACTGACATCCAACTATAGAATAAATCCAAGAACACACAGTCAAACAAAAAAAGCCTTACAACCTCAACCAACTTCTGTGTGTCAAATAATACACACTCTCATGAGACCAAATCGACAAACATCCAATCGTAAAATAAATCCAAGCTCTCAAAATTAATTAGTAAAAGTTTTACGATTCTGGCCAACTTCCATACATGTGTAAAACAACTACACATTTTCATGAAACCAAATCAATAAACATCAAATCATAAAATAAATCCAAGCTCTCACAATTAATTAGTAAAAGTCTTACGATTCTAGCCAACTTCCATGTGTAAAACAACTACACACTCTTTCACTGAACCAAATCCATCATTAAATTCAGTTAGTATAGGCGATAGAATTTGTTTGTCGAATCAACTATCACCCTGATAAAACTAAACTACAATAAAAATGTTTCACTTACAGCTCAACCAGAAAACAACTACTGTACTAGCTTGTCACATCGCTGCGCTCTACGGCCCACAAGGCTAGTCGTCTTGCCGTCCTCTGGCTGTCACAGGGAAAGGCTGAGTGACTGCCAGCTTCTCTTACTTATCCCCAACTATTTCTGCCCTAAACCAATGGATTCAAACTAAGCATGTCCAGGGGGGTGCCAGCTGACTCGGGCTTAACCCAATGATTTCAAAGTGGAAATTTAAAAGAAACCAAAATTTCCAACCACACTACTAAGCTTGTTGAGCAATAGACTAGCAGGGCCAACCTGTTAATTGTCGCCAGCTGTCTCAAGGCTTGCCAACTCTCCCTCTCTAATCCTACCCATCTCTGAAGCGCCCTAACAAAGAAAAGTCCAAGTCAGACCTTATGCCAGCCCCTGTAACACTCTTTGAAGAGAAAGGGAAGGAGGAGGGGGGGGGGGGGGGGGGGAGGAGAGGAAAGGAGAGGGTTGTAGTCCAACAGTTATAGTGTCTAAAGTGCACACTATAACAACCATATTGTTATATATATTATAACATGTTGTATACTAAAACAACATCAATTTATCTAACACTGTTCTATTAAGATATTATATTAAAGATACACACATGATAACGCAAGATGATGGAGATGGAGGAGACTGAATGAAAATAAGGACAGATGTGAGGTGTAATGATAGAGGAAGATACTAGGTATGAAATAAGTGTGTTTTTAGATTGGATTTGAAAGTGCCAAATGAAGGGATTTTATGAAGGGAAAGAAGGAGGTCGTTCCAGATAGATGGACCAGAAATACTGAAAGAACGATGTCGATGGCTGACACTGGACTGTTCGAACCTTGGTATTTTTAAGCACATGGTATCAACAGCAGAATGGAGGAGTGTATAGTTGAAGACAGTCCAGAGATAAGAAGGTGCAGTCTTGTGTCTAGACATTTGTAGCAGAAGGTATTGATCTTGTACATCACTCTTTGTGTAACAGGTAGCCAGTGAAGAGCTCGCAAGAAAGCAGTTATGTGTTTGGATTTCTTTTTTCCTAGGACAAGTTGAGCTGCAGAGTTTTGAATACATTGAAGGGAGTGGCTAAATGATGCTGGTAGACCAGCCAAAAGTGAATTACAGTAGTCCAGTCAAGAAAGAATTAGAGATGTTACAAGCTTGGATTAAAATTTTGCGTCAGTAGGCAGATACTTGCGAATTGCACGAATACGTCGTAACTGATAATTGCAGGACTAACAGATATGGGTGATGAATTTTTGCATTAATAGAATAAAACAAAAGAACTTGAGCTGGTCAACAAATTTTTTTTTTTGAGGGGGAGGGGACGGGGGGAGACAGAAGAATATTTGATATTTTATTTTATTTTCATGAAATCTGGAATATTCAATATTCAGCGAAGAAAAGTATCTGATCTCTGTTTTTTTGTGTGTTTTTTTGGTACAGCAGCCATGGAGAGAAAAAGGTCGTCCCAGTCTAACACCAACCACCAGGCTGCCGGTGGACACCCCCCCTCTTCAACCAGAGGGATCCTGAAAACAACGCACGCAGCATCAATGTCACTCAGCCGCCTGCAGAGCCTGACCTGCTGAAGCCTTCACCAGACCAGGACCCCAGCTCTGAGGGGGGGTCCAGTGACGAGCCTCCCTCCTTTTCCTTCTGCACGTTGCCTGCGGAGAAGAAGGGGACGTTCGTGGCCATGGCCTTTGCCAACTTTGCCGCCTGTGCCTGTTTCTCCCTGCTGGCCCCTTTCTTCCCACAGGAGAGGCTAAGATGCCTACCTATAGCTGAGCAGTCAGTCATGTCAGCAAATGCCAAGTCCATACATGTAGACATCATACATGATACATGTATGTATGTATGCTATAATATATATGTTATTATATAATATTTATTATTTATAATATATTAATAATATAATATTATTATATATTATATTTTATATATATTACATACATACTATTACAGATACAATTTTAAAATACAGAACTTCCAATTTTTTGTATTAGATAAGTTTATATTTTATTTATGTTATACATAATATATATATATATATTAATAATATTTTATAATATATAATATATATATAATATAATAAATGACATTGATTTGTTATTAATTTAAAACAAATGATTATGTTAATTAATAATGCTTCAAATGTTTTGTTCACATTGTCTTCTTCATTTATGCAATTTTGCCATTTAACCTGTAGAACCCATTCAGTGTTTCTTCAATTAATGACATCAAGATTCCAGATTATGATATGACAAGCTTTTGTCATAATATCTGTAACTAACTTTTCTTTTATTCACTTACTTCATGTATGCTGTACTCTAATTGTTGCCTATTGTCTAATGTTATATTATATGACAGAACTTTTGCATTAACATAACTGTACTCTTGTTTGTTCAACACGTCTTCAATGAATACATGAACCCTCTTGCCACATAGAAAGTAGGCCATTCTGACTTTGGGATGTATGGTGGTATGTTTGTGTTCCATAACCCACTAAACGCTTGACATGCATTTCAGAGGTCTTTAACATCTATTATTGTGTATGTGTACATACATTGTTTAATACCCACAAAAGAAATTTAGGGCGTTAACAGGATCTACTCCTTGAAGCTGACCTAGGAGAAAAATTAACCGATGATGTACAAAATTCAAATCCATGACTCATGAACCACATGGGATTGAAACAAGTCTTAACCATTGACTATGGTTATCGCTGTCCATCATCGTATATTATATGTTATATGCTTTGTTTTAAAAAAACGTTTTGTTCATTCCCACCCCAACCCCACCCCCACCACCCAAACGTTACGTATACTCATGCTGTTGCATTTGGAGTCAGAAAGAAAAAAAAATCTGCTGCTCAGGTTTATGTCATTTTTGGGCTATAATTGATGTTGAGGGAACAGTGTGGTACTGGCAGTTTTAGTCTGACTGAATGTGTCATTGAGCTTGGGATAAGGAAAATGGTGATTAGATGTGGTCGCGATACTCACTCAGCTGCATATTTCCGATCACAGGGGAATACAACACTAATACATTATGGTCCAGTGGGTGTCAGAAATGGAGTTAGCCATCCCTCCCAGTTCAGTTCAGAATTTAGCACAGCACTAGCAGCCAGCATACCGTAATGTGTATTCTGATGAACAGCATAGACTAAGAGTAAGGCGCTTGAACAAACTGATGATTGTTTTCTCTTTTATCAATCAAGGAAGACTGTGCCAAGGGCATCAGCACTGGTATCAGGGTCAATGACCAGAAGCTGGAAGCAGTTCACAGCTTCAAGTATTTGGGAGTTGTTGTATCAGACAAGGGGATCAAGCCAGAAGTACAAGTAGTATGCAGGATTGCACAGACAGTAACAGCGCTGTCAAAACTGAACACCATTGGGAGAGATAAAGATATGTCATTCATCTCCGAAATCATACTGTGTGCTCCCTTGTCATATCCATATTCCTGCACACCTGTGAATTGTGGACCCTGACTGCAGATTTGGAGAGAAGAGTACAGGCGGTAGAGATAAGATGCTCCCGGAGACTCCTAGATCCCTGGCATCCCCCACAAAGACCACATCAGCAATGAAGACGTGCAGAACAGAATCCAGCAAACCATTGGTCCCTATGAAAACCTTCTAACAATCATAAAGAAGTTTAGACTTAAATGGTATGGGTATGTCACTAGTTCAGAAGAACTTGCAAAAACAATACTGCAAGGCACTGTCCAAGGAGAAGAAAAAGAGGCAGACCAAGGAAGAGATGGGAGGACATCAGCGAATGGACAGGCCTAGAACTCAACAAAACCCTGAGAAAGGCAGAACAGAGAGAGAAATGGAGGGAACTGGTTGTCAAGTCTTTGGGCCGGGGGTGCCCCCATGGTTGCCAGACTATGTGATAGATATATCAATAGAATGTTGTTTCAGACCAAAAATAAAATAAACTAGTAGATTTGATTGGAAGCACCATGCATGCACACACTCACTCACTCACTCACTCACCCACTTACTCACTTACTCACTCATGTGTATGTCCTCATGTGTTAACTAGACATTCCCCAATAATATTCTGGTAGGTGCTTAAAACAAAAGTATGAGAGGGGTGGGATGAAGGGGAGGGATGAAGGGGAGAAAGAGAGGGAGGGGGGAAGCAGAGTCCAAGGACTCCAATTACAGCACTTTTTTTTTTTTCAGGGGGTGGGGGTGGGGGAGATGTAGTGATGGTTTTATTCACCTCCATTCTCACCCCCTTTCATGACTCACTCTGTAATTTTCAGTGGAGAAGAGAATTTTCTATCTCCCCCACCCCACCCCACCCTCTCCCCTTTTCTCACCTCTTCCCTCACCCCTTCCATCACCCCTTTCCTTCAGTCCTGTCCCCACCCCCACCCCTCGCCCCCTCCCCTTTCAGTCAAGTGGTTTGGAACCAGAATGTGAAGCAACATGTTTTGTTAGCAGCCATAGAGAAATGGGACAAGGGATACAAAACACCACCTCTTTCTATCTCTCCCCCTTTCTCTCTCTCTCTCACTCTCTCTCTCTCACTCTCTCTCTCTCTCCAATAAGGATATTAGTTTTTTATCAAAAAAAATTCCCCCCTTTTATCCAAATGTATGATTTATATCACATGTATAACTTTTGACAGATGGTGGTGGATTGATGTTTTCAGTTGTTTATTTCATCTTGTTCTCTTGTTTGCTCTTTACCTATTAACACTTTTCTATTCTTTCATAATCAACATCTTTTATTGTGACTTCTGATTTTTGTCTTCTGATCGAGTGCATTTTTATTACCTTATCATAGTGTCCTTATTCTTGTGTGTTGTTTTGTTTGCGTAAAGCTTCATTGTTTAGAATCTTTTCAACTTGATGTATCCCTGAAAAGGGCGGGGACTGGATGTAAAAAAGCACACAAGTGCTTATCTATTATCCTCGAATAAAATACTTTGCCTTGCCTTGCCAAATACTCTCTCTCTCCTCTCTCTCTCTCTCTCTCTCTCTCTCTCTCTCTCTCTCTCTCTCTCTCTCTCTCTCTCTCTCTCTCTCTCTCTCTCTCTCTTTTTTCTGTCTCTCTTTCCCCTCTTTCCCTCTTTCTCTCTGTTCCTTTTTCTCTCTCTCTGACTTTCTGTCTTTCCCTCTTTCTTTCTTTCCTCCCCCCCTCTCTCTGTCCTGTCCCTCTCTCTGTCCTCTCTTTCTTTCCCTCTGTCCCTCTTTCTATCTCTTTCCCTTTCTCTGAGTTTCTCTCTTTCCTACTTTCTCTCCCCTTTTTCTCTTTCTCTTTCTCTCTTTCCCCCTTTCTTTCCCTCTTTCTCTTTTTCCCTCTTTCCTCTTTTCGCTCTTCCCCCTTTCTCTCTTTCCCTCTGCTCCCCTTTCACTCTCTTTCCCCTTTCCCTCTTTTTCCCTCATTCCCACTTTTTCTCTTTCCCCCTTTCTGTCTTTTCTTGTTTTTCCCCCTTTCCCTCTTTCCTCCTTGTTCTCTCTTTCTTTTCCCTCTCTTTTCCTCTTCCCTCTTTTCTGTCTTTCTCTCTTTTTCACTCTTTCCCTCTTTCCTCATTTTTCTCTCTTTCTTTTTCTCTCTTTTCCTCTTCCCCCCTTTATCTCCTTCCCCTTTTCTGTCTTTCCTTCTTTTTCTCTCTTTCCTTCTTTCTGAGTTTCTCTCTTTCTGTCTTCCTCTCTTTCCCCTTCCTCTCTGTCCCCCTTTTTCTATCTTTCCCTCTCTCTGAGTTTCTTTCCCTCTTCCCCCTTTTTTTTTAACCCTTTGACTGCCCATATAAAGAACCAGAACCTGAATCTGCTCTGCCAAAGGATTTTTGCCCGAATGGGGTAATAATTCACCAAAAAATCTAGCATCTAAATTACCAACAATTTGATACTAACGTGTGTACAACTTTTGCACAGAATTGAATTCTGCATTAAACCAATTTAATTTGAAGGCCAAGTTGTTATTTATAAACATGCCTGAATCATCCAAAAATAAACAAATAAAAAATAAAAAACTGCTCCAGTCAGCCAACGAAACTGAAGAAAAAACAGACTTTCCGTCCACACAACGGGATTTCCCAACCATATATGGGTAGAGGGAATCCCACACAAGCTTAAAATATCAATTGTTTTGGAATGGACCTTAAAACGAAGTTAGGAAAAATCGGGAAAATCGGTGCACGTCATATGACGTGGTAAGGCACTGGGAGTGTGCTATCAGTAGCACGTCATATGACGTGCTAAGGCAGTCAACGGGTTAATATGTTGCTGTCATTGTTTCTACGCCTTCCAATCATTTTCCTAACCTTTCATTTGCTTTCATTCTTTCCCCATCCCAGTGGGTTTATTTTTTTTATTTTGTTTTGATTTGTTCTTGTGGGTTTTTGGGGGGGGTTTTTGGTGGGGGGGGGATGGGATAAAAAAAAACCCTTTAAATTTCATTAAACTTAAGTTTGGTTTTAGTTTTTAAACAGCAGCTGCCAACCTCTGCTGTTTAGGAGGTCACAGTCGAACATGACGGACAAATATGAGATGAAAATGAAAAAAAGTGCTGATGTGATCAGTGTGTGTGTTGGTAATTGCAGGCGGCCAAGAAAGGAGCCTCCCAGACAGTGACGGGCCTGATCTTCAGCTCCTTTGAACTGTGGATCTTCCTCTCCTCCCCCATCTTTGGCACTTTTGTGAGTATCTGCCTGCTGGTGGTGGGGGTGGGGGTGGGGGTGGTGGGGTTCTCTGCTTTGGTTGGGTGGCTGGTTTGGTTGGGTTGGGTTGGGTGGCTGGTTTGGTTGGGTGATTGGTTTGGTTGAGTGTGGTTGGGTGATTGGTTTGATTGGTTGGTTGGGTGGCTGGTTTGGTTTGGTTGGGTGGCTGGTTTGGTTGGTTGGTTGGGTGGCTGGTTTGGTTGGTTGGTTGGGTGGCTGGTTTGGTTTGGTTGGGTGTTTGGTTTGGTTGGGTTGGGTGATTTGGTTGGGTGGCTGGTTTGGTTTGGTGGCTGGTTTGGCTATGTGATTGGTTTGGTTGGGTGGCTGGTTCAGTTGGGTGATTGGTTGGGTGGTGGTGGTGTTATATATATGCATTAGCACCTTACCATCACTTTGTTGCATAATTGCAGAAGTTATGAGAGTGTTGATTGTGTGTGTGCGTACGTGCGAGTGTGTGTATGTGTGAATGCACATTTTTGCATGTACACACTTGTGTGTATGCGCTTTGAGAGCATGTACATAAATGTATGTGTGCCTGTGTAAGCATACACATGCTTTCATCACATGCGTGCGTGTGCATTATGTGAATTTGTGCATGTACATTACTTTTTAACATTTATATTTATAAACAAAACAATTAAAGAGCTCAACTGTTTGATTGATTATTGCTTTTTTAACCATACAAAAGTAGCCCCGGAAGTGGACCTGTACTGTGTAGCCTGTGTGTATGTGTTCATGACATATTATAAGTGTATGCCTGAGAAAAAGTCTGATGTGTGTTTGGTTTGCAGCTGACAAGAATCGGCTCTCGCTTCATGTTTCTCTCTGGCCTCTTCATCTGCGGCACTTGTTCCATCCTCTTTGGGTAAGTCCCTGGATAGCTTTTCACTGTATTCCACCACTCTGCTCATTGGTACAGTGCTGGTTAAGCTCCTGGATAGCTTTTCACTGTATTCCACCACTCTGCTCATTGGTACAGTGCTGGTTAAGCTCCTGGATAGCTTTTCACTGTATTCCACCACTCTGCTCATTGGTACAGTGCTGGTTAAGCTCCTGGATAGCTTTTTACTGTATTCCACCACTCTCCTCATTGAAACAAAGCTGTGCAAATACAAATCCTGGATGTTTTCACCATATATCACAAGGGTTCACCATCTCTCTATCTCTCTCTGTGTCTCTGCTGATTTCTACAAATTCCTGTAGACCTCCCTGACTACGGATCTCAGTGATGTTGGCAATGCAGGCTGTGGGTTGACAAGACAAAACAAGCTACTGGACAAGGCCAAACCAGACTGGACAAAACAAGAGTAGACACTGGCAGTGACATAACGAGTGACATGAGTGACATGACAGGCAGCAGACCAACCTGTTGTTACCTAGAGTAGAGTGTGCACTATTTATTCTATTTTTTCTTGTTATTTATTCTTCTATATTGAGGATAATGGAATAAGCACTTGTGTGCTTTTTTACATCCAGTCCCCGTATGTATGCAGTTTTGTAAATCTTGTCATCTCTTCCCACCGGCATACAATGGCCTACTCTTACATGTTCTGTGTGTGTTCTCACTAGGGACCTCGGTTTTATAGTCTCATCCAAAGGACTTTTCAGGAGAGTGGAGTCAGCACTGATGTTAACTCCAAGGGGAAAAATCCCCTTGAATGGGAACTGAACCAACACCGTGCATGCATTACCATGGCTGTACAGAGGCTTTGCTGTGCTGTAGCTGAGTACTGAAGGGATGTGGATGGAAATTTGGGGGTGTTGTGACTGAACCATTGCTTGACATGCTGTTTTAGGTGGGTGGGTGGGTGGTTGGTTGGGTTCTTTTCTTTTGTTGTTTTTTTGCAAGATGGATAAATGTGTGTGAAGGATATGAATGCAAGCACTTTGATTTGTTAGCTTTACAAGATTCAGTGCTATGCAAATTCCATGTTGTTGTTATTATGATTATGGTGTTGTTGTTATTATTATTGTTATTATCATCATCGTCATCATCATCATCATCACTATATTTCGGCAGTTTTGGGTGCATTTTGTTTTGTTGTTGTTTTTTGCTAGGTTTTCATCCATGTTTGTTGCTCCTTTCATTAGAGTGCACTGCCTTTGGAAGTTAAATTGCTGTCACCTTTTGCTCACAAAAGTAACTTCTCAGAACATTTGTTATGGGCAAACATGGTATAGAAATGGGGTTTTGACTCTTGAGAAGAGCCATAAAACAAGCCTTACTGTAAGTGAGGAGAAAAAAAAGCAACTGAAATATTTCCAGCTGTGTGGTTTATAGGGCATGATATGTAGGTGGTTCACTGTATCAAATGCTTATGTTTATGTATGTATGTTTGTAAGCATGTATTATGTATGTGTGCTTTTTGTTTGTTTGTTTGTTTGTTTGTATATATGCAGGCATCATATGCATGTATAAATGTGGATATTTGAAGGTTGTTTAGTTACTTTTATTTTCAATATTGTTGTGCTTTCACAAACATATGACTACAAAGGTTTACACTTATTTTCAAAGCTAATGCTTGTAATGCATATATATGCTTTTGTAACAACAAAATGAATTTTTTTATTAATAAATTGTTAAAGGAAAAAAAGAAAAAAAAGTTTAAAAAAAAGAAAAAAAGAAATGGGGTTTTATTGACCAGTAAATGCTAATTATGTATAAGATGTAAAACGAAAAAGAATCAATGTGCACAGAATGTTTTTAAAAAAAAACTTGTAAATACTGTAGATACTATGTGTATGCAGTAATAATGCACCAGGGCTGTGTGTGTGTGTGTGTGTGTGTGTGTGTGTGTGCTGTGTGTGTGTGATGTGTGTGTGTGATGGTGTGTGGTGATGCATGTGTGTGTGTGTGTGTGTGTGTTGTGTGTGTGTGTGTGTGTGTGTGTGTGTGTGTGTGTGTGTGTGTGTGTGTGTGTGTGTGGTGCATGCGTGTGTGTGTGTGTGTGGTGCGTGCATGCATGCATACGTGTGTGTGTGTGTGTGTGTGTGTGTGTGTGTGTGTGTGTGTGTGTGTGTGTGTGTGTGTGTGTGCGTGCAGGTTGCTGGACAAGAGTCCAGGGGGCACCATCTTCATCGTGATGTGTTTCCTGGTGCGCTCTGTGGAGGCCTTGGGGGCCTCGGCCTTCATCACCGCCAGTTTTGCCATCATCGCCAACGAGTTTCCCTCCCACATCTCCACTGTCTTTGTCAGTCACTGTGTGTTGTGTGAGAGGGGGGGGGGGGATGTGGAGGGGGGGGGGGGTGGGGGTGGTATGGGTGGGGGGGGGGTTGTGTGGGTGGGTGGGGGGGGGTGGGGGGGGTGTTTGTGGGTGTGTGTGCGAGTGTGGGTGTATATGCATGCATGTGTGTTATTTATTTTTATTCATTTATTTATTCTTTCATTTCAAGGATAATGGAATAAGTACTGTAGTACTTTTTTAACATTGAGTCCCCATGTATCTGCAGTTTTGTCAATTTTGTCATCCATTCCCACCGGCATACAATGGCCTACTCTTTCAAAAAGCGGATAGGTTTTACCGTGTGTGCAAAATGTTCTCTGTAGGTTCACACAAGGGACCTTGGTTTATAGTATCATCAGAAAGACTTTTGGGGGGAAGTGAATTTGACATTGATGTGTGTGTGTGAGTGTGTGTGTGTGTGTGTGTGTGTGTGTGTGTGTGTGTGTGTGTGTGTGTGTGTGTGTTGTGTGTGTGTGTAATCATCATCATTAGTCATCACACAACATTCGTTAGTGTACATCACGCATACACACACACATAGGTGCGCGTGTGCGTGCACACACACACACACACACACACCACACCACACACAGAGACAGAGAGGGACAGAGACAGACAGACAAGACAGACAGACAGACAGAGAGAGAGATTTTATTTATTTATTTATTTATTCTTTTATATCGAGGATAACAGAATAAGCAATCATGTGCTTTTTTTCATCCGGTCCCCGTGTGTATGCAGTTTTGTAAATCTTGTCATCTGTTCCCACCGGCACACGATGGCCTACTCTTACGAAAAGCGGAACAGGATTTAACGTGTGTGCAAGATGTTCTGCGTGCGTTCACACACGGGGCCTCGGTTTAAAGTCTCATCTGAAGGACTTTGGGGAGAGTGGAGTCAGTACTGATGTTAACTCCAGGAGAAAAATCTCCTCGACCGGAAATAGAGAGAGAGAGAGAGAGAGAGAGAGAGAGAGAGAGAGAGAGAGAGAGAGAGAGAGAGAGAGAGAGAAGCTAATGCTGTGTGGTTGGTTTTTCCTTGCAGGGAACACTGGAGACCTTTTCAGGGTTGGGACTGATGGTGGGGCCTCCCATAGGGGGAGCTTTGTATGAGGTGGGTGTCTTCTCTCTCCTTCACTTGACTGGGGGCATGTCTGTGTGTGTGTGTGTGTGTGTGCGTGTGTGTGTGTGTGTGTGTGTGTGTGTGTGTGTGTGTGTGTGTGTGTGTGTGTGACTCTGTGTGTGACTCTGTGTGTGTTGTGTGTGTGTGTGTGTGTGACTTGTGTGTGTGACTCTGTGTGTTTGTGTGTGACTCTGTGTGTGTGTTGTGTGTGTGTGTTGACTCTGTGTGTGTGACTCTGTGTGTGTGTTGTGTGTGTGTGTGTGTGTGTGTGTGTGTGTGTTTTGTGTGTGTGGTGTGTGTTTAGTGATTTGTCTAATAAACTACATACCGAATGTAAGTATACCCTGTTTTTTCCCATACTAACATTCACTAAGGGTTTTACTGGTGGGATGGGGGGTGGGGGGTTGTTTATTGGTTTGAGGTTTTTTTTGCTTGTGTTTGTCTGGATTGGTACAGGTTGGAAAAATGAAATTGAGTAGAGGAAGTGGGCAGGGGGGGGCTCAAAATCTTTAATACTGTGTCCTGGTTTGTGTGATGCTTTTGTTGGTTTTGTTTTTCAGTTACATGGCTGTTGTGTTTTGAAGATGTTTTTGTTTTCTCTCTCTGATACTGTCTGCTGATTTATATGTATGTATAGTATGTCATGTTATGCTTGGTTGTGTGTTTTTTTTTTTTTACTTTGGGTGTTTGGTGTTTAAGTGATTTGTATTTTTCTCTTAGACCATGTGTTGCTGATTTGTGTCACTGATATTGTGTGTTTTTATGTTTGTTTGCATTTTTTACTAGATTCGGGGGCTATGGATTTATGTCATTTTTTTGTTGGATTCTGTATGCTGATATATGTGTGGTAAGTTGTTATTGTTGAATTTTTCCAGTGGGTGGTTATGGTGTTCCTTTCTGGGTGATGGGGGCACTGCTCATCCTCTGTGTAGTGCTCATTATCTTGCTTCTGCCTATACAAGAAGGTAAAGTTCCCCTGATTGGGGGTGTGTGTGTGTGTATGCTTGTCTGTTTGCTTTTTTTGCATGTGATGAGAAAGGAGCTGGCATTTTCATCAAGTTTGGTGCTAATCTTGTTGATTTTTGCCTGGGCAAGAAAGCGGGCCTTGGCACAATATGACCCCCTCCCCCCTCCAGGGGGTGGGATAACCTTGTGGTTAGAGCATTGAGCTTGCAGTCTGACAGCCAGGGTTTGAGGCACACTGAGGCACCCTTTCCCTGGGAATTTTTCCCATGGAAGTGACTCCAGCACTGACTCCAAAAGGGGCGGGATGGCTCAGTGGTCAGAGCGCTTGCTTTCCCCCAGTCAAGTTAAGCAGCGTTGAGCGTGGTTACCAGTTTGAAGGGTGACTGTTTGCGTGCCTTGGCTTCAGAACAGTCCCCTAGTTCACCCAGCTGTAAATGGGTACCTGCCCTCTTTAGGGTCAGGGAAGGTAAAGTAGCAAGGGAGAGGAGATGGGTGCCACTCTCAATATGCTGGCCCCTAGAGAAGCTGAGGTCTCTGATGCCTTGCTCCCCTATGACCGCCCAGGTTATGGGACACCTTTACCTTATTACTGACTCCACTCCCCCATAATCTGAAGTCCCATGTGCAAATGCATGCAGAACAACTTCGTTCACTGTCGCTGAATGCCAGTAGGAACAGATAGCAGCATTTTTCATTAAAATGTGTGCACATTTATGTCATGTTTAGACACCACCCTCAAAGTCAGAATCCAGCTACCTTTATGGTGATCAGAAACGATCGCGTATGCCAAATGTCATCATTGGTAAACCTCAGAGCTCTCACTGTGGGGAGGGGAAAGAGGTGGGGGGATCCCATAAATGGTGAAGGAGTGGTTGGGGCACTGTAATGCACTGAATTGTTCAGACAGACTGGCTGTGTGTGTGGGGTGGGCAAGTTGAAGCTGGTGAGGCCCAGGCCTCTGCTGGTAGCCACATCCTTCTTCATCAAAAGCTGAGACAGCAACTATTGTTGTCTGTTATTTGAGTAAAAATGAATCATGCTACTGTTAAGCAGCTGACAAGTCAGGCCCAGCTCATACGACTTTGGTACAAGGAGAATTATATATTTAGGTCTTTCTGTAAAAAAAAAAAAAAGGGAGGAAAAGGCAGGAAAATTGACACGAAGAAGGTGATTGGAAGAAAAGGAAAAGGCAGAAACCAAGAGAATGATAGAGAAGAGGAAATACATAGCACAAAAGGTGGGGATGCTATTTATACTGACAGGCCCTCGCATCCCCATGGGGGAAGGTAGCCAGATGACAGCTGGAGATGTTGGTGATGTTCATGCCATTGGCCATTGCCGGCCAACATGCTGGTGTAGGAAAAGTGAATAGGGCTTTAGCATCATTGACCGTGCTGTGGTGTTGGTGGAAAGAGACTGCAGTGGTTTTTACCCTGACCTGTGGCCGTGCTAGCTTGTGGTCTGTAGAAATTAATGGTGTACAAGGATTTTGACAGTGACCTGTTGGATGTTTTGTTGTGTTTGTGTGTGAGTGCGTGTACGTGTGTGTGTGTGTGATTATTTGATTTAATTTGATTTGATTTATTGATTTCATTTATTCTTTTATATCAAGGATAATGGGATAAACACTCTTGTGCTTTTTTTCATCCAGTCCCCGTGTGTATGCAGTTTTGTAAATGTCATCTGTTCCCACCGGCACACAATGGCCTACTCATACGAAAAGCGGAACAGGATTTAACATGTGTGCAAGATGTTCTGCATGCGTTTGCACATGGGGCCTTGGTTTAAAGTCTCATCGAAGGACTTTTGGGGAGAGTGGAGTCAGCGCTGATGTGTGTGCATGTGTGTGTGTGTGTGTGTGTGTGTGTGTGTGTGTGTGTGTGTGTGTGTGTGTGTGTGTGTGTGTGTGTGTGTGTGTGTGTGTGCGTGCGTGCGTGCACGTGCGCACATGCATACATGCATACATGCGTGTGTGTGTGGGTGCATGCATGATGTGCATATGTGTGCATGTGTGCGTGTGTGTGTGTGTGTGCATGCGTACATGTGTGAGTGTGTGCGTGCATGTGTGTGTGTGTGCATGCATACATATGTGTGTGTGTGTGTGTGTGTGCATGCGTACATGTGTGTGTGTGTGTGTGTGCAGATCGGCGGCGGCCTGACCAGGGGTCCATACTGTCCCTGCTGTCCAGTCCTCTGGTGCTGGTCACCTGTCTGACCATCGTCAGTGGCTCCTTCGCTCTCGGCTTCCTCGACCCTACCTTGGCCACACACCTGGAACAGGTCAGTCAGTCAGTCACCACACTGCCATGACGCCACAGTGGTTTGTTATTGTCAGTCAGTCACCGCCATGACGCCACCGTGGTTTGTTATTGTCAGTCACTGCCATGACGCCACCGTGGTCTGTCATTGTCAGTCAGTCACCACTACACCACAGTGATTTGTCATTGTCAGTCACCACTACAGTGGTCTGTCATTGTCAGTCACCACTACACCACAGTGATGTGTCATTGTCAGTCACCACTACACCACAGTGATGTGTCATTGTCAGTCAGTCACCACTACACCACAGTGATGTGTCATTGTCAGTCACCACTACACCACAGTGATGTGTCATTGTCAGTCACCACTACACCACAGTGATGTGTCATTGTCAGTCAGTCACCACTACACCACAGTGATTTGTCATTGTCAGTCACCACTACAGTGGTCTGTCATTGTCAGTCACCACTACAGTGGTCTGTCATTGTCAGTCACCACTACAGTGGTCTGTCATTGCATTGTCAGTCACCACTACAGTGGTCTGTCATTGTCAGTCACCACTACAGTGGTCTGTCATTGTCAGTCACCACTACAGTGGTCTGTCATTGTCAGTCACCACTACAGTGGTCTGTCATTGTCCGTCACCACTACAGTGGTCTGTCATTGTCAGTCACCACTACAGTGGTCTGTCTTTCCCTCAGCTGGCCTGTTTTCTTGTGTGCTTTGTGGTAATGCAGATGTAGCTAACTGGAGACAGTTTGAAAGGGACAGGTGGTTTTCATGTCATTGATTATCCCCAAATCGGAATGCAGCTGCCTTCACGGTGGTCAAAAACAGTCGCATACGCAAAATTTCACCATTGGTGAACCTTGGAGCTCTAGACGAGGAATTAAAAAAAAAGCAAAAAAACACATTAACAACAATTAAAAAAAGAACCATCATGGTTGTGTGTGTGTGTGTGTGTGTGTGTGTACGTGTGTGTGTGTGTGTGTGTGTGTGTGTGTGTGTGTGTGTGAAGAAATGAATCCCAAATAACATGGTTCATGGCGAATCAGGCAGAGTGCCTTTGACTGTATGTGATGCTCCACCACATAATGAGTCACATTGACCCAGAGGTCCATTTTTAGTTGTTCACATTTCGTTAACCTGCAATAAATATACTTTTTAATACCCAAATAAGCCCAGATTAAAACCGCAGAATTATATGAAAAGTTATTACGCATTGAAATGGTAGACTGTAGGAATCGACAAAATGAAGAAATAAACAAGTTTTGCATCATACCAGGAGGTTAGAATGAGGGTTTAGATGATTTGAAATGCATTTTTAAAGCAGAAGGTAACAAAAATACACCTTGATACTTAATGCAAAGTTGAAGAACGCTTGTAGTTTTACAATCACTCAAAATCTCAAAATCAACAATCTGACCCCCACCTGCCTAAAATGGCTTCTAGCGGAAAAGTGGGTCAGGTGCAAAGTGACTCATTTCAGATGAGACTGTAAACCAAAGTCCCATTTGCGAATGTTCACAGAACAACTTGCACTCACTTTTAAATCTGTTCCACATTTTGGAAGAGTGGACCATTGTGTGCCGGTGGGAATGGATGACAATATTTCCAAAACTGCTTACACACGTGGTTTGGATGTAAAAAAAAATAAAAAGCACATAAGTGCTTATTCCATGATCCTTGAAATAAAAGATTTTTTTTTTAATCCGTGATGGAATGTCACATTCTATGCAAAAACATAAGTCATCCAATACCGGTTTTGTGTCACCAGGGTGACAGAGGACAGATCGCTCATAAAAGCTTACAAAATGTCAGAGAACTTAATAATGAGTAAAAATGCTGGGTAACAGATGTTTGCATATAACTCATGAAGCATGGGTTGAGTACTGTGTGGATAAATGGTGGGGTGTAAAAGCATTGACTGGTTTTTAACATCTGTCCAAGAATGTGAATGGATTGTTGGAAATAGAGTGGCCCAACACACAACAGCTATCCAATGCACAGAAAGTCTGAACTGGAGTACACTTTAGAGTCTTATTTCAAGTGCATTCAAACCAAGAGACTAAGAGATATCTGTGTGAGATTCATAATGGAAATTTATTACTGATATCAAAAGTCATATACTCTGTTATTATTCTTTAGGGATGTTGGGGGCCTGTCAGTATGAATAATATCCCCCACCTTCTGGAAAATCTGTTCTGGGAATGCCTTTTTTTTAATCCCTCTCTTTGTTTCTGCTTTGTATATACCATACCATATCATATCATACCATACCATACTAAATCATACTGTACCATACCGTACACATGCCATGCCATGCCATGCTATGGCATACCATACCATACCATACCATACCATACCATACCATACCATACCATACCATACCATACCATACCATACCATACCATTACCATACCATTACCATACCATACCATACCATACCATACCATACCATTACCATACCATACCATACCATACCACACCATACCATACCATACCATACCATACCATACCATACCATACCATACCATACCATACCATACCATACACATACCATACCATACCATACCATACCATACCACCATACCTACCATACCACACCATACCATACCATACCATACCATACCACTACCATACCTTACCGTCTAGTCATCTGAAAGATTTGCACCCATACCACCTCTCAGAAGTGATAAGAATGGCTTACTATAACTTGATATGTGTGTGTGTGTGTGTGTGTGTGTGTGTGTGTGTGTGTGTGTGTGTGCAATGTGTGTGTGCACATGTGTGTGTGTGTGTGTGTTTTGTGAGTGTGTGTGTGTGTGTGTGTGTGTGTGTGTGTGTGTGTGTGTGTGTGTGTGTGTGTGTGTGTGTGTGTGTGTGTGTGTGTGTGTGTGTGTGTGTGTTGTGTGTGTGTGTGTGTGTGTGTGTGTGTTTTGGTGAGTGTGTGTGCACATGTGTGTGTGTGTGTGTGTGAGTGTGTGTGTGTGTGTGTGTGTGTATGTGTGTGTGTGCATGTGTGTGTGCACATGTGTGTGCATGTGTGTGTGCACATGTGTTTGTGTGTGTGTGTGTTGCAGTTTCACCTCAGTGCTGCCATAGTGGGCCTGGTGTTCATCGTGGCTCCAGCAGTGTACGCACTGACTGCCCCTGTGTGGGGCTACCTGAGTGATAGAAAGGTGAGGGCTGCTGTAGTCATGTGTGTGTGTGTGTGTGTGTGTGTGTGTGTGTGTGTGTGTGTTGTGTGTGTGTGTGTGTGTGTGTGTGTTTGGTGTGTGTAGGGAGGTGGGGATGGGTTTTTGTGTGTGTGTGTATCTGTGTGTGTGTGTGTGTGTGTGTGTGTGTGTGTGTGTGTGTGTAAGTGTGTGTGTGTGTTGTGTGTGTGTGCTGGGAGGTGGAGATGTGTGTGTGTGTCTGTTTGTGTTCAGGGGTGGGGATGTTTGTGTGTGTGTCTGTGTCTGTGTTGAGGGGTGGGGATGTTTGTGCGTGTGTGAGTGTGCATACATGTGTGTGTGCGTGCATGCATGCATGTGTGCGTGTGTGTACAGTGGACAGAAAGTGTCATCCAGTGCTAAGCATTGTCTGAGGGCTGATGGTGGTGTTTGATGTTATTTTCCAGGGCCTGTCCTTTCCCTTGGTTATTGGGGGCAACTTTGTGGGCGCCATCTCCTTCCTCATGCTTGGGCCCTCCCCCCTCCTGCCCTTCCTCTCCTGGTCAGTCCTCTGCTGTCTCCACTGATGTTGTACAGGGCAGTTAGGGGCAGTCCATGTTATACAGGGCAGTTAGGGGCAGTCCATGTTATACAGGGCAGTTAGGGGCAGTCCATGTTATACAGGGCAGTTAGGGGCAGTCCATGTTATACAGGGCAGTTAGGGGCAGTCCATGTTATACATGGCAGTTAGGGGCAGTCTCTGCTGTCTTTAATGATGTTATGCAGGGCAGTTAGGGGCAGTCTCTGCTGTCTTTAATAATGATATACAGGGCAGTTAGGGGCAGTCTCTGCTGTCTTTAATGATGTTATTTATACAGGGCAGTTAGTGGCAGTCTCTGCTGTCTTTAATGATGTTATACAGGGCAGTTAGGGGCAGTCTCTGCTGTCTTTAATGATGTTATTTATACAGGGCAGTTAGGGGCAGTCTCTGCTGTCTTTAATGATGTTATACAGGGCAGTTAGGGGCAGTCTCTGCTGTCTTTAATGATGTTATTTATACAGGGCAGTTAGGGACAGTCTCTGCTGTCTTTAATGATGTTATTTATACAGGGCAGTTAGGGACAGTCTCTGCTGTCTTTAATGATGTTATTTATACAGGGCAGTTAGGGGCAGTCTCTGCTGTCTTTAATGATGTTATACAGGGCAGTTAGGGGCAGTCTCTGCTGTCTTTAATGATGTTATTTATACAGGGCAGTTAGGGACAGTCTCTGCTGTCTTTAATGATGTTATTTATACAGGGCAGTTAGGGACAGTCTCTGCTGTCTTTAATGATGTTATTTATACAGGGCAGTTAGGGGCAGTCTCTGCTGTCTTTAATGATGTTATACAGGGCAGTTAGGGGCAGTCTCTGCTGTCTTTAATGATGTTATACAGGGCAGTTAGGGACAGTCTCTGCTGTCTTTAATGATGTTATTTATACAGGGCAGTTAGGGGCAGTCTCTGCTGTCTTTAATGATGTTATGCAGGGCAGTTAGGGGCAGTCCATGTTGTACAGGGCAGTTAGGGGCAGTCCATGTTATACAGGGCAGTTAGGGGCAGGTCATGTTATACAGGGCAGTTAGGGGCAGGTCATGTTATACAGGGCAGTTAGGGGCAGGTCATGTTATACAGGGCAGTAAGGGTCAGGTCATGTTATACAGGGCAGTTAGGGGCAGGTCATGTTATACAGGGCAGTTAAGGGCAGGTCATGTTATACAGGGCAGTTAGGGGCAGGTCATGTTATACAGGGCAGTTAGGGGCAGGTCATGTTATACAGGGCAGTTAGGGGTGAACACATGAGAACATTTTAAAGATGTATAATTTTTATGTATGTATGTATTGATGAGTTATATTTCTTACCATTCCCGGCTAAAGCTTTGAGGTTTATCAATGATGAGATTTTGCATATGCAACCATTTCTACCCACCATTTAGGTAGCTGCATTCCAACTTTGAGGATGGTGTCTAAACATGACACATGTGTGCATGCATTTTGTTTTGTTTTTTAATTGTTATCTGTTCCTACCGGCATGAAATGGCCTACTCTTCTGAAAGGGAGGAACAGGTTTTTAACAGGTGCACCAGATGTTCTGCTTGGTTTTGCACATGGGGCCTTGGTTTATAGTCTCAATTTTTTTTTCTCTCTTTTTTTTTGGGGGGGGGGGGTTGTCCCTAGTCTAGAGCTCTGAGTTTCACCCTAATCACATCTGAATGACTATGAGAGTGTCTGAAAAGTGATGTCTGTGAAATCATGGTGTGTGTTTCCAGCCTGCTGCAAATGTGAATCCCTGATGATAATCAGTTAGGTTTGAAGCATTGTGCATATTTGTGGGATTCAATTCTTTGGGGTTTTTAGTGTTTGTTTTTGAATGGCAGGGGTATCTAAAAGTGGTAAATTTTGTGTTGCTATTGATATGAAAAAAAGGTGTTAGATGGGTGTGTTGATGTGTCATATGTGTGTGTGTGTATGTGTGTGTGTGTGTGCGATGTGTGTGTGTGTGTGTGCATGTATGTGTGTGTCTATGTGCTTGTGTATACTGTATCATGGTATGTGTGTGTGTGTGTGTGTGTGTGTGTGTGCACAGTGAGCTGTGGCTGGTGATGGTCAGTCTGGCATTGGGAGGTCTGGGGATCGGGTCTGCCCTGGTCTGCACCTTGAAGTGTCTGCTCATCGGGGCCAAGTGAGTCAGCCTCTCTGTGCCTCCCCCCACCCCACCCCCACCCCCACTTATCCTCCCCCCCCCCTTTTTCCTTCACAGGTGTAGCTGTGCTAGAGGCTGTGTCAATGGAGATGTCTCCATGTGTCAGTGTCACCCACAGAAAGCTGGGGACCAGCCTGTGCTGATATCTAGTGATGTGCAGAAGTCAGGGCATGGTCACTTACCGCTGTTGGATGTTGGCGCTGTACTGATGCTGTTGGGGGGAAATAGCTAAGTGATAGGGGTTTTTTGTTGGGTTGTTTTTTTCTGGGGGAGGGGGGGCAGAGGACATGAAGAATTGAATAGCCTAGTGGTTAGATCTTTGTGCTTCTCATCTGATGGCCGGGATCAGATCACCGCTGAGGTGCCCGTTCAAGGGGAGTTTTCCCTTGGAGTTAACATTAGTGCTGATTATTCTACTCCCACCCCCAAAAGTCCCTCTGATGAGACTATAAACCAAGGTCCAGTGTTCTAGTGCATGCAGAAATCTTTTGTGCACACATTAAAACCCATTCCACCTTTTGAAAGAGAAGGCATTTGCATGCTGGTAGGAACAGATGTAGGCCATTTTTTAAGAGGAAAGGCATGCACACTGGTGTCTGTTAAGACATCAACCCCCAAAGTCAGAATGCGGCTACGGGACAGCCTGGTGGTCAGAACATTGCGCTGGCAATTTGTTGACCCCAGTTCCATTCCCGTTGGAGGGGATTTTTCCCCTGGAGTTAACATCAGTGCTGACTCCACTCTCCCCTTAAAGTCTTTCGAATGAGACTGTAAACCGAGGCCCCGTGTGCGAACGCATGCAGAACATCTTGCGCACATGTTAAATCCTGTTCTGCTTTTTGTAAGAGTAGGCCATTGTGCGCCGGTGGGAACAGATGACGATATTTACACAACTGCATACACACGGGGACTGGATGAAAAAAAGCACATGAGTGCTTATCCCATTATCCTCAATATAAAAAAATATATAATAAGTAAATAAATAGAAATAAATAAAAATGGGGGGAAAAAACAGTTATGTAGGCAAAGTTTCACACATCTGTTAACCTCGTTGGCTAGCTGAGGAACAAAAAAACACTGACAGTACCAGAAGTGTGTATGTCTGTGAAGATGGCTGACCACAGGAGTTTAACTGTTGACTGTTGTGCTGTGTGTGTTTCATTCTGCCTTCAAGCTTCATAGGGAAACAACTACACATGCAGACAGGAAAAGACACAAAAATAATGGATGGCGCTGCCATTTTTACTTTACACCATTTTTAAGTCATGGCAGATCTCTCTGCATGAAATTCGGACTGCTCATCCTGGAATATGGGATAGCTCAGTGGTCAGAGTACTCGCTTTCCCCCAGCCAAAGTTAAGCAGCATCAAGTGTGGTTACAAAGTGGATGGGTGACCATTTGTGTCGCTTTGGCTTCAGTACATTCCCCCAGTTCACCAAGCTGTAAATGGGTACCTGCCCTCTTTAGGGTCAGGGAAGGTAAAGCAGCTAGGGAGAGGAGATGGGTGCCACCCTCAATATGCTGGCCCCTAGAGAAGCTGAGGTCTCTGACGCCTTGCTCCCCTATGACCACGTAGGTTATGGGACATCTTTACCTTTTTACCTTTATCATCCCCGGGAGAGCAGCTCGAATTTCACTGCAATGACTGAAAGTGGTGTATAATACAATAGTTTATGTGCATTTTGTGTAGGTGATTGTATGCATGGTAAGTCGATCAAAGAGCAGCTTGATTGAAACGAAGGTCACTGTCAGTGTGTTTTTTGTAATGTGGTGTAAGCAGCATGACTTAAGTCAAGTTGTCTTGGGTTGTGTTATAGAGGAAGGACAGTGCTTTGTCTCCTTTCAGCTGTGGTTTTCAGAGTCTAGTGTTCGTTTGGGAGGGGTTTTTGACACCATTTACCATAGATGTACAGATAAAACTCCTATGTAAGTTTACACACATATGCTGCACGCACGCACGAATGCATGCGTGCACACACACTCACACACATATGCACGCATACACACACACACACACACACACACACACACACACACACACACACACACACACACACACACACACACACACACACACACGCCACACACACACCAGCATTGATGCAGCACAGTATTGTACATCTCCAGAGGTGTTGATGTTGATGTGGATATTTGATGCAGCACAATATTGTACATCTCCAGAGGTGTTGATGTGGGTATTTGATGCAGCACAATATTGTACATCTCCAGAGTGTGATGTTGATGTGGTTATTTGATGCGTCACAGTATTGTACATCTCCAGAGGTTTGTGATTGATGTGTTATGTGGTTATTTGATGCGAGTTAGTATTGAACATCTCACTGAGCTTGGCTGATGTTTATCGTTTCTTGGTGATGTCCTTGAAATGGTGAATGTGGTTAGTATTGTAGTTGACGAACTGTAGATGTGATGAGTTGACAGTGAATGTGGACATTTGAAAAGTGAACTTGAGAAACTGGACACTGTTTGGACAGATCATCTGGTCCTCTATTAACAACACTGACAATACTGACAATGGGGTGAGTTTCACACAGAATGACAGTGTGGGCCATAGTATTGACAACAACAACACACAACATATAACTGACAGATGTATAAGTTCAGACAGAATGACAGTGTGGCATCAGTATTGACAACAACAAAACAACAACAAATACAATACTGACAGATGTGAATAAGTTCAGACAGAATGACAGTGGGGTCATCAGTATTGACAACAACAACAACTGACAATACTGACAGATGTGATAAGTTCAGACAGAATGACAGTGTGGTCATCAGTATTGACAACAACAACAACAAACAATACTGACAGATGTGATAAGTTCAGACAGAATGACAGTGGGTCATCAGTATTGACAACAACAACAACAACAACAACAACAATAACAATACTGACAGATGTGATAAGTTCAGACAGAATGACAGTGGGGTCATCAGTATTGACAACAACAACAACAACAACAACACAATGACAATACTGACAGATGTAAGTTCAGACAGAATGACAGTGGGGTCATCAGTATTGACAACAACAACAACAATACAATACTGACAGATGTGATAAGTTCAGACAGAATGACAGTGTGGTCATCAGTTATTGACAAAACAACAACAACAACAACAACAACAACAACAACAAATACTGACAGATGTGATGAAGTTCAGACAGAATGAGGGTGCTATTCCTTCATGCAAAAAGCTATGTTTTAGCTGTTGTGGACTACTTTGGCTGTTTCTGTCTGTCTTTCTATGTGTCTGTGTGTGGGTGTGTCTGTGTCTTTGTTAGTGTGTGTGTGTGTTGTCTGCTGTGTGGTGTGTGCGTGTGCGTCCCATGCATGCATGCGTGCATGTGTGCATGCATGTGTGTGTTTGTGCATGTTGTGTGGGTTTTGTTCTTTTTTTTTAATTTCTTCTTATATATCGAGGATAATGGGATAAGCACTCTTGTCTATTTTACATCCAGTCCCCACATGTATGCAGTTTTGTAAATCATGTCATCTGTTCCCATCGGCACACGATGGCCTACTCTTACGAAAAGCGGAACAAGATTTAACATGTGCGCAAGATGTTCTGCGTGCGTTCGCACTTGGGGCCTCAGTTTACCGTCTCATCGAAGGACTTTCAGGGAGAGTGGAGTCAGCACTCCAGGGGAAAAATCTCCTCGACCGGAATCGAATCCAGGTTGTCGAATTGCCTGTGTGTGTGTGTGTGTGTGTGTGTGTCTGTCTGTCTGTCAGTCTGTCTGTGTCTATCTGTGTGTCTGTGAAGCAGTAAGTGATGGCCATGTATACATGTCATGTGTGTATTTCAGCACCTTCATAGGCCCCACGGCCGGCAGTGCTGTGGTGGACTACTATGGCTTCAGCTGGGCGTCCACTGTGTCTGCTGCCATCTTCGCCTTCTCTGTACGTTCCTGGTAGGGGTAGGGAGGAAGAGGAGGAGGAGGAAGATGTTGAGAGTGATGATGATGAGGAGGAGTAGGAGGAGGAGGATAGTCATAATGGTGATGATGATAATGGTGATGGTGGAAACAATGATGATGGTGAAGATGATGACAACATTGGTGATTATGGCGATGATGAGTAGGAGATATGAGTGATGATGATGATGATGACAATGATGGTGATGATAGCAGTGAGGAGAAGGATAGTGGTGATGATGATGATGGTGGTGGTGGTGATGATAATGGTGATGGTGATGAGGGTGATGGTGAGGATGATGAGGATGAACATAAAAATCAAGTAGTGATGGCAACGGTGGCAGTATTGAAACTGATAGTGACAGAGCTGTAAATATGGTGATGATAAAGATGAAAAAAAAAACACACCAGAAAATGATTGTGATAATTGAAAGAATGATTAGTGGAGACGGTTCAAATGTTCACAGCCACAGGCTTGCTAGCAAGACTGAGGGAGAAAGAGAAGATAGTGAGTGTGGAGGGGGGACACGGATTGAAATGACTAGTAATATCAGCTATATCATATGTATACACACACAGAAACTCACAAAACAGACAAATCACACACACGCACACATGCATGCTTACACACACACACACATATGCACACACAAACACACACACACACACACACACACACACACACACACACACACACACACACACACACACATAAACACACACACACACACACACACACACACACATAAACACACACACAAACACACACACATACACACACACACACACACATACACACACACACAACAACACAAACACACACAACACAACACAACACCCCACAAATGCACAATACAAACGCACACACTCCTACACACACACACACACACAACACACACACACACACACACACAACACACACACACACACACACACACCACACACACACACCAATGAAACAAAACCACACACAAAAAAACCCACAAAAACATCCCACCCTCAAACCCATCTCTCCTTTCCATCACAGGGCATCCTGTTCCTGCTGTACCTCATCCTGAAGAAGTCGTGTCACTCCTGTTGTTCCTCGTCCTTGTCCTCCAAATGCAACGATGACGACAACAGCGGTGCCTCACGGCGCCTGCTTGGGGGTGGGGTCAGAGGTGACTCGGAGGTCAGCTACCACTCTGTAGACAGTTCCAGCATCATTGTCCCAAGCAGTGCCTCCAGTATAGCGCCAGACAACGTGTAGCAGACCACTGGCCAGGGTTCTCCCTGTCTGCAGGAGGGGGCTAGGTCCTGTGTGAAGTATGCTGGCTCTTGTTGGGACCTTGTTTGTTGTCATTGTGTGGCTGCTGTTGTTGATTCTGACCATTCCACCGTGCTTAGTTGTTGTTTTTTTTGCTCATTGTTTTTATGTGGCTTAACAGCTGGGGGGGGGGGGGGGGGGGGGGGTACTCGACCACGCTTTTTAGTTTGTGATTTTTGGAGGGTTTTAGGTTAGTTTAGCAATTTTTGTGTTTGTTGGTTTGCAGAATAGCTTATACACACACACACACACACACCACACACACACACACACACACACACACACACACCCATGCTTACACACACACAACATGCTACACACACAAACCTCACACACACACACACACTCACACAACACCTTCTGCCTTTTTTTTTTTTTTAGTGTAAAAGAGCAGGAGGCAGCCAACTGCACACACTGGCATGGAGGACTCAGACATGCCCAGCATGCATCCTGCTCACTTGGAGATGGATGGGCTCCGCTGTGTTCAGCTTGCTCATATTACACTGCCTGTAAAATTCAGTGCGGTGTCCCATCCACTCCTCAACAAGCTAAGGGAGAAGTCAGTCAGTTAAACCCCGTTCTGGGGAGAAGGGTCTAGTGGTTTTAGTGTTCTGTTTGTGGTCTGATGGCCCGGGATCAAGTTTTACCCTGGAGTTAACGTCAGTTTTGACTCCAGCTGCCTACAAGTCCTACAGATGGGACTGTATACCTAGGCCCCTTGTGCAACGCCAAAGGCATGCTGCAGAACATCTTACGCCCATGTTAATTTTCAGCCTGTCACATCTGGTGTTCCGGAACGGCAGTTAAACCACACCCCTCATGCTGCTTCCATTCTGGAATGCCAGTCACATGTCCTGACTTTGCCAAAAAAAATGTTCTTGTATAGGTCATACGTTTTTTAAATGAAATCTTTTTATCTACTTTGTTTATTCATTTTTCTTTAAGAAAATGTATACTTTTGCCTACATCAGTTCAGAATCGAATTTACAAGATTTTTTTTTTCTCAACTAGTCACCCATTTTGAGGGGGAATTCTCTGGCAAATGGGGTTTTCCTGTTAGTTTTTTTTACATTTTACATTTGACACCACTGTAAGTCACAGCAGATTTCTCTGCATGAATTTCAGGCTGCTCTCCTCGGAGAGCGCGTTGCCACAAGTGCAGTGCCACCCATTATTTTTTTTTTCTTTTTCCTGTCTGTAACTGTATTTGTTTTCCTATCAGAGTGGCTTTTTCTACAGAATTTTGCCAGGGACAACTCTCTTGTTGCCATGGGTTCTTTTACGTGCACTAGTGTAAATCATTGTGGAGGTTAAGAGTTAAGAGCCCCATCTGCCTTTCAGAAGAGTACACCATTTTATGCAGATTGGAACAGATGACAAAGTTGTTTAAGAACACATGCCTCCAGGGGTCATGTTCAGACACCATCCCTGAAGTCAGAATGCAGCTACCTTCCATGGGGGGTAAAATCAGTCGCGTACGCAAAATCTTACCATTAGTGAACCTTTGGAACTCTGCCTGAGGAACAAAGGAAAGAAACAAGACACAAAAACAAAACCAACACATTTCCTTTTTTGTCCCTTCCTGCTTTTTCTGTGAAAATGAAAGGGTTTCTTTCCCTGGTGATGCAAAGAAAGAAACCCATGAAAGAACGGTGACTTGTAGTCCTCTGCTCGTGGTTCTCTTGACATGTCAGTTGTCCCAGTGAATTGCGATAATGATACAGTGTTTGTTGTGTGCAGTTTATCACATGTGGGGGTCAGATTTGGCTTGTTGTTGTGGGCTGAGGTGAATCCTGCCTTGTGCCTGTGTGGAAACCTTGTAGTCGTCAGACCGGTGTCCTGCACTGATATAGAGCAGGTTTCTGTGTTCGATTGTTATGTTCTGATTTTTTATTGTAAGTCTTCTTTACTCATTCTTTTAAATCCAAAGTGGATATTTTTTGGTCAAACTTTTTTGTGATGTTTTGGAGTCAATGTTGTTGTTTTTTTCTTCATCTTTTTTAGAATTTTTTGTTGTTGCAACATTATTGTTTTGGAGAAAACTTTTTTTTGTACTCAGAATACTCTTTTTTCCCCATATGTGCATATAGATACATATATGTGTGTGTGTGTGTGTTATATATATATATATATATATATATATAGATAAATAATATATAAGAGAGATAGAAAGTATAGATAGAGATGAAGAAGATGAAGAAGTAAAATAATAATAATAAAAACACGACGGTGTTCAACTTCATCTCTTTATTTAACAGCTTGTGCCCAGCAGAACTGTGGGTTTTTATCAAGTCAAAACTATATATATATATATATATATATATATATTTATTATTTTTTTTTTTTTTTTTTTTTTTTTTTTTTTTTTTATTTTTTTTAATATTATATATATATATATATATATATATATATATATATATATATATATATATATATTTGTGTGTGTGTATTTAAATCATCTTTTTTTTCTAGAAGCTGGGTATTTCACTATTTGTGGAGTGTGTGCGAGCTAGACATGAACAATTTTGTTGGTCACCAGTGTTGTACAGTGTGCCCTGTGATAGCCAGTGATTGATATTCAGGGGAGGTAGGGGGACACACTCTACAAGTAACACAGCGCACAAATCCAACATCACTCAGTCTAGAGTGCTGAATTCAGCACACCCCTTTTCTTTTACCTAGTCCAAGTGTGGTCAGTTCCTGCTATAACTAGCACCACCAGGTGGCCCCATCTGCGCTGCGATGAGATGAAATAATCAGCCACTGAGAGGAGCTGAGGGTGGGGAAAACTGACTGCTGTGGTAAGTTAGTTGAACATTCAGCAGTTTTTCCACCAACCTGTAGTCCTTGGCTGGTGGGAACGAAAAGGTTTGAAATGAACGGTCAGTCTGAATGGCAAGATTGGAAAGGAAAGTATGTCAGCTGCTTTACATCGATATGTGTGCAGTGTGGGTACAAGGACACAGTCCTGTCAGTGTGGTGTGGGGGATTCTCTGCTAAAGATGCAGAACATGACCAGTATTCCTCACTGTTGGATTTAGGGGAGGGTACATTTTGGGGTAGTGTTCATGGCTTTTAAACTTATTCTTACCATCACCAGTGTGTGGTGGGTGTAACAGTATGTGCCTGGCTAGGTCTCTCAGTCTAGAATTGCGGACTTCCATCTTCAGTCAAGCCTTGTGTGATCTTTTTTTCATTCCTCACTGTCTCCTGGTGATATCTGTGTAAAGCATCTTCTGACTGACTTCTTGAAGAGTGTGTTCATCCTTTAAAGCTGGTGTTCATGGCCCAAGTCATCTTCTGACTGGCTGCTTGAAGAGTGTGTTCATCCTTTAACCCTTTGACTGCCCACATAAAGACCCAGAACCTGAATCTGCTCTGCCAAAGGACTTTTGCCCAAACGGGGTAATAATTCACCAAAAAATCTAGCATCTAAACTACCAACAATTTGATATTGACATGTGTACAACTTTTGCACAGAATTGAATTCTGCATTAAACCAATCTAATTTAAAGGCCAAGTTGGAGTTTATAAACATGCCTGAATCATCCAAAAATAAACAAATAAAAAATAAAAAAACTGCTCCAGTCAGCCAATGAAACTGAAGAAAAAACAGACTTTCCGTCCACGCAATGGGATTTCCCAACCATATATGGGTAGAGGGAATCCCACACAAGCTTAAAATATCAATTGTTTTGGAATGGATCTTAAAACGTAGTTAGGAAAATTCGGGAAAATCGGTGCACATCATATGACGTGCTAAGGCACTGGGAGTGCACTATCAGTAGCACGTCATATGACGTGCTAAGGCAGTCAACGGGTTTAAAGCTGGTGTTCATGGCCAAAGAATGCCTGCATTTCACCTCTTTCATTCTCTCTCCCAGTCCCTAGGGTGGCACCAGCTCCACTTTCTCTGTCTTCACCATCACCAACTTTTGCACCGAGGTCAGCCATTATGATACATTCTTCCTATTTTGGTAGTTTGACTCCAACAGTTTGAAGGTAGGTGAAAACTTGTTCAATTTCCTTGTCAGTGCTGTTGGATGTTGGTGCATAATCTGTATGATGTTGAGAACATGATGTTTGCTGTTTAGCTTCAGAGAGAGGATACCATCGCTGAGAACATGATGTTAGCTGTTTAGCTTCAGAGAGAGGATACCATCGCTGAGAACATGATGTTAGCTGTTTAGCTTCAGGGAGAGGATACCATCACTGATAGCATTAAAGTGTTCATTGCTGCAGCATGCCAACACAGTAGCATCACTACTCAAGCTACCTTTTTCATTACCGCTATCACAATTGTGTGATCATCCTGTGAGAAATTACCTTTTCTGCTTCATCTACCTTTACCAAAACCATTGCCGTTCATTTAGGTCCTTTCCAATTCTGTGACCAGCAGGTGTAGTTTACCTGACTCTAGCATTGTTTAGACATTCCATGTACAAGTTCTGATGCACACATTGCACAAATCCAACATCACTCAATCAAGAGTGCTATATTTAGCACACCCTTTCCTTTTACCTAGTCCAAGTGTGGTCAGTTCCTGGGCTGTGATGGGATAATAATAATAATAATAATAATGATAATGATAATAATGATTATAACAATATTAATAATAATAATAATAATAATAATAATACATGGAACTTAAATAGCGCTATATCTTGTAAAAACAAATCAAAGCGCTGCGGATAGATCAGTTAGCAGCTGAGAGGAGCTGAAAGTGGGGGAAACTGACAGCTGTGGGTGATGTCAATGATTCTTTTCCTCTTTTGGCTATTTTTTATTTATTCTTTTATTTGTTCTTTTATTTATTTCATTCTTTTACATCGAGGATAATGGAATCAGCACTCATGTTTACATTGACTCTATATATCATTCTTGATATAAGGGGTCTGGACACGGCGGTTTCTGGTAACGCCATTGGGATGGAACATCATCATCACAGTTGTCATTGACCCCTGTGGACCTTCCCTCCCTCCCTCCCTCCCTGTCCAGTAACACTAGAGTCCTGTCTGCAGTGTGGACTAATAACAAAGAGTACGATTTATCAAAGGTCAAGTGGGATCTGTCTGACTGTGTCATTTATATTGATTGTCTGTTTGAGGTCCTCCTGGTCAGAACTACATGGTCTGCCAGCGTATTGTTTACTGCCAATGAAGTGAGATCTCTCTGACCATGTGTGTGTCATGGGTAGTGTCTTTCACCTGGTTCGATGCACTTGTCAGAAATACATCGTGAGTTTGAGTGTTATTGCGTTTTGAAGGTGAATAAAGTGTGATCTATGTAATATTTTATCAAGCATTTAGTTTGTGTTCAGATTCTGCCAGTTTGATATGTACTTGCCACAAATGCATTGAGATTGCTTGTGTTGTTTATTGAAGGTACATGGGCATTTTCTTTTCTGGTTGCTTTAACCTTAAGCACCCATGTCCACCATTAGTGGCAGACAGAATTTCTTTTTACTGCCTTTCTGTGGTATGGTCTAGGGGCATTAAACATAGTCGTTAGTCTTGGGATGTCCTGGAGAGTTGTAGACCCTATTTTCAGTGCTCTGTCATGTACTTGGCTGGCCCCCAGCAGGTGCGAAACAAAGAAACTCAAGCCAGGATTTCCCACCATGCTGCAGCTAGGATTTGATCTCATGTGCTAGAAAAAAATGTTGGTCAGGCAAAGAGGTGATACAGTTGTCTCTCTCACTGAAGCGCTTTTGATTGAAT
The DNA here is from genome assembly GCA_030674155.1 of Stramonita haemastoma. Lineage (NCBI taxonomy): Eukaryota > Metazoa > Mollusca > Gastropoda > Neogastropoda > Muricidae > Stramonita > Stramonita haemastoma. Next base: position 10,998,569 of record CM060344.1, read on the forward strand.
TTAAGTGTGCTTTATTTACCTGTGATTCTATGCTTTGTGTGGTGTGTGTGTGTTTGTGTGTTTGTGTGTGGTGTGTGTGTGTGTGTGTGTGTGTGTGTGTGTGTGAAGAATTTGATACTGCTGTGAGACTAGTGTGAATTGGCATTGACTGTAAACAAGCAATTTTTAAATTAAAAAAAAACCTTTTTGGTCATGTTTTTGAACAGACAGTTATGTCCACACACTGAAAGGAGTTGATATGAAAGAACTTTGTGCAATTAGTTGTTAGTTTTTCCTGTGATACTGAACACACCATTGTCGGTTGTTAACTAGTTACGTAAAGTAAAAACGAAAGAGGGGGATCAGAAAATATGCCCCATTGCAAGGACTGTGTGGTGTACCAAGCATGCCTGACAGACCAGGGAATGGTGCCTTGTGTGCAGGCTGTGGCTGGGTGGGTAGTGCTAACTTCTTGCAGTGTTCATGTGTGCACAATGTTTTATGTACATAGCACATGTATGTATGCGTATATATATATATATATATGGGTGTGTGAGTGTGTGTGTGTGCGTGTGTGTGTGTGTGTGTGTGTGTGTGTGTGTGTGTGTTTTATTCTATGAGAAATTATTTTAAATAGGTAATTTGTTGGAAGTTGGACCTAGTCATTCTTGGGATTTCAGTTAGAATTTGATAATGATTATGTTTTATCAATTTTTAAATCATTTCAAGTCATTTATCAGTAGAATGTTTTATTTTACCTACTTCATGTTATTCATTTATTGATTCATTTATTTATTTGTGGACTTTAGAAGAGACTTATATTGGTGCTCCATGTACCTATAATTTTAGTTTTGGAGGGGTTATAATAATATGTTCTTATATATAGTTTAAAAATCAGAGTTGTGATTTGTGTGTGTGTGTGTGTGTCTGTTGGGGGGGGGGGGGGGGGTGCAGTGAGAGGGATGGGAGAGACATGATGTGTAGGGTGTGGGGGGGGGGGGAGGAGGGGTGTAAACAGAAGGGAGGAGGGAGAGATATGTTAAAAAATAGAGTATTGTTCTTGTGTGTTTTTGGTTATAGGTTTTTATTGATAGGTTGTGATGCCTATCGTTGTTTTAACGTTTGTTGGGTTTTGTTTAGATTTGGGGAATTAGAGTGGGGGAGGGAGAGAGAGGGGGGGATGAGGTGTGTGGAGAGAGAGAGGAGTGAGAGAGAG
>CM060344.1:11004763-11017263 GCA_030674155.1 Stramonita haemastoma
GGAAATATATATATATATATATATATTATATATATATATATATATATATATATATATATATATATATATATATATTGTGTGTGTGTGTGTGTGTGTGTATATGTGTATATATATATGTGTATGTATACATATATATATATATATATATATATATATATATATATATATGTGTATGTATATATATATATTATATATACATACATACATACATACATACATACATACATATATATATATATATATATAAGTAATATCACTTAAAGTTAACGGACTTTAAATTGAAGACAACAACAACAGTACACACACTCACACACGCGCCCGTGCGCTCGTGTGACGTAATAAAACACAAACTTTCAGCATCTGCTTTTCTCCTGCATTTCTCCATGGCTATCTGCCTTCGACTAATAATAGTGAAAAGACATAAATCAAAAGAACACACACCCATGCGCGCGCGCACACACGCACACGCACACACACATACGCACACACTTGTATCTCATTCAAGAGAATTTTTCCTCTTGAGCTAATATCAGTGCCGACTCCAAAAGTCCTTAGGATGAGACTATAAACCAAGGTCACGTGTGCGAACGCACGCAAAACATCTTTTGCACTCGTTAAAACCCGTTCCGCTTTTTGGAAGAGTAGGCCATTGTGTGCCGGTAAGAACTGATGACAAAATGTACAAACTGAATACACATGGGAACTGGATGTAACAAAGCACATTAGTCCTTATTCTATTTATTTATCTTCGAAATAAATAGAATGAAATAGAAAAAAGAATATCACACACACATAGCCTAAGTGCTACTCGATCCACATTTAACAAGGTATATCATTCATGAAAGGCACACATAGCAAATACTACTGTCGTCTAGCCGAGTCAAACCCCTTTCATTACTCACAACAAGATACCAAGTTAATCCTAGGAAACCAATAGAGAGTATAAAATTGAAATTAAAAAATCCAATTACAATTAACCAGGAAAACCCTTTCCTCAGTACTCTCGACTGACATTATCCTAAATAATGTCCAACAGAACTTAGTTTATGCTAAGATCTTTTTACAACATTGGTTCCTATCAAACCCATGGATATCGTAGCACGAGAGAGAGAGAGAGAGAGAGAGAGAGAGAGAGAGAGAAGGTAAGAAAGAGATTGAGCAGGCATAATCTAGCCTCTCAAAAATCACATACAAAATTAGCAGCATTACGTGCATATGACTGACCATAATCACACATGATTACTGAAACCCCCTAGTACAATAATAAAACAAGTATCACAAGGACCAAGCTAGTCCTTACTTTCAGACAACCTCCACAGTTTCCAATTCACGTTGTCTATTCCAATTAAACTATATCATGATAGTTTAACACAATAACTTTGTACTAGTCCACATTAATTTATCTGCGATCACTGCGATTTATGTAAACTTCATCTGGGAATAACACGAAACCAAATCGATAAACATCCACTCAATCGTAAAATAAACCCAAGCTCTCACAATTAAATAATAAAAGTCTTACGATTCTAGCCAACTTCCATGTGCAAAACAACTACACACACTTTCACTGAACCAAATCCATCATTAAATTCAGTTAATATAGGCGATAGAATTTGTTTGTCGAATCAACTATCATCCTGATGTGGCAGGGCGGTAATTAGATTACTTCCCTTGCGATTGGAACTGCCAATCGCAGCGTCGTGGGTAAAACGTTTGGATCCACACCTGTGAATTGTGCGACGTTCTGTATCGTTGGGGGGTGGTCGAAAGCCATCCTCTGCATGCACTTTGCCCATAGCGGTAAAATGTAGTATTTATGCAGCCTCTCTTTAGAGGCCACATTCCCACTGTCTGACCGTGCTGTCGTCGCCGAGAAGTTGTACACAGTCGCGGCAGATCAAATATCTGCACTCTGTTACACTGATAAAACCAAACTACAATAAAAATGTTTCACTTACAGCTCAACCCGAAGAACAACTGCTGTATACTAGGCTAGTGTCGTTACATCGTTGCACTCTACGGCCCACTAGTCGTCTTCCGTCCTCTGGCTGTCGCAGGGAAAGGCTGAGTGACCGACCGCTCCTCTCTTACTTACACGAAGCCTCTTCTGCTCTAAAGTCTAAACCAATCATGTCCGGGAGGGGGAGGGTGCCAGCTGACTCGGGCCTAACCAATGATTTCAAAGTGGAAATTCAAAAGAAACCAAGTCAGCAAAATTTCCGACCACAACAACAAGCTTGTTGAGCAATAGACTAGCAGGGCCAACCTGTTAATTGTCGCCAGCTTGTCTCAAGTGGGCAGCCACGACTCTCCCTCTCTAATTCCGACTCTCACGCTAACAAAGAAAAGCGCTAACAAAGAAAAGTCCAACATAGTGTCTAGTTATAGTGTCTAAAGTGCACACTATAACACACTTCCCAAGCTTTAAAATGCAATGTCCTCATTGCATGTCTACAGTCCTCATCAACAACATAGCCAAATTGGCATGCTTTAAAAACCTTTCTCTTCTGACAGAGAAACTGAGAAATAACCAATCTGAGAAACCTCTGAAACAAATCTCGCAAAAACTCTCAGATGTCCCATCTAGGCCTGTACCAGCTAGGCCTACTTCAAAACCACAATTCCACGACTGGCTTCAAAATTACAACACTAGATTTACCGAACAAAATACTATTTGCCATACTCATCATATTCTATCATTTTCCTCATAGCCTCCCGTGTTACCATTAACAAACACAAAAATTCAATGACAAATACCAACCAGCATAACCATGAAACCATATGCAAAATAATGACAATATTCTTCAAAATCAAACCCTTTGTAACACAAAAGCAACATAAAAATATTCATTGTTACATCAACAAATCCTGAAAGGAAAAGAGCAAAACATTCATAGTTACTACAACTGCAAATGCCAACCTAGTAACTACAACCACACATCAGCTAGCACATGCTGCAGCCCTGATAGGAATGCCATTTTTCCTACTTGCCATAAACCTATCTCTGCATGGCAAAGGCTCTTTCCTGAACCACTTTCCTCTGTCAGGAACCTTATGGGACAAACCCACATCAGACCTTGAAAACACATGCTTTTCTCCTTTCGGATGAGACATGCCACCTTGTGAACTGCTTTTTGACAATTCACACGAAGATCTTACAGATCTTGTCTTAGTCACAGCTGTGGACACCTTTTCCTTTTGTCCACTACTTCTCCCTGATGGAGAACAACCAGAAACAACTGGTTTGGGTGAAATGGGTAGCAGCACCCATCCACCCTCCTGCGACTCATCCTCCATGCTAGAAGCTAGCAGAGGATCCATATCTGTCTTATCCAAAGACACAACATCAGTCAACAGTTCAAAACCCTTCACATCAACATTCTGGGGGGTTGAATCTCTCTGAAACCGGACTTTGACAGGTTCTTTCCTGTTTTTCTTACGCTTTCTTTTCCGCTTACTCTGTTTCCTTTTCCTACATGGAAACTTTTCATCAACAGCAGCTAACATTGACTGCACAGACTCTTTCAGGGATTTGATCTTATCCTCTAACGCTGATGTCTGTTTTTGCTCAAGAGTCAAAGTCTTTTCGCTTTCCCTATTCACATTCTCTTGTTCTTCTTCTTCTTCACTCAACCACTGCAACGCTTCATCCCTAATCTGGAAGAAGGTGGTTTGAGGCTTCCTCCCTACCATATGGCGCAATTCCCTTCTTAATTCTAACTTGGAAAGACCGTCAATAAATCTGTCTCTCAACAAGTTGTCAGAGAGGGCGTCTGCCTTCCTCATGCGGATGGACCTCTCAAGGTCCCTCAACACATGCGAGTAGTCCAGGACCGACTCTTCCGGCATCTGGTCCCGACTGTAAAAGACAGACAGGAGAATGGTGATCCTTTGCCTGTCACCAAACACGGCCCTGAGGATGTTAATAATCTTCTCTGGGGTGTTGGTTTCCTCCAATGTGTGCAGCTGTATTTCTCTACGAGCCACTCCCTTCAGGTGGCTATAGATGTAGTATGCAGCCATCTCCTCTCTCATAGGATAGGCTGCCAGGACTCGCTCCACTTCCAGTGAGAAGTCCTCGAGTGACAAATCTGTCACCTCACCGGAGAAATGCTGCAGTTCAGGCGGGGACAAACATCTCGTCTCCTCGTATGCCATGGTAGTCGGCTGAGCTGCGTGTGTGTGTTACGGTAAAATAAAACTGACCTGCAATCCTGCTCGCAGCGCCAATTGTAGACAGACAGGATTCTGGGTTGTCCTTTCCACAATAAGGGGTGAATGGGGGAGAGGGGAAGATGGTAGGATGATCTCAGGCACTCCACATCTCAAACCTATTGATGGAGGCCACGCAGGGGTGTTATGTTAACACTTTTATTGTTTCATTTACCATAACAAAACAACACACACCTGAAACAAATACAAAATTCAGGTAACTATCCACATTTAAAACACGTCTGAAACAAATCGGAGAATTCGGGTAAGTGCTACTCGATCCACATTTAACAAGGTATATCATTCATGAAAGGCACACATAGCAAATACTACTGTCATCTAGCCGAGTCAAACCCCTTTCATTACTCACAACAAGATACCAAGTTAATCCTAGGAAACCAATAGAGAGTATAAAATTGAAATTAAAAAATCCTATTACAATTAACCAGGAAAACCCTTTCCTCAGTACTCTCAACTGACATTATCCTAAATAATGTCCAACAGAACTTAGTTTATGCTAAGATCTTTTTACAACATTGGTTCCTATCAAACCCATGGATATCGTAGCACGAGAGAGAGAGAGAGAGAGAGAGAGAGAGAGAGAGAGAGAGAGAGAGAGAGAGAGAGAGAGAGAGAGAGAGAGAGAGAGAGAGAGAGAGAGAGAGGAGAAGGTAAGAAAGAGATTGAGCAGGCACAATCTAGCGTCTCAAAAATCACATACAAAATTAGCAGCATTACGTGCATATGACTGACCATAATCACACATGATTACTGAAACCCCCTAGTACAACAATAAAACAAGTATCACGAGGACCAAGCTAGTCCTTGATTTCAGACAACCTCCACAGTTTCCAACTCACGTTGTCTATTCCAATTAAACTATATCATAATAGTTTAACACAATAACTTTGTACTAGTCCACATTAATTTATCTGCGATCACTGCGATTTATGTAAACTTCGTCTGGGAATAACACAAAACCAAATCGATAAACATCCACTCAATCGTAAAATAAACCCAAGCTCTCACAATTAAATAATAAAAGTCTTACGATTCTAGCCAACTTCCATGTGCAAAACAACTACACACACTTTCACTGAACCAAATCCATCATTAAATTCAGTTAATATAGGCGATAGAATTTGTTTGTCGAATCAACTATTATCCTGATAAAACCAAACTACAATAAAAATGTTTCACTTACAGCTCAACCCGAAGAACAACTGCTGTATACTAGGCTAGTGTCGGTATATCGTTGCACTCTACGGCCCACTAGTCATCTTCCGTCCTCTGGCTGTCGCAGGGAAAGGCTGAGTGACCGACCGCTCCTCTTACTTACACGAAGCCTCTTCTGCTCTAGGCTACAGTCTAAACCAATCATGTCCGGGAGGGTGCCAGCTGACTCGGGCCTAACCAATGATTTCAAAGTGGAAATTCAAAAGAAACCAAGTCAGCAAAATCTCCGACCACAACAACAAGCTTGTTGAGCAATAGACTAGCAGGGCCAACCTGTTAATTGTCGCCAGCTTGTCTCAAGTGGGCAGCCACGACTCTCCCTCTCTAATTCCAACTCTCGCGCTAACAAAGAAAAGCGCTAACAAAGAAAAGTCCAACATAGTGGCTAGTTATAGTGTCTAAAGTGCACACTATAACATATTATTATTGGATGTGTGTTCTAGGGGTGGTTTTTGCATACACTGTACCATGTTTCTTGGCGACCAACTTGACACTGAACAGGCGGGGTCGCCATCTTCGGGGCCGTGGTGTCGCCACAATTCCAGTGCCACACACGTCGGAAATGGTTGTAGAGTGTGTCTGCATAGTGTAGAAGACGGTCTTGGTGCCTTGGGCTCTGTCAGCGCGGAAAAGTGCCGGCGGCAAGGGCCGAAAACGGCGTTTGCGTCCCATCTTTTGCCAGTCCTTCTTTAAGCTTATTCATGGGAGGGTGGGTATGCATGCGCGCGTGCGTGCGTTCGCTGGTGTTGGGTGTGTGCGGTTTTTTTGTGTTTGTGCGTGTGGAGGGGACCCCAAAGATTGCCCTGGTGCATGATATTGTAGGATATTATTATTGGATGTGTGTTCTAGGGGTGGTTTTTGCCTACACTGTACCATGTTTCTTGGCGACCAACTTGACACTGAACAGGCGGGGTCGCCATCTTCGGGGCCGTGGTGTCGCCACAATTCCAGTGCCACACACGTCGGAAATGGTTGTACAGTGTGTCTGCATAGTGTAGAAGACGGTCTTGGTGCCTTGGGCTCTGTCAGCGCGGAAAAGTGCGGGCGGCAAGGGCCCGAAAACGGCGTTTGCGTCCCATCTTTTGCCAGTCCTGTTTTAAGCTTATTCATGGGAGGGTGGGTATGCATGCGCGCGTACGTGCTTTCGCTGGTGTTGGTGTGTGCGGTGTTTTGTGTTTGTGCGTGTGGAGGAGACCCCGCAGATTACCCTGGTGCATGATATTGTAGGATATTATTATTGGATGTGTGTTCTAGGGGTGGTTTTTGCCTACACTGTACCATGTTTCTTGGCCACCAACTTGACACTGAACAGGCGGGGTCGCCATCTTCGGGGCCGTGGTGTCGCCACAATTCCAGTGCCACACACGTCGGAAATGATTGTAGAGTGTGTCTGCATAGTGTAGAAGACGGCCTTGGTGCCTTGGGCTCTGTCAGCGCGGAAAAGTGCGGGCGGCAAGGGCCCGAAAACGGCGTTTGCGTCCCATCTTTTGCCAGTCCTTCTTTAAGCTTATTCATGGGAGGGTGGGTATGCATGCGCGCGTCCGTGCGTTCGCTGGTGTTGGTGTGTGCGGTTTTTTGTATTTGTGCGTGTGGAGGAGACCCCGCAGATTGCCCGGTGCATGATATTGTAGGATATTATTATTGGATGTGTGTTCTAGGGGTGGTTTTTGCCTACACTGTACCATGTTTCTTGGCCACCAACTTGACACTGAACAGTCGGGGTTGCCATCTTCGGGGCCGTGGTGTCGCCACAATTCCAGTGCCACACACGTCGGAAATGGTTGTAGGGAGTGTCTGCATAGTGTAGAAGACGGTCTTGGTTCCTTGGGCTCACTCAGCGCGGAAAAGTGCGGGCGGCAAGGGCCCGAAAACGGCGTTTGCGTCCCATCTTTTGCCAGTCCTTCTTTAAGCTTATTAATGGGAGGGTGGATATACATGCGCGCGTGCGTGCGTTCGCTGGTGTTTGTGTGTGCGGTTTTTTTGTGTTTGTGCGTGTGGAGGAGACCCCGCAGATTGCCCTGGTGCATGATATTGTAGGATATTATTATTGGATGTGTGTTCTAGGGGTGGTTTTTGCCTACACTGTACCATGTTTCTTGGCCACCAACTTGACACTGAACAGGAAGGGTCGCCATCTTCGGGGCCGTGGTGTCGCCACAATTCCAGTGCCACACACGTCGGAAATGGTTGTAGAGTGTGTCTGCATAGTTTAGAAGACGGTCTTGGTGCCTTGGGCTCTGTCAGCGCAGAAAAGTGCGGGCGGCAAGGGCCCGAAAACGGCGTTTGCGTCCCATCTTTTGCCAGTCCTTTAAGCTTATTCATGGGAGGGTGGGTATGCATGCGCGCGTGCGTGCGTTCGCTGGTGTTGGTGTGTGCTGTTTTTTGTGTTTGTGCGTGTGGAGGAGACCCCGCACAATTCCCTGGTGCATGATATTGTAGGATATTATAATTGGATGTGTAATCTAGGGGTGGTTTTTGCCTACACTGTACCATGTTTCTTGGCCACCAACTTGACACTGAACAGGCGGGGTCGCCATCTTCGGGGCTGTGGTGTCGCCACAATTCCAGTGCCACACACGTCGGAAATGGTTGTAGAGTGTGTCTGCATAGTGTAGAAGACGGTCTTGGTGCCTTGGGCTCTGTCAGCGCGGAAAAGTGCGGGCGGCAAGGGCCCGAAAACGGCGTTTGCGTCCCATCTTTTGCCAGTCCTTCTTTAAGCTTCATCATGGGAGGGTGGGTATGCATGAGCGCGTGCGCGCGTTCACTGGTGTTGGTGTTGCTGTATTTTGTCTTTGTGCGTGTGGAGGAGACCCCGCAGATTGCCCTGGTGCATGATATTGTAGGATATTATTATTGGATGTGTGTTCTAGGGGTGGTTTTTGCCTACATTGTACCATGTTTCTTGGCCACCAACTTGACACTGAACAGGCGGGGTCGCCATCTTCGGGGCCGTGGTGTCGCCACAATTCCAGTGCCACACACGTTGGAAATGGTTGTAGAGTGTGTCTGCATAGTGTAGAAGACGGTCTTGATGCCTTGGGCTCTGTCAGCGCGGAAAAGTGCGGGCGGCAAGGGCCCGAAAACGGCGTTTGCGTCCCATCTTTTCCAGTCCTTCTTTAAGCTTATTCATGGGAGGGTGGGTATGCATGCGCGCGTGCGTGCGTTCGCTGGTGTTGGTGTGTGCGGTTTTTTGTGTTTGTGCGTGTGGAGGAGACCCCGCAGATTTCCCTGGTGCATGATATTGTAGGATATTATTATTGGATGTGTGTTCTAGGGGTGGTTTTTTGCCTACACTGTACCATGTTTCTTGGCCACCAACTTGACACTGAGCAGGCGGGGTCGCCATCTTCGGGGCCGTGGTGTCGCCACAATTCCAGTGCCAACCACGTCGGAAATGGTTGTAGAGTGTGTCTGCATAGTGTAGAAGACGGCCTTGGTGCCTTGGGCTCTGTCAGCGCGGAAACGTGCGGGCGGCAAGGGCCCGAAAACGGCGTTTGCGTCCCATCTTTTGCCAGTCCTTCTTTAAGCTTATTCATGGGAGGGTGGGTATGCATGCGCGCGTGCGTGCGTTCGCTGGTGTTGGTGTGTGCGGTTTTTTGTGTTTGTGCGTGTGGAGGAGACCCCGCAGATTGCCCTGGTGCATGATATTGTAGGATATTATTATTGGTTGTGTGTTCTAGGGGTGGTTTTTGCCTACACTGTACCATGTTTCTTGGCCACCAACTTGACACTGAACAGGCGGGGTCGCCATCTTCGAGGCCGTGGTGTCGCCACAATTCCAGTGCCACACACGTCGGAAATGGTTGTAGAGTGTGTCTGCATAGTGTAGAAGACGGCCTTGGTGCCTTGGGCTCTGTCAGCGCGGAAAAGTGCGGGCGGCAAGGGCCCGAAAACGGCGTTTGCGTCCCATCTTTTGCCAGTCCTGTTTTAAAGCTTATTCATGGGAGGGTGGGTATGCATGCGCGCGTGCGTGCTTTCGCTGGTGTTGGTGTGTGCGGTTTTTTGTGTTTGTTCGTGTGGAGGAGACCCCGCAGATTGCCCTGGTGCATGATATTGTAGGATATTATAATTGGATGTGTATTCTAGGGTGGTTTTTGCCTACACTGTACCATGTTTCTTGGCCACCAACTTGACACTGACAGGCGGGGTCGCCATCTTCGGGGCCGTGGTGTCGCCACAATTCCAGTGCCAACCACGTCGGAAATGGTTGTAGAGTGTGTCTGCATAGTGTAGAAGACGGCTTGGTGCCTTGGGCTCTGTCAGCGCGGAAAAGTGCGGGCGGCAAGGGCCCGAAAACGGCGTTTGCGTCCCATCTTTTGCCAGTCCTTCTTTAAGCTTATTCATGGGAGGGTGGGTATGCATGCGCGCGTGCGTGCTTCGCTGGTGTTGGTGTGTGCGGTTTTTTGTGTTTGTGCGTGTGGAGGAGACCCCGCAGATTGCCCTGGTGCATGATATTGTAGGATATTATAATTGGATGTGTGTTCTAGGGGTGGTTTTTGCCTACAACTGTACCAGTTTCTTGGCACCAACTTGACACTGAACAGGAGAGGGTCGCCATCTTCGGGGCCGTGGTGTCGCCACAATTCCAGTGCCACCACGTCGGAAATGGTTGTAGAGTGTGTCTGCATAGTGTAGAAGACGGTCTTGGTGCCTTGGGCTCTGTCAGCGCGGAAAAGTGCGGCGGCAAGGGCCCGAAAACGGCGTTTGCGTCCATCTTTTGCCAGTCCTTTTAAGCTTATTCATGGGAGGGTGGGTATGCATGCACGCGTCGTGCTTTCGCTGGTGTTGGTGTGCGTTTTTTGTGTTTGTGCGTGTGGAGGAGACCCCGCAGATTCCCTGGTGCATGATATGTAGGATATTATATTGGATGTGTGTCTAGGGTGGTTTTTGCCTACACTGTACCATGTTTCTTGGCCACCAACTTGACACTGAACAGGCGGGTCGCCATCTTCGGGGCCGTGGTGTCGCCACAATTCCAGTGCCACACGTCGGAAATGGTTGTAGAGTGTGTCTGCATAGTGTAGAAGACGGTCTTGGTGCCTTGGGCTCTGTCAGCGCGGAAAAGTGCGGGCGGCAAGGGCCCGAAAACGGCGTTTGCGTCCCATCTTTTGCCAGTCCTTCTTTAAGCTTATTCATGGGAGGGTGGGTATGCATGCGCGCGTGCGTGCGTTCGCTGTGTTGGTGTGTGCTGTTTTTTGTGTTTGTGCGTGTGGAGAGACCCCGCAGATTGCCCTGGTGCATGATATTGTAGGTATTATTATTGGATGTGTGTTCTAGGGGGTTTTTGCCTACACTGTACCATGTTTCTTGCCACCAACTTGACACTGAACAGGCGGGTCGCCATCTTCGGGGCCGTGTGTCGCCAAATTCCAGTGCCACACACGTCGGAAATGTTGTAGAGTGTGTCAGTGAGAAAGGTTTTATTCTGTACAATTCAAGAAAATGTATCCACCTCTAAGCTTTACATAGTGTCACGCGTGCGTGGTTGCTGTGTGGGTGCGTGTGTGTCGTGCGTTGTGTGTGTGTGTGTGTTTGTGTGTGTGGTGTGTTTGTGTGTGTGGGTGTGTTGTGGTGTGTGAATGTGTAAGTGTGAGCATGTGATGAGGTGTGTGTGTGTGTGTGTGCTGTGTGTGTGTGTGGTGTGTGTGTGGTGGGTGTGTGTTGTGTGTGTGTGTGTGTGTGTTAGTTGTGTGGGGGGTGATTGATGGAATGGTTTGTGTGTTTAATTGGTTTCGTGTACAATGTGGCTAAATTTGAATGTTAGATCTTGTAAACGAAAATGCTCATTATCGCATCTTTTTCCTATAATAAACTACCGTAGTCTTTAAGTAAAGGTTAGTTTTACAACTAATTTACGTAGCTTTAATTGGTCTGTCCATTTCTTTTCCTTAAATGTGGTACTTACAAGGGTGACACGATCTTAAACGTAAGCTTATAGTCACAATTCATCCGAAATGTTTGGTACAAGATTTGAACAAAAGGGTGACTAAAACGTTACCAAATGAATAATTTAAAGATGTGGCAAAGTGCGTAGGAAATTGATACTGACTAATGCGTGCACAGATTGTTACTGACGGTACTCATGTGCTAGCTAAATAATTCGAACTTCTCCCTTCTCAAAAGGGCTGCATAGTACCCAAGTAAAAAATTCTCCGATATAAACATAGTTTTTATTCCAATCTCAATTCAGTTATTCTGCTGCTTAATAAGACTGTTAAGTGCATGACAACAAATCTGTACTGTCCCAAAGCTAGAGACAGAGAGAGAGACAGAGACAGAGAGAGAGAGAGACAAAGAGAGAGACAGAGACAGACAGACAGACAGGAGACAAACAGGAGACAAATCCTGTTCCGCTATACATAAGAGTAGGCCATCGTGTGAAAACTGCATACACACGGCACTGGATGTAAAGAAAAAGCATATGAATGCTTATTTCCATTATCCTCGATATAAAATCTCTCTCCCTTCTCTCTCTCCTCTTCTCTCTCTCCTCTATCTCTCCTCCTCCTCTCTCTCTCTCCCCCCTCCTCATCATCTCCTTCTCTCTCTCTTCCCTCCTCTCCCTCTCTATTCTCTCTCCCTCTCTCTCATCCTCCTCTCTCTCCTCTCTCCTCTCTCTCCGATCTCTCTCTCTCTCCTCTCTCTGCTACCTGACGTACATAGAACGATTGAGACAGGAGGAAAAAAGAGTAGAGCAGAAGCAGAGTGAGAGGACAAGAGCAATAGAGAGGGAAAGAAGAGTGGGAGGGAGAAGAGATAAGAGAAAGATGAGTGAGAGAGAGAGATGAGAGAGAGAGAGAGAGAGAGAGAGAGAGAGAGAGAGAGAGAGAGAGAGAGAGAGAGAGAGAGAGAGAGAGGAGAGAGAGAGAGAGAGAGAGAGAGAGAGAGAGAGAGAGAGGTGGGGTGGTCTGGTGATGGCCCTCTGACCCCAGTCCCCCTACTCTCCCCCTCCTTCCTTCCTTCCTTCCTTCCCTGTCCTGACACCTGAGGGTGGTACTTTTCACATGGCTGCCTTCTGTCAACACAGAGGGGTGGGTAACTGCTGGCCGGCT
>CM060344.1:11019997-11042497 GCA_030674155.1 Stramonita haemastoma
CCCCAGTCTGAATGTGGCAGTTACAAATGACTTTTCTTGGTCACATTGTTGACAATGAGTGCTTCCTATTGTGGGATGATTGATTGGATTGTTGATTGGCTTTCTGGCTCTGGTAAGGTACCCACTGTTGTGATTATATATAAGTCCCCACAATGAAAATTTTTTTTTGAACAGGCCTGTATTGTAACAGCAGATAGCTCTGATTTATGAAGTTATCTATGTTGGAAGGGCCAGTTGTAAGAAGATCAGAAGACAGCAATAGTATTGATGTTTGACATTAACACCCCTCCCCTCTTAAAACCTTGCAGAAATTCAAAGCAGCATGTGCCATAGGAATGGGGGGAAAAGGGTAGATTATAAAGGCAGGGACAGATAACATATTATCCCTATGTTGCTATCATTCATCATAGTGGATAGATCTGTGATCCCATTTGAACTTTTAAGTTAGTATTATACTTGCTATACAACCATACCACACACACACACCACACCGCACCGCACCGCATCGCACCGCACCGCACCGCTCCGCACCGCACCACACCACACACACACACAGACACACACACACACACACACACACACACACACACACACTGTGTAGTCTATGTTATTAATAACATTTTAAACCAGCCAATATGAATTGGGGATCACCACTAGAGAAAAGTGTTGTTTTTTTGTTAACCTCTTCATTTTTTTATCATATTTTTTCTCTCAAAATCTAAAGAAAAAAATTAGGAACTCAATTAAAAACTTACAACAGTTACATGCTTCTCTCTCTCTCTCTCCTCTCTCTCTCTCTCTCTCTCTCTCTCTCTCTCTCTCTCTCTCTCTCTCTCTCTCTCTCTCTCTCCCTCTGTCTGTCTGTCTGTCTGTCTGTCTCTCTCCCTCTGTCTCTGTCTCTCTCTGTCTTTGTCTTTGTTCTCTCTCTCTCTCTCCTCTCTCTCTCTCTCTCTCTCTCTCTCTCTCTCTCTCTCTCTCTCTCTCTCTCTCTCTTAATCAAGTAGATAACTAGTTCCTTTTGTTTTCTGTGTTGTGTTATATAATGACTTCTACTTGTGGGGTATACATTAGTAATTTTTTCCAGCTGACAGTGTAATGAACAGAGCATTGATCAGAAATATGTCCCCAATTCCCCACCCCAAGAAGGATTTTTTCCAAATGCCTGGTCCCCTTGCTGCTGGAAGTTCAGACACACATACCACAACAACTTTCAGCACTCAGTTCACAGGATTCCTTCCTACCTTCAGTTCACAGATACACACACACTTTATAATCACCTAATCAAGACATCTGACTGTCCTTTCCACCTGGAAGAGCTCAGTGACTCAGGATGGTGTGTTTACAGGATGGACTCACAGACAGAGGGCTGCAGAGTGGCTGGATGCTCCATCACAGTTCATGAGGCTGCCTGCACTGTAAGTCACTACTGTGCCACAAGGCCAGAAGCAGCAGGTGGCAAGGTATATATGTGATGTGGCACAGTTGAAACTTATGTCTGTCTCTCCTAGTGTGTGTGTGTGTGTGTGTGTGTGTGTGTGTGTGTGTGTGTGTGTGTGTGTGTGCGTGTGTGCGCGTAACAATTTTTACTATATCAAGGATTATGGAATAAACACTCGTGCGTTTTTTTTTCATCTAATTCCGGTGTGTATGCTGTTTTTGTAAATATTGTCATCTATTCCTACTGTCACACAATGGCCTACTCTTACAAAAAGCGGAACAGGATTTAATGTGTGCAAGGTGTTCTTCCTGTGTTTGCACACGGCTCAGTTTACAGTCTGATCCAAAAGACTTTTGGGGAAAGTGGGGTCAGCACTGATGAAAAATCCCCTCCAACGGAATCGAACTTGGGCAATCAAATTGTAAGCACAATGTTCTGACCACTAAGCTATCCACCCCTTTTTATTTTATTTTATTTTATTTTATTTATTGTTTTATATCAAGGATAATGGATTTCATCTATTCCATAATGGATGGAATAGATGTGTTTTTTTTACATCCAGTGCCCATGTGTATACAGTTTTGTAAATCTTGTCATCTGTTCCCCCAGCATAGGATGGCCTGCTCTTACGAAAAGAGGAACAGGATTTAATGTGTGCCAAGGCTTCATTCGCACATGGGCCTCAGGACTTTTGGGGGAGTGGAGTCAGCACTGATATTAACTCCAGAGGAAAAATCCCCCCGACCAGGAATCGAACAGGGTCCTGCGAGTGCAATGTTCTGACCACTAGACTGTCCCCTGTGTGTGGGTGGGGGGGTCTGTGTGGGTCTGCGTGTGGGGGAGGGGTGGTCTGTGTGTGTGTGTGTGTAGGTGTGTGTGTGTGTGTTTGAGTTTTTTTACTTGAAGGGTATTGGAATAAGCACTCATGTCACTACATCCAGTCCCTCTGTGTGTGCAGTTTCATAAATTTTGTCATCCCTTCCCACAGGCGCACTCTGGGCTACTTTTCCGAAAAGCAAAACAGGTTTTAACTTGTGTGCAAGATATTCTGCACGTGTTGGCACATGAGGCCTAGGTTTTAAGTCTCATCTGAAGGACTTCTGAGGAAGTTGAGTCAGCAGTGATGTGAACTCTAGGATTAAATATCCCTTGAATGGGTATTTAGCAGATCCTGAGCACATTGGGCAATGCTTTAGCCAATGAGGATATCTGGTCAAGTGTGGTGTGTGTGTGTGTGTGTGTGTGTGTGTGTGTGTGTGTGTGTGTGTGTGTGTGTGTGTGTGTGTGTGTGTGTGTTTGTGAGTTGGAGCTAGTGTTCCTGTTAGTGTTAGTGTGTGTGTTTGTGTTAGTGTGTGGGTGTGTGTGTTGGAGCTAGTGTTAGTGTTAGTGTGTGTGTTTGTGTTAGTGTGTTAGTGTTAGTGTGTGTTAGTGTTTGTGTTAGTGTGTGTGTGTTGTGTGTGTGTGTGTGTGTATGTTTGTGAGTTGGAGCTAGTGTTCCTGTTAGTGTTAGTGTGTGTGTTTGTGTTAGTGTGTGGGTGTGTGTGGGTGTGTGTGTTGGAGCTAGTGTTAGTGTTAGTGTGTGTGTTTGTGTTAGTGTTAGTGTGTGTTAGTGTTTGTGTTAGTGTGTGTGTGTTGTGTGTGTGTGTGTGTGGGTGTGTGCGCGCGTGTGTTGTGTGTGTGTTTGTGTGTTAGAGCTAGTGTTCCTGTTAGTGTTAGTGTGTGTGTTAGTGTTAGTGTGTGGGTGGGGGTATGTGTGGGTGTGTGGGTGTTAGAGCTAGTGTTAGTGTTACTGTTAGTGTTAGTGTGTGTGTGTGTGTGGTGTTAGTGTTAGTGTGTGTTAGTGTTTGTGTGAGTGTTAGTGTGTGTGTGTGGTGTGTGTGTTTTTGTTTGTTTGTGTTTTTGTGTGTGTATCTATGTGTGTTTGTGTTTATGTTATGTGTATTTATGTGTTTGTGTGTGTTGAGTGTGTGTGTGTGTGTTGTGTGTTGTATCTGTGAGTTTTTATGTGTGTTGTTAGTTTGTGTTTTTGTGTATTTATGTGTGTTTGTGTTTATATTTATGTGTGTGTATTTATGTGTTTGTATGTGTGTGTTGTGTGTGTATGTGTGTTCACGTTTGTTGTATGTGTGTTGTGTGTGTGTGTGTTGTGTGGGTTGTGTGTGTGTTGTTTGTTTGTGTGTGTGTGTGTGTGTTTATGTTTATGTGTGTGTATTTATGTGTTTGTGTGTGTGCTTGTGTGTCTTTGTGTGTGTGTGTGCACGTGCGCGTATGTGTGTATATGTGTGTTGTGTGTGCGTGTGGTGTGTGTATGTGTGTGTTTGTGCGTTTGTTTTGCTGTTGTCTATGTATGGTATGTCCAAAGATGTATGGCAAAGCCAATCCCTCTGCCTCTCAACAAAACCCCAAGTACACAGAGCTGCGATGGTCCTGCCTGCTGAATGGTTCAGAAACCTGGGTCCTGTACTGTCGTCAGCTGATCAAGCTGTTGGAGCGCTTCCATCAACGCTGCTCTCCTTCCTTCCATCCTTGATGTCCAGTGGCAAGACGATGTTAGCAATGAAAAAATTCTTCAAAGAACCAACCTGCCTGGTCTCTTCTCCATAGTGCTGCAGAATTAACTTTTTTAGGCTGAAAATGGAGAAGGAATAGAGGACTCACGAAAAACTGAAGCTGTTTTCTTTGGCAACCTGATACTGGGCAAAGGTCACTGCTGCATTCCCAGGAAAGGCTTCAGAGGCTAACTGAAGAAGCAGCTGTCATGGACAGAAATCTACCACCAGACATTGCATTGGGACAAGTTTCAGTGTTCCACCCAAAGAGCCAGCAGGAAAGTTTCAATTTCAGAGAAGCGTCACAGCAAAAGAGAAGTGTAAGGGGCATGAGTGTGCAATGGGTTGATAGGTGAAGTTGGCTGTAAGATAGTTCTGATAGCTCCCTCCTTCAGGTCAGAATAAATTGATTTATGGTTCCTTTTTTCAGTCCCCTTTCAGTTGATAATATTTTTGTGTTAACATTGTGACTTCAGTTCAGGTATTGGTTGGTAAGCATGTAGATTAACCCTGTTTGGGGGCATTTAGTTATTAGTGTCTGTTGTTATGTTTTGTTTATTTATCTTTTAACTTTTTTTTCTTCTTTTATTTCAAGGATAATGGAATGAGCACTCATGTGCTTTTTTTACATCCAGTCTAACTGTGTATATATGCAGTTGTGTAAATTATGTCATCTATTCCCACTGGCACACAATACAGCTGTCAGTTTCCCCCATTTACAACTCCTCTCAGCTGCTAGTTATCCCAGCCTGGTTGGGGAGGGGGGGGGGGGGCAGCTGGTGCTAATTATAGCAGGAACTGACCACACTTGGACTGGGTAACAGGAAGGAGTGCACTAAATTTAACACTCTTAGTGATGTTAGATTTGTGTGTTATGACAATGGCTTACTCTTCTGAAAAGTGGAACAGGCTTTAACATGTGGACAAGATGTTCTGCATGCCTTTGAACACAGAATCTTGGTTTATAGTCTCATTTGAAGGGCTTTTGGGGAGTGGAGTTGGCATTGGTAGTGTGTGTGTATGTCTTTGTGTATGTGTGTGTGCATGTGTGTGTGTTTGTGTGTGTGTGTGTGTGTGCATGCGAGAGAGAGAGAGAGAGAGAGAGAGAGAGAGAGAGAGAGAGAGAGAGAGAGAGAGAGAGAGAGAGAGAGATTCAGATGATTTATCCATTAGGCCATAGCCCCTCATGAAGGGGTTAGTGAACAAAACATACACATGGAAAAAATGTTAAATATCACATAAACAAAATTATTTGGTCATAATAGATTTGTGACAAGAGTCATGACTATGATGTGGCGATTTCTCTCAAATGCTTTAAACAGAAAAGGAGACAAATTCCATATATCCTTGTGTTGAACAGATGACATAAGTAAACTTAGTTTGAAAACACATTGCTGTAAGTAATGTTTTGGCAATACTTATCTTTGAGATAGACAGAGGTGTGTGTGTGTGGGGGGGGGGGGGGGGGGGAGAAATCAGCTGTGTAATTTTTTTCTTCATACTGTTGTTCTAGAACCTTCCCCACTTCCCACCTTTTTGCCTTTCCTCTGTTGTGAAGGATTTGGTTCTGTCCTCGGTATAACCCTTCACAGTCTGTGTGTAGCTGATGCCATCATGATAGGTTTACTTTGTCAAGATTCCTTCTGTCCTCAGTATAACTCTTTATAGTTTGTGTGTAGCTGATGCCATCATGATAAGTGTACTGATAGTCAGGATTCCATCTGTCCTCAGAATTTACAACCCTTCACAGTCTGTTTGTAGTTGATGTTGTCATGATAAATTTCAGGATTCGTTCTGTCCTCAGTAAGTCTGGGTTGAAAGGTCAGTGTATTGTTATCCAAAGTCAGTACAGTCTGGGTTGACAGATCAGTGTGCTATTATCCCTAGTCAGTACAGTTTTGGTAGAAAACTCCTGATGTGTTGTGGACTGAATTACCATCTCTGTTCAATTATTTATCACCTCAGGTAATCGATTTTAGTTTGAGGACAACTCAAGGTCTGATGTCAGCTGACTACTCTGTTCCTTGTGCCCTGGGTTTTTGTTTTTGTTTTGTTTTTTATCTGTGAGGTCTATCCCTGGATCTTTGTAGAATCTGGCAGGCTTTTCTTTTTTGGAATCCAGTTGATCTGGATTGTTGTAGACAGAAGCATTTCTGTTTCTTAACTTCTTGACCCATGACTTACATGTTCTGCAAAATCATTTTGAATAAATTAAATGTTCAGTTGCATTGAAGACAGTACTGGTTTTGCATAACTCAGTATATTTCTTGTTCATATTTTAAGTATGACATTTCAGGGTGTGTTCAGGCTGGGCTTGTTTAGTAACATGACTGTCCAGTATGAACCAGAAATTCTCTCCAGCAGTCTGCAGGATATTGGCACCAGATATCAGCTCTGTCATGGAGTTTTTAGCTGATAAGAATCAGGGAGTGAAAATAAATAAATGAATGAAACTTTTAAGGGAAAACCTCACATGCACAAAAACACAAACACATGCAGTCCCCCCTCTCTCCACACACACACCAAGCCATTTAAACAGGTATGTTGTTGAATGTTTGATTGAATGGTAGGTTGTTTTTTTGTAAAATAAACATACTCTGCAAAGTAATGGTTTGAAATGGGAGGCTGTGTCTTAGTAAGCTTTGGTCAGTGATGACTGTCTGCAAATGTTAGGGATTACAGAGTTGTTGAAATGACCTCCAGATGGAAATGGGCAGAGAGCTGTTAACTAGTGTTCAGGTTCAGGAGATGACTGAGTGAGGCTGGAAAAAAGCTGTCCAAATGGCCAACATTGGCTAGTAGCTTTATTTCATTTTCTTTTTGCTTTATCAAATAAAGCTTTAATGTTGCTTTTCCTGAGATACAGGTTGGTTTATGGGACTTACAGACACAGACACACACACACACACATACACACACACACACACACCAACACACACACACAACACACACACACACACACACACACACACATTTCTTTAGTACTGCTAAGATCTTGTACCGTACTACTACATTGTTTTAGTTTATGTCCATTTAGCTTTCTTTGCTATAGTTTTTGTAGTCCATTATCTGCAACTGATGTTTTTTTTCTGAGGAGTCTAAAATCTGTTCATGGTTTGTTTTGGTTTTTGGTTAGATATAGTTTCCTTTGGAATCTTTTGATTTCTTTCCACCACTTCTTTCTCGCTTTGAACCTAGGTGCATGACTGTAGTACTTTGGACCAGATACATGACAGTAGCGCTTTTAAAGTGAGATTGTGTCTTGTTAGCTTAGATACACAACTGTGGCCGTTTTAAATGTAATGGCAATAGAACATTTTAGACATTGATACATTGGCATTGTGATTATTCAGTACTTCAAACTGGAATATATTAATATTTTGAATGTAGATTATACATCACTATGTAACATTCTAAATGTCAATATGACTATAACATATCTAATTTTAAATGTTGATACATGACACCCCCCAAAGTAAATCCTGTGAAACTGGGACGGCCATAAAGGGATCAGACTGCATGCTTACTGAGTGTAGACTGTTGTGTTCATTTTCTCTGATACCTTCTGTCACTTTACAGTGGAGGGACTCATACTTTCTGCCAGGCTTTACTTAGTATTTCCTTGAAAGATTAGTGAGTAGCTTTTCTTTAGATCATTACACATCTCCCAGTTTTCAGGATGCATTTCCCAGTTTCCTCTAAGTCATTACACATTTCCAGTCTTGTGAAAGTCAGTAGACATTTTACAAGGTTTAGTACTTGCTTATTCTAGCATTTGTGAGGAGGTTTCAGTGTATATCATTTGATATTTCTTTCATTTGGTTTCTGATCTGATTATGTTTTTCTTTATCATCTTCTTCTTTCATCCACAGATCTGCCTAAAGAGAATATCAAAACAACACTTTCAGAAGTCATATATGTGCAAACTTGCCAGCTTGAAAACCCCTCCCATCTCCTTCCCAAACACACCTTAACAATGTATAACACACACACACACAACACACACAAACACCACACACACACACACACACACACACACACACACACACACACACACACACCACCATGTTTGCATGTAGTGGCTTGTGTTGGGCACTAGGGATGCAAGAGGGATTAAGAGAGACAGATATAAAGATAACATTTTATTTACTGGGGGACAAAATTTTATTTACTGGGGGTAATAGATTAGGCACAATGACTTTTTTTAAAAAATTAAAAAGGTGTTACTATCAGAGAGAGAGAGGGGGGGGGGGGGGGGGGGGGGGGGGGTTGAACCCAACAAATACTTTTTTCTTTGCTAGTCTTCAAATTAATGTTCAGAACCTAGTCTTGAAGAGACACATTTGTCAGCATTAAACCCCTGTGGTAAACCACACTCCTTTACACCTTAAAGCAATATATGATTCATTCCTCTCAGGGTTATCAAATAGAGGCTCATAAAACATTCACTCAATGCATGAAAGTCCTTTTCAGAATATATATATATATATATATATATATATATATATATATATATATATATATATATATATATATATATATATATATATATATATATATATATACTCCACACATGTGTAGTCACTCATGCATTAGTTATATAGCTTACACACGCACATATGCAGGCATGCAAGCAGGCATGCACACATACCCACCCATCTCCACACCACCAACTACTCACCCCAGGATGAGGACAGCCTCCATAGTAGTGATATGGTGGCTGAAAGTGCCCATCTCCTCCCATATGCAATGGTCAGATACGTCAAGCAAGAACACAAAAGAGGGCCAGTATCGCAAGCCTACCAACACTAAGGCTCGAGAAAACCCCTACCGTGCTCTTTGGGCACCTGGCCAGAGGCTCTAGGGAAATGTTTGGGGTTTGTTCATGCACATGCAAGCACAAGCACGCACAAGTATGAGCATACACACACTACATGCATACTCACTACATTAGCACACACACGCACAAACACACATATGCACGCATGCATGCATGTACACATGCTGACCTCCACACCACCAACTACTCACCCCAGGATGAGGACAGCCTCCATAGTAGTGATATGGTGGCTGAAAGCACCCGTCCCCTCCCATATGTAATGGTCAGATATGTCAGGCAAGAACACAAAAGAGGGCCAGTATCGCAAGCCTACCAACACTAAGGCTCGAGAAAACCCCTATCGTGCTCTTTGGGCACCTGGCCAGAGGCTCTAGGGAAATGTTTGGGGTCATGTTCGTGTATATACACGCACGGACATGCACAAGCATAAGCACACTACACGAATATGCTTTAAATGAACACACACACACACACACACACTTTAGGGGAGGGTGGGGGGCTGGACTTGCGATGCCTTGAGGGATAAGTTTGAGGTTCTCATTTGATAGTTCTGAGGGGGTGATCCTGTTGTGCTGAAGGGTCTTTGGAGGTGGGGGTTGTTTTTTGGTCAACAATATGCTTTGAACTTAAGTAAGCGTTTTTTCTAGGTAAAATTGTGTATTTGCTGAAAAACATTGGATGAGACTTTGATTTCTCACCAAGAACATTTGTGTATACAACAATAAGGACTTTCACACCCATGTACATATTGTACACACACACACATACACACACACACACTCACACCACACACACACACACACACACACACACACACACACACACACACACACACACACACACACACACACACACATGCCTACGCCCCCCTGAAGTGGCATACACTGCCAGGTAGAAAAGACTCTTTCATGGTACCTGCATGTCCTCTATACATGTGCAAGTTCAGCCTGCTGTAGAAAATATGTGCAGAACTGATGTGTTCCTCAAGACAGAGTCAGTCACCAGCAAGTTGGATTTTCTCCTTGTCAGCTTAGATTTTCTCTTTGTGAGCTTCTTCAGTAAGGGATTAATTTTCTTTTCAAGAGTTTGGAAACACCTATACCTGTTAACTCAATGGTCCTCTTTTTTCAGGTGATAATAATTCATTTATAGTGAGAACTATCATCTTTCAGTGAGAAATTGCAAGGTGAAATGGTCTTCTTGATTTTCTTTGGCTGCTCCATTTTCTTTTTCCAGAAAAAAAAAGTTTGTAGTCTCTGACTTGCCTGGCCTCCCCATCATTGCACAGGATTCCCCTGACAAAGCCAAAATGGACAGTCCTTTAACCATTGTCAGTTTTCATTCTTCCAGCTAAGTTGAGCACATTTTAAAACATGTTGATATAAAATATACCTCATGAAAGGATATAATGGAAATAATATAATAAGTGAAGATGAGAAAAAGACGAACTCTCTTTGACATTTAAAATGTTGCTGAATTTGGTTTTTATTTCCCCAATTCACAGCCATAGTGCCTGACCCACCAGTTTGATAGTAATAATAAACACAGTGGACATGAAGCTGTACCTGCAATGACTGACTAGGATTGGTAGTGTGACATGGCTACATGATTCTGAAGTGGTTTAAACAAAGGTACATGACCATGTAGCTCTTGAGACCTAGAAACAGGACTGTGTAGCACTCAGGAAATTTTGATGGATTTCTTTTATCTTTGAAGACTACAAAGACTATATTTATTCATTAGTCACTGATGGATACAGTTTTATGCTCTTTTTTTTCTTTTGCCTTACCCATGTGTTTGAAAAAGTTATTTTGTCAAAGAACGTAATAGATGTGAGTTGTCAGACAGGTTTAGATAGAAGATACACCTCAGGGCCAGATGGTGCACACTGTGGCATGGTATGGTCCTTTGTTAATGTTAGGACCTCACAGAATACTGACCAGGAGTCAAAACAAGCAGAGGATAAAGAGTGTTTAGAAAAGGGAAAACATTCAACAACATAGTAGTTGAGGTTAAAGAGTGGGAAATGTGAAAACATTCAACAACATACTAGTTGATATTTTTTCAGGGAGAGGGAAAAGTTGGGGGGGTGGGGGGGATAGTTAGCACCTGATCATTTTAGGCAAAAAATTCTTGACGACAGTTGGTAGCTGGTAAAATGACCTGTAGACACACCTGGGGAAGGTGACATTTCAAGGAAACCAAGTCTTTATGACTTTTCATAAATTGTGTATTTCATAGCTCTTAGTGCTCTTTCCCCCCCCCCCCCTTAGTCGCTTTGTTATACAGGTTTTGGTTTTAAAATTTGTACTCACACTTTTTAGGGCCAGATACCTCTTTCATCAATAAAAAGCCAGGTTGAATCAACTCTGCAGATCTTTCTTTTACTTTCTTTTAAATTTTCTAAGCATCATAGACACAAGCTTCATTACTCAAACCAACTCTCTGCCCTTCAATTTCTTGACCTTTCTTCTTGATCAATTCTGGTTTTCCAAGATACTTTTTTGTGCCAAACTAAGAGGATATTTACTGGTAAATTTATTTTCCTTTAGATTTCCTTCACTGCTGTATTCTGTCTTCCTAAAGTGGGAGTGTGGGTGCATTGAAGATAGGGCTTAATATGTGAGTAAGTCTTTAGTCTAAAACTGTGCTTGTGAGGTTAGTGAGGCACTGCAGGTCTGCTGTGAATGGAGGGGCTGAGTGGGGGTGCTGGCAGAAATAGAAAACCTTGGTACAGGGAAGTCCTAGTTAGTATCCATTTTGCTTTGTATATGTAGTGATACAAATGGCCAGCCCTTTAGAGTATTCTGTTTCTTGAGTTGTCAAAATGGGAATCTTTCCAAATATTTTCCCTTCTCTTTTTGAGGTAGACATGTTGCTTTGAAAGGTTGACTGCCATCCCATTGTACAGGAGTGTTGATCATTTGTGTCATGCTGACTATTGTACACATTTCCTGTCTCCCTAAGAATTGTCACTCCATTGTTGGCTTCATACGGCAAACATTTTCTTTTTTTTAAGTTAGACTTTCTGAGTTTAGCATGTTTTTGCTTCAGTTTCTGTGAAAGTTTTTTCTTTGTGCTTCAGTTTGGAAATCTTTTCTGTAAGGACTGTAGTCTTCACGTGGTTGTGTTTCTGCAAGGTTTCACATCACTCCTTTCTCCAGTACTGTCTGTGACTGACTGTACTACACACAGGTATGCAGTGTGTCTGTGGCATTCCAGTTCCTCCTGAGTTTCTATCCCCTTTCTCTCTGCCATCTTGTCTAACCCCTCCCCCCCTTCTCTTGTCCTTTGTGTATTGGGTTTGACATGTAGGAAAATATGGACACAGCCATAGAGTTGAGTAGAAAAGTGTGTGTGTGTGTGTGTGTGTGTGTGTGTGTGTGTGTGTGTGTGTGTAGAGTAGTAGTTGGAAAGGCAGTAGTAGTAGTGGTAGCTATATCAGTAGTAATTGTAGTAGAATACAATGATAGCTGAAGTAGAAATGGTAGTATTCTATCTAATGTCTGCTTACATCGATACTAGGCATCTGTGAGTTTGAGAGAGACACACACACAGAAAAACACACACAGAGTGAGAGTGTGTGTGTGTGTGTGAATGAGTTAGAGAGGTGTGTAAATGAAAGAGAGAGAGAGAGAGAGAGAGGAGAGAGAGAGAGAGAGAGTGTGTATGTTTCTGTGTATATTATGTGTGTGTGTGTGTGTGTGTGTGTGTGTGTTGTGTGTGTGTGTGTCTATGTGTGTGTGTCTGTGTGTGTGTCTGTGTGTGTCTGTGTGTGAGTGTGTGTGAGTGTATGTAAAACATTATCTGATTGATAAAAATGTTTTGCCTATTCTTTGAAACATCTAGGATGTTTTATGTAAAAAAACCCATAATAATAATAATTTTGATTTATTTTATTTATATTTTTATTGGTTGTATGTCTTCCCCCCCCCTCTCCAATAAGGATATTAGTCTTTTAAAATTTCCCCTTTTATCCAAATGTATGATTTATATCACATGTATAATTTTTGACAGATGGTGGTGGATTGATGTTTTTTTTAGTTGTTTATTTCATTTTGTTCTCTTGTTTGCTCTTTATCTATTAACGCTTTCTTCTCTTCCATAATCAAAATCTTTTATTGTGACTTCAGATTTTTGTTTTCTGAACGAGTGCATTTTTTATTACCTTATCATATATAGTGTCCATATTCTTGGGTGTTGTTTGGTATTGCGTAAAGTTTTATTGTTTGGTATCTTCTCAATTTGATGTATCCCTGAAAAGGGCAGGGACTGGATGTAAAAAAGCACACGAGTGCTTATCTATTATACTCGAATAAAATACTTTGCCTTGCCTTGCCTTGCCTTGCCTTGCCTTGCCTTGCCTCTCTCTCTCTCTCTCTCTCTTCTCCTCTCTCTCTCTCTCTCTCTCTCTCTCTCTCTCTCTCTCTCTCTCTCCCCTCTCTCCTCCTGTCTGTCTCTGTCTGTCTGTCTCTTCTGTCTGTCTGTCTGTCTGTCTGTCTTTTTCTCTCTCTCTCTCTCTCTCTCCTCTCTCTCTCTCTCTCTCTCTCTCTCTCTCTCTCTCTCTTCTTCTCTTCTTCTCTCTCTGTCTGTCTGTCTCTGTCTTCTGTCTCTCTCTCTTCTCTTCTTCTCGTCTCTGTCTCTCTCTGTCTCTCTGTCTCTGTCTGTCTCTTCTCTGTCTCTCTCTCTCTCTCTCTCTCTCTCTCTCTCTCTCTCTCTCTCTCTCTCTCTCTCTCTCTCTCTCTCTCTCTCTCTCTCCCCTCTCTCTCTCCTCTCTCTCTCTCTTCTCTCTCTCTCTCTCTCTTTTCTTGCCTGTTGTTTGATACTTGGTATGGTTCCTTACTTTTGGTATTTGGATCATTATAATTGTTGATTTTATTTATATTTTTATTGGCAGTATCTCCCCCCCCCCCTCCAATAAGGATATTAGTTTAAAAAAAAATGTTTTCCCCCTTTTATCCAAATGTATGATTTATGTCACATGTATAATTTTTGACAGATGGTGGTGGATTGATGTTTTCAGTTGTTTATTCTCTTCTCTTGTTTGCTCTTTACCTATTAACACTTTTCTATTCTTTCATTATCAAAATCTTTTATTGTGACTTCTGATTTTTGTCTTCTGATCGAGTGCATTTTTATTACCTTATCATATAAGTGTCCTTATTCTTGTGTGTTGTTTGGTTTGCATAAAGCTTTATTGTTTAGTATCTTTTCAACTTGATGTATCCCTGAAAAGGGCGGGGACTGGATGTAAAAAAGCACACAAGTGCTTATCTATTATCCTCGAATAAAATATTTTGCCTTGCCTTGCCTTGCCTTGCCTTGCCTTGCCTCTCTCCCCTCCTGTCTGTCTCTGTCTCTGTCTGTCTGTCCGTCTGTCTGTCTGTCTGTCTGTCTGTTTGTCTGTCTCTCTCTCCTGTCTGTCTGTCTGTCTGTCTGTCTGTCTGTCTCTCTCTCTCTCTCTCTCTCTCTCTCTCTCTCTCTCTCTCTCTCTCTCTCTCTCTCTCTCTCTCTCTCTCTCTCTCTCTCTCCCCCTTCTTTACATTCGAATGTACTTGGTCAGTCCAGATTTTCACGTCCAACACATGCAGATGTATTCAGATGCCTGTCACCGACAGATAGGAGTAAAGTTGATAGTTTAGTGTTTAAAGAATCTGGTTTTTTTGGCTTTATTTATTTATAATTATGGTTTCCCCCATAATGTGGTGACCATCCTGGACCATCCTGCCTAATGCCTTCAGATTAGGCAGGGTGGTGATAAAAAAATAAAAAATGACCGAGCTGGTTTTAAACTCGGGTGTAATCTGTATACAGTTGATCAGTCTTAATGAGTTTAAGAGCATCTTGCACACACTTTAAAACCGGTTCCGTTTTTCGTAAGAGTAGGCCATTGTGTGCGGGTGGGAACAGGTGACAAGATTTACACAACTGCATACACACGGGGACTAGGTGTAAAAAAAAAAAGAAGCATATGATTGCTTGTTCCATTATCCTCGATATAAAAGAATAGATAGATAGTTTAATAAGAATTGACATGGCGACAGCCCTGACAATGATTGATAGCCTCTGTGGTCAGCAGAGGTATAAACAGAATTAGATCTTGACCTAAATGGTAGACAAGAACTTGTTGCCCGCGCAAAATTGAAGCTAACAGTTCTTGCTGAAGAACCAAAAACAACATCGCCGCCACCCCCCCCCCACCCCACCCCCACCCCCCCTTACTCCCCCTCCCTGCTAAAAGTTAGATGATTGAAAAGGTTTGCGCCAAGTTTCCTGCTTCTGTATAATATAAATACATGTGAATGTCTGCAAATGCTGCTTGTGTAATCAAGAACAGGTCCATTAAAATGCTGGGTTCTTTGAATTGCAGTCATACACATGCGCTACACTCCTACTGCAAAAAAAAAAAAGAAAAAAAAAAGAAAAGAAAAAGAAAAAAGTGAATTTGATTTCTTTGCAGGTCGGGAGAGAGTTATCTCCTTATTACCCCCCTTAGACCATGCAGCACAGCCATTTGCTTATATGTTGAAAGAGAGAGATTTATTTATTTATTTATTCTTTTATATCGAGGATAACAGAATAAGCAATCATGTGCTTTTTTTCATCCGGTCCCCGTGTGTATGCAGTTTTGTAAATATTGTCATCTGTTCCCACCGGCACACGATGGCCTACTCTTACGAAAAGCGGAACAGGATTTAACGTGTGCGCAAGATGTTCTGCGTGCGTTCGCACACGGGGCCTCGGTTTAAAGTCTCATCCGAAGGACTTGAGAGAGAGAGAGAGAGAGAGAGAGAGAGAGAGAGGAGAGAGAGAGAGAGAGAGAGAGAGAGAGAATGAATAATCTTTATTTTGCAAGGGTTACAGATGCGTGCGCGCGCTCGCTCGCACGAAATGCCTTCTCTGACTTAGTTTACTACCTCTAGATATGCCAACTTGCTTTCCCCCTCCCCTTCAGAGAGAGAGAGAGAGAGAGAGAGAGAGAGAGAGAGAGTGTCGGAGGGGGAGGGGGGGGAAGCAAGTTGGCATATCTAGAGGTAGTAAACTAAGTCAGTGAAGACATTTCGTGCGAGCGAGTGAGCGAGCGCGCGCACGCATGCACACACACACACAAACGCACACACACACACACACACGCACACACACACACACACACACACACACACACACACACGCACGCACGCACGCACGCGCGCGCAATTTGATGACACGGGTTCGATTCCCGTTCGAGGGGATTTTTCCTCTGGAGTTAACATCAGTGCTAACTCCACTCTCCCCAAAAGTCCTTCGCATGAGACTATAAACCAAGGTTCAGTATGCGAACGCACGCAGAACATCTTGCCAACACGTTAAATCCTGTTCCGCTTTTCGTAAGAGTAGGCCATCGTGTGCCGGTGGGAACGGATGACAAGATTTACAAAAGTGCATACACATGGGGACTGGTTGTAAGAAAAAAAGCACATGAGTGCTTATTCCATTATCCTCGATAGAAAAGAATAAAATAAATGTAAATAAATATCACACACACACACACACACACACACACACACACACACACACACACACACACCACACACTTTTTCACTCTTTTGATTCTTTCATACTAAGAACAACCGTCAGGCGCGTAAATGAATGAATAGTTTATTTCTGATAAGTCCTTTTTTTTTTCTTTTTTTCTTTTTTTTTTTACAAAAAGGTACACGTTAAAAAAAGAACCAAAAAAATGCAAAACTACGTTCTATCAGTCATGTACAGATTCACTTGGAGAATCTGTAATTCAACCAGCTCACTGGTCATATTATACACATGCAGACAGGAACGAACGTAAGCAAACCAAAACGAAACAATAATGGGTGGCGCCGCTCTTGCAGCCACGCATGCTCTCCACAGAGAGAGTAGCCTGAATTTCAAGCAGAGAAATCTTGCCGTGACTTGAAGTGGTATGGAAAATATAGCGTATAACATACACATTGGCCTTAATTCACTAACACCCTGAAAGCCAAAACAAGGTAAATCCAGGTTTTCATGCTGTGTGGGCCATTAAATTTGTGCAGCCTTTATAAACGATATGATGGTGGATCGGTGGTCTAGAATTTAACGCACCTGCCTAGAAAGCGAAAAGTCCGGGTAGGAAATGTGTGGTGGTTTGAGCCCCAAACTTTCCCTCCATTCATAAGACCATGAGTGGTGGTCTGGGTGCTGGTATTTCGGATGAGACGATAAACTGAGGCCCCGTGTGTTACACCAAATCATTTCGCGCACGTAAAAGAACCCGCGGCAACAAGACAGTTGTCCCTGACAAAATTCTGTAGAAAAAAAAACACTCTGATAGGGAAACAAATACATTTGCAGACAGGAAAAGAAAAAAAAAATGGTGGTGCTGTTCTTGTGGCGACGCGCTCTTCCGGGGGAGTTCAGCCCGAATTTCACGCAGAGAGAAATCTGCCGTGATGTAAAGTGGTGTAAAATTAACGTTAAATATCGTAGGCACAGTGTACAACTGAATGTGTAGCTTCCTGTTGAAACCCAGTGGAAATGGCTGTCTCTTATCACTACCCCTACCACATCCCATCATGATTAATCATTTTTCTCTTTCTTTGACAAGGTCATATAGAGGTCATTCCACAAAGAACTTTTCATTTTTGAACAAAGAAGTTATAGAGAGATAATTCCACAAAGAACTTCTCACTTTTGAACAAAGAAGTTGTAGAGAGAGAATTTCGCAAAGAACTTCTCACTTTTGAACAAAGAAGTTGTAGAGAGAGAATTTCGCAAAGAACTTCTCACTTTTGAACAAAGAAGTTGTAGAGAGAGAATTTCGCAAATAACTTCTCACTTCTGAACAAAAGTTATATAGAGAGAATTTCGCAAAGAACTTCTCACTTTTGAACAAAGAAGTTGTAGAGAGTTAATTTAACCCAAAGCTTCTCATTATTAAACATAGAAATCATAGAGAGAAAGACCATTTAAACCAGAACTTATCACTATTGAACAACAACAACAACAACAACAACAACAACAACAACAACAACAAAAAGACAGAGAAAGAATTTCACAAAATAACTAGTTCAGCCTCCTAACAGATTTTCAAAAAATTATTCAGATCAGTATACATCAACATATGTGTGATACATCACTACAAAAAGCATACACACACAAGCAACTTTTTTTTTTTTATCCCATCTTTCTATAACTGACACGGAAAATAAAGTAATGGTACTCAAGTATGCCAAAAGACAAAAAAAAATGTCTACTAAAGTAAATACAGGCGTAAAGTATAATACAAAGATAGCCAACAGTATACGCTTTTAAAACATCAACACATAGGGAATGGTGTGATGTATAAACATGCTACTTTGACATGAAGGAAATCTCTGATAAAGGAAACACACTGTTTGGCTAAGCTTTGCTTTAAACAGTATGTAAAAATACACATAAATAATTATCTTTAGTTAAATCGTATAGAAAAATGAGTGTGCTGTCTACATATTAAAAAAAAACAAACACGTATGCCCATGAATTTATATTGAAAGATATGAACAGCAGCATTAGACTAACAGAAAGGTGTTACACAATGATAATGATTCTGATCAACTATAAAAACCGTTTATACTAATAGTATATAGTGTGTAAGAATAAATCTTCAACCAAACACACACACACACACACACACACACACACACACACACACACACACACGCGCGCGCGCGCGCGCGCGCGCGCACGCTCGCGCGTGCGCGTGCGCGCACGCACACACACAAACAAGCATACATTAATTTTTTTAAATATAATTTTACATACATACATACATACATACATACATACATACATACATACTATACATACATACATACATACATACATACATACATACTAACATCATATACATATACATACATACATACACATAGTTATATATTCATATAAGTACATAATATGTAACTACTAGTTTAGAATTATGCTTATGATATACATTCCTCACCCTGAGACACATGCAAGTAAACACACACACACACACACACACACACACACACACACACACACACACACACACACACACACACACACTCACCACAAACACACACACACACACACACACACTCGCGCGCGCGTGCAGAGAGAGAGAGAGAGAGAGAGAGAGAGAGAGAGAGAGAGAGAGAGAGAGAGGAGAGAGAGAGAGAGAGAATTGCATGTCCTTTTACATAGCAGTATAATCATAATGCCATTTTCACAAGCCACAGATTGTTATGTAAGAGCTACGGTGTGAAAAACAAACTGAAACGTGGCCAATATGGCTTCATACGAGCAGCTGTTATTTGTTTTTATTTTTGTGTGTTTGTTGTTGTTTTTTTAATTAGGAGCCGAAAACTGAAAGATGCAAACAGTGAAAATGTTCTGTAACACAAGATTACCACACCTGGTTTTTCTTCCCCTTTATCTCTTTGTGCGAAACAGGTCTCTTTTCTCCCCCTGGGCATCATACTGGGGACCTGTCAGTATAATACAGCATCCCCACCTTCTGGAAATTTTGTGTTAGAACTCCCTCTTTTCTATCTCTCTCTCTGTTTCTGCTTTGTTCCTTTTCTTCCTGTCACCCCCTTCTTTTCTATTCTCTGTCTTCTTGGTCCACTTTCCTGCCTTTTATTGTAGAAAGACTTAAAAAATAACAATTCTTTTCCACTCAGAGGTCCGATATGCTTGGCCTGACTTGTCAGGCGCAATTAGCGGCAGCATAATTTTATAACAATATTTGCTGTCTGAGCGTTAGAAAAAGAGAAGAAGACGAAGAATTGCCAGAAGAAGAAGAAGGAAGAAGAAGAAGAAGAAGAAGAAGAAAGAAGATAGAAGAAGAAGAAGAAGAAGAAGAAGAGAAGAAGAAGAAGAAGAAGAAGAAGAAGAAGAAGAAGAAGAGAGGAGGAGGAGGGAGAAGAAGAAGAAGAAGAAGAAGGAAGAAGAAGAAGAAGAAGAAGAAGAAGAAGAGGAAGAAGAAGAAGAAGAAGAAGAAGAAGAAGAAGAAGAAGAAGATCTGTTTTCGTCTCAAGAGCAGTGTTGCTATTATAAGGCAGTGCTGTCATGTTTTAAAATCTTTCAGAAACAATGTCTATTAAGGGGATAGGGGGAATACAACCAACAGTGTCGTACATTCCCTGTCTCCTTTTTCTTTCCTTTTTCTTTTTTTCTTGTTGTCTTTTCAAGTCGAGTCAAGTCAAAAACACTTTAATCATCCCCCTGAAGGGCATTTTCATGGCCTACATCTGTTTTATGTTTGATATCTAACCATTGCAATTTAACAGAAATTGCCAACATTAATAATGATAGCTCTCCTACTTCAACTTTGAGAACAGGCAATCTCTGTGTGTGTATGCTTTTAGCTTTAACAGTTACCAACAACAAAACTATTGCAATCAATGATTATGAATTTGTCTAATAAAAAAATTATATATATTTACATATATGAAAATATATATGTATATATATGAATACCGTATACACACACACACACACACACACACACACACTACTATATATATATATATATATATATACATACATACATACATACATACATACATACATACATACATACATACATACATACATACATACATACATACATACATACATACATACATACATACATATATATTATATATATTATTGAAAACTCGAGATACAGTACTTGAAAAAAAAAGACTCAAATAATACATAGACTATCTATATACACAAAAAGAGTATGCAAACATGAATTAGATCATAGGAGTTAGTTATATCCATGAATTTAGATTTAAAAAAAAACAACATAAACTAATCGGTCAGTTTTTTAATCACACCTCAGAAAAAAAAAAAGTAAAGATGCTTTAAAGAAAAAACCCCTGAAGAATACATGCAAAAAAAGTCATGAGAGAGAGAAAAAAAGGAACTCGTTCGTCATGTTCAGGTAAAATGGTGTAGTTTACAGCGATAGAACGAACAAAAGTAAAGGAAGAAAACCAGGAGGGTTCTAACCTCTTAGAAAGAGGACGGCTTACACACCGGTATTATGTTGACTTCTTGTCCATCTATTTCCATACATCACGCTTACATTCGCTCTGCCCGTATGAAGGCATCCACAGAAATTTAAAAAAAAACACCAACACTTTTTCAGAAAGACTAGCTCCTGACTCAAAACTCATGTGATTTTGCACAAATTCAGTATGTTTAAACTTTAAAAATTTTCAGCAAACACTGTGTCCCCTCACTCCTTCGTCGTCTCCCCCGCTTCCTTCACCCCAATATGCATGTGCGGGGTCAAGGGTGTAGGAACACAGGCAATCCTCATTTGATGATCATTTCCAACTTTCTCGTCACTACCTGGTATTGCTCCATGTCCTCAATCCCCAAAACAAGTGTACGGTGCATTTCTTCATACTTCAAAAAATTCTGTACAAAATCAACAATTTTTTTTCGGACCAGCACTCTATAGAGAATACTACATGACCCCCAAAATGATACCAGAAGGTAACCGAAATAGTCTCATCACACATCACCCCCCCCCCCCCCACCCCCCATCTTCTTCAGCCATCACAAAGAGAAGACAACCCATGCGTGATAAGAAAACGACCATCCAATCATCTGCTAAGCTGTCCTACTTTCCCGTGGCTGCTTTCTCTCCTGTGCAAGTGATCCCTTGGACAACCCCCCACCCTCCTCCAAATGAAAAAACCAACAAAAAACCCTGTTGCTCTCTAGTAGCCTATCACTGTCCTTAAAGTTAACCATTCCTCTTCCTGAGTTAACTAAGATCCCACCAACACACATCTCCACTTTGTGTAAAAAAGTAGGTAAAAGTAAAAAGGTAAAGGTGTCCCATAACCTATGTGGTCGTAGGGGAGCGAGGCGTCAGAGACCTCGGCTTCTCCAGGGGGCAGCATGTTGAGGTGGTGCCCATCTCCTCTTCCTCGTTGCTTTACCTTCCCTGACCCTAAAGAGGGCAGGTACCCATTTACAGCTGGGTGAACTTTGGGGACAGTTCTGAAGTCAAGGCGCGCAAACGGTCACCCATCTGCTTGGTAACCACGCTCGATGCTGCTTAATTAACCTTACCTTGGGGAAATTGAGTGCTTTGACCATTGAGCTATCCCGTCCCCGTCCTCTTATATTCTGCGGACATATTTTTTTGCTAACTTTTCAATGTGTTATGAAACAGATGTCTTAAAAAACCCAAACCTTTTGGCACGAGTGTTTGCCATAGTCGTAACTCAGTCTTTCCCACACTACACCTCTCTGAAAACGTGAATTCTGGTGAGATTCAAACTGACTGTCAAGATATAACCACGTGCAAGAAGTATGTTACACACATTGGTAAGGTGTGGTTACCACATCACCAGTAACTACAAATATGTTACAAAATTCATAACCATGGTTTTGGAAACAACAGCAACAACGAGACAAACACCAACCGTACCACCAGCAGCAGCAGCAGCAACAACAACAGCAACATCGGCAACAAAACCGAAGTCTTTCCTATATCCATCAATGTCCCCATGGGGGTTCACATCCTGAAATTGTTGCCGGAAAATAAAATGCTATTATAAAAATTCAGAATAATTGTATCCTTTTTTCCCCCCATCTCTCTCTCTCTCTCTCTCTCTCTCTCCTCTCTCTCTCTCTCTCTCTCTCTCTCTCTCCTCTCTCTC
>CM060344.1:11047497-11079997 GCA_030674155.1 Stramonita haemastoma
ACAGACAGACATTCAACTAGCCACAGAGTCTGAGATATTATGAAGTCACAGACAGACAGACAGACAGACATCAACTAGCACAGATCTGATATAGAGTCACAGACAGACAGACAGCAGCATGCAACAGCCACAGACGATATATGAGCACAGACAGCAGACAGCAGACAACAGACGAAGACAGACGGACGCGGCAGGCAGTTCAGACAACAACAAACACAGGTGATCGTATATTAAGTTGTCAGAGGCAACAGCGGAGCCCAGAGAGCGAGAAGGATTCATGCTGGCTCCTGTGAAGTTGACCTGTCACATCATCATCATCATCATCATCATCTCATCATCATCATCATCATCATCATCATCACATCGTCATCATTGTCATCGTCATCGGCACTGTATTGTCTTGTATTGTTTTGTATTGTTTTGTATTGCATACCACTTTAAGTCATGGTAGATTTTCTCTGTGTGAAATTCAGGCTGCTTTCCCCGGGGAGAGCACGTCGCCACCAAAGCAGCGCCAGTCATTATGTTTTTGTTGGTGTTTTTACCTGTCTGCATGTGTGTTTATTTTCCTATCCGAGTGGATTTTTTCTACAGATTTTTTTCCAGAGACAACTCTTTTCTTGTCGTGGGATTTTTTTACGTGCACTAAATGCCAGTTGCATACAGAACCTCAGTTTGTTGTCACATCCGAAAAACTAGCACCCAGACCACCACTCGTGGTTTAATGGATGGGGGGCCCAAACTGGGATCAAACTATCACACACTGCGAACCCGGACTGTTCGCTTTCTAGGCTAGGTAGAGGCGTTACCTCAACAGCACTGATTCATCACTATCATGGCTTGATAGAAAAAAGCAAATCGATGCTTACTCAATGTACCATCTGGAAATAAAAATTTGATTGATTGATTGATTGATTGGTCGTTATCATTGTCATCATCATAGTCTTTATGGTCGGTCTCATCGCCATCATCATGGTCATCATCTTCTTCATTGCCCTCTCAAACATCGACGGCACCATCAGTATCAAAAGAGTCTTTTTCATCATTTTCATCACAATCTGCACTTATCAGTATCATTACTGTTACCACCATAGTTGTTCTTCAGCATTCTCGGTGTTATACAACAAGCACTACTGATCTGCTGATTCGGGTTCGAATCTCGTTCAAGGGAATATCTGCCCCCCCCCCCCCCCCCCCCCCCCCCCCCCTGGAGTTAGCATAATGCTGACTCCACTCATCCGTAAAGTCCTTTGGATGAGGCTATGGAGGCTGTGAACGGAAGTGCTGTGTGCGAATGCACGCAGAACATTTCGCCCACACGTTAAACCTGTTCCACTATTCGGAAGAGTAGGCCACTGCGCACCGATGGGAACGGATGATGACAAAATTCACAAAACTACATACACACGGGATTTGGATGTTAAAAAAATAATAGCACATGACTGCTCATTCCATTATCCTCGAAATAAAAGTAAATAGACAAACACAGCACAACACAACAGCACATCAACACAATACTGATCCCCCCTCCCCCCTCCTCCCCCCTCTCCTCCCTGCCATGCCCTTTCCCAACCTCCCCTGCAAATTCCTACCCCGGACAAATGCAGCAGGGTAACGGTCAGCCCAATCAGAAGGGCCGGACTTCCGAAGGACGGCCGGTTGTCATCCGTGGTGCCGAAAATTACGAAGACGAGGACAAAGGTCAGCACTATCTCCACACCCAGACCTTGACCCGGGGTCAGCATATCATTGATGGAGGTCACAGCAAGGTTGGAGTGGACAGAATCCGGGGTCAACCTGTTTAGGATAGGTAACAACACGCGTGACGTAATTCTAGGGGTAGTTAGTCATTCGTAAAAGTTGTGAAAACTTCGTTAATTAAGAAGCCTCATTTCAGGAGAAAAAAAAAGAAGAAGAAGAATTGCGAAGAAGAAGAATTGCGAAGAAGAAGAAGACGAAGAAGAATTGCGAAGAAGAAGAATGGAAGAAGAAGAAGAAGAAGAAGAAGAAGAAGAAGAAGAAGAAGAAGAAGAAGAAGAAGAATTAAGAAGAATAATGCAAAGAAGAAAATGCAAAAAACAAGAAGAATTGCGAAGAAAAAAATTGCGAAGAAGAAGAATTGCGAAGAAGAAGAATTGCGAAGAAAGAATCGAATGACGAAGAATTGCGAAGAATTGCGAAGAAGAAGAATGAAGAAGAAGAAGAAGAAGAAGAAGAAGAAGAAGAATGGAAGAAGAAGAAGGAAGAAGAAGAATGAAGAAGAAGAATTGCGAAGAAGAAGAATTGCGAAGAAGAATGCGAAGAAGAAGAATTGCGAAGAAGAATTGCGAAGAAGAAGAAGAAGAAGAACGAAGAATTGCGAAGAATGCGAAGAAGAAGAAGAAGAAGAAGAAGAAGAAGAAGAAGAAGAAGAAGAAGAAGAAGAAGAAGAAGAAGAAGAAGAATTGCGAAGAAGAAGACACTCTAAGCACACAGTCTATGACACGACCAGTTTTGTCTGCTACTATGGCTGGTACACAACTTATAACATGATCAAAACTGGGTTTTACCAGGTTTCTGATTACCCATACCCTGCTTGATATGATTGGGTGTAGGTTTGTCGTGTTGTGTTTGTGTTGTGTTGTGTTGTGTTGTGTTGTTTCGTGTTGTTTTGTTCTGCATTGTATTGTATCGTATTGTAGCGTATTACATTTTGTTGTTTGTATTGCGTCATTGTGTTGTATTGCATTGTATGGTATAGTATTATGTCGCCACGTGTCGTATCGTGTCGTGTTGTGTCGTAATGTATTGCACTGTAATGTCTTGCATTGCACTGCACTGTATTGTATTCCATTGCATCGCATTGGGTTGTATTATGTTTTATTGTACAGTACTGTTTTGTATTCACAATATAAACGGGTAATGTATTGTCCACATGCTCACGGCGTCATACGTATTTGATGTTAGTACCGACACGATATTGAAACGGCAGAGAGGGGATTACTAAGACATAATTATCCGAAAGTGGTCGGATATTTTAGAAATCATACAGTTATGTAAATAGCCAAGCTCAAAGTGTGTCCATTATTGATGCAAGCAAAGCATCAAGGAACACATTAAATGTTGTTATCCTTTAAACAATATCAGAATTATTGCTAGTGTCTTCGTCCATATCCAACAGACACGTTGGAGGCTTTTTCATTATGAATTACAGTCTTCACCCTCTGATGTTTCATGATTTTCCCCTTTTCGATCACTCTCTTTTTTCTGTCTTTTCTCTTCTTACTTTTCTATCCTCGTTCTAACTTATTCTCAGTCTTCCCAGTCAAGTCTCTTGCCTTTTATCAAACAAATCTAACCGTTATTTTAAAAAAATCTTTTCAGACATTGTAGTCCACAAACTATTTCTGAGTATTGTTTTGTTCTAACGACAATAATCACAGCATGCAACAAAAATAACAACAACAACAACAAAACCCCTACTAACCCTTTCAAAAGATGGCTACAACAGCAGCACCCACAACAACACTACACAACAGCAACAACACACCCACTGACCCCTTCAGAAGATAGCCACCAACAACAGCACCAACGACTTGAGCGATGACGTAAAAGAGAGCGCGGAGGAGGGAGATCTTCAAGGTCACGGCCATCGCTATGGTAACGGCAGGGTTAATATGGCCGCCGCTCACGTGACCGATCATTTGAATCAGCGCCATAATGGACAGTCCAAAGCCAAAGGCAATCTGAAACAAAGACATTTGACAATGACATCAGGTGTGTACACTGAATGAAACATAGACACTTGACAATGACATCACGTGTTTATGGTGAATTGGAGCATGACACAGTTGACAATGACATCAGGTATTTACAGTGAATCAAAGGATGATACAATTGACAATGACGTCAGGTGTTTGCAGTGAATTAGAGTAGAACACACACTTGACAATGACGTCAGGTGTTTCCAGTGATTAAATCACCTCATCCGACAGCCTAGTAACATTTCTTGTTAGCATCTTTATTTTAAATAAAAAGAAGGGATAGCTGCCCGCGCGCACACACGCACGCACGCACGTACACACACACCACACACACACACACACACACACACACACACACACACACACACACTCCACTCTCCCCAAAAGTCCTTCGGATGAGACTTTAAACCGAGGCCCCGTGTGCGAATCGCATGCAGAACATCTTGCGCACAACGTTAAATCCAGTTCCGCTTTTCGTAAGAGTAGGCCATCGTGTGCCGGTGGGAACAGATGACAATATTTACAAAACCTGCATACACATGGGGACCGGATGAAAAAAAGCACATGATTGCTTATTCTGTTATCCTCGATATAAAAGAATAAATAAATAAATAAAATAAAAATAAAATAAAATAAACACACACACACACACACCACACACACACACACACACAACACACATCACACGCACACACAACTATTTACTGATTTGACGTTTAAACAAGCTTTAACTTGCGTCACAATCGTGAGAAAAACGTCATAGGTGTGACGTGTTTTTGTGTGTGGGGTGGGCTTTTGTATTTGGTGTTGTTTTCTCCTTCCCTCCAGTTTCCATCTATGTGTCATTTTTCTTTCGAACAATGCAGTCTTTCTTTCGCTCCCTCTTCCCAAACACTCTACGACCCTCTGTTCTCTGACAAAGAGGGTGATGAACCATCTATTGAGTGTACCATTCCCTTTTGCTTCCCTCCTCCTCCCCCCTCCTTTCTTCTCCGCCTGCCCCCAGTCCCCCCCGCCTGTACCCCCTCGGCCTCCCCCACTAACCCCCCTCCCCCTTTAAATTTTCCCCATCTTTGAGGTAATGATCAACAGTGGTTGAAGACACAAGAGTTACTCTCTTTCCTTTGAGCGAATGAAGAATGAAATTATATTCACCCTTTTCTAACCAAAAAATATTTTATGTCCACGATAATGGAATAAGCACACATGTGCTTTTTTTTTTTTTTTTGGTCCCCGTGTGTATGCAGTTTTGTC
The DNA here is from genome assembly GCA_030674155.1 of Stramonita haemastoma. NCBI lineage: Eukaryota > Metazoa > Mollusca > Gastropoda > Neogastropoda > Muricidae > Stramonita > Stramonita haemastoma. Next base: position 11,052,495 of record CM060344.1, read on the forward strand.
AGTTTTGTCATCCGTTCTCACAGGTACACAATGGCTTACTCTTCCGAGAAGCCTGAACGGGTTGAACGTGTGCGCAAGATGTTCTGCGAGCATTATTATGGACAGGAGGTCAAACAAATAGATCTAGATAGAAAGGAAAATTCTTTTGAAGAAAAAAAACATGGCATGACTCACGAAAACAATAAACACCATGAAATGAGAGAGAGAGAGAGAGAGAGAGAGAGAGGAGGGGGGGAACAATATTGACGTCACTGGAAGGAAGCTACACTCGATGACGTCAACTCATCATAACGGGCTTGGCACATTACAACACCCACGCTGGTAAATCTGTCCGGAGGTGACACTTTAATGGGGGGGGGGGGGGGGGGGGGGGGGGGGGGGGGGGATGACTGGCCTGCTGTCACCCTGCACATTTTTCTCTTTATCTCTGTATTCGGTCAAGGTCGCATTCCTTGCTACAGCCGCCATCATTAATTCTATCAACTTATCTATCTGTGTATTTATTCATCCCATATTTTTGTGGCTCAAACCTATTAAACATAGCGCTTTGATTTGTTTAAGCGCTTTGATTTGTTTTTACAAGATTTAGCGCTATACAAATTCCATGTATTATTATTATTATTATTATTATTATTATTATTATTATATTATTATTTATTATTATGATTATTATTAATGCAGCCACCGGTGTTCATGTAGATCTGATAACTGTTTATATATTTATTTGATGTAGAAATTATAGACAATTTCTACGTTTATATTTTTCTCAGTTTCAAGTTCTAGGTAAGTTTACTCAGTTTTGACTTGAACTTCACACTATAAATGATTGCTAGATCTGTTTATTTCTGTAGTTAGTAACGTGAGTTTAATGTTGCTGTTGCTGTTGTTGTTGTTGTTGTTGTTGTTGTTGATGCTGCTGCTGTTGTTGATGCTGCTGCTGCCACTGCAGGTGACAACGATGATGATGATGATGATGATCCAAACTAGCCAAGAGAGAGAGAGAGAAGAGAGAGAGAGAGAGAGAGAGAGAGAGAGAGAGGGGAGAGAGAGAGAGAGAGAGAGAGAGAGAGAGAGAGAGAGAGATGGTTATTTTTCTCTTGTTCTTTGTCTCTCCGTCAGTCTTTGATCTATCTATCTATCTATCTATCTATCTATCTATTATCTATCTATCTATCTATCTATCTATCTACTACTATCTATCATCTGTCTGTCTATCTGTCTGTCTGTCTCTTTCTGTTGGGTTTTAATGTGTTCTTTTTGCCCACCAGGCTGGCTGTGAAAAAGCCTGTTTGCTTATACCACAAGCCTCTTCAGATAAATCCTTTCAGTTCAATTCAATGCAATTCTCTCTCTCTCTCTCTCTCTCTCTCTCTCTCTCTCTCTCTCTCTCTCTCTCTCTCTCTCTCTCCTCTCTCTCTCTCTCTCTCTCTCATCCTTCGGATGAAACTTTAAACCGAGGCACCGTGTGCAAACGCACGAAGAACATCTTAAGCACACGTTAAATCCTGTTCCGCTTTTCGTAAGAGTAGGCCATCGTGTGCTGGTGGGAACAGATGACATTATTTTACAAAACTGCACACACACGGGGACTGGATGTAAAAAAGCACAAGAGTGCTTATCCCATTATCCTCGATATAAAAGAATAACTCAATCACTCAATCTCTCTCTCTCTCTCTCTCTCTCTCTCTCTCTCTCTCTCTCTCTCTCTCTCTCTCTCTCTCTCTCTCTGTCCTCTCTCTCTCTCTCTCTCTCTGTCTCTCTGTCTCTCTCTCGCTCTCTCTGTCTCTCTCTCTGTCTCTCTCTCTGTCTCTCTCTCTCTCTGTCTGTCTCTCTCTCTGTCTCTTTATCTGTGTCTCTGTCTCTCTTTCTGTCCCTCTCTGTGTCTCTGTCTGTCTGTCTGTCTTCTCTGTCTGTCTGTCTGTCTGTCTGTCTGTCTGTCTGTCTGTCTGTCTTCTGCTCTCTCTCTCTCTCTCTCTCTCTCTCTCTCTCTCTCTCTCTCTCTCTCTCTCTCTCTCTCTCTCTCTCTCTCGTGTTGATATAATTTACTACGGTCTTCCAATGTTATTACAAGCTGTTAACACCACAGGACGTAACGAGGAATGGTTACGTAAAAAAACAACAACCCAATCCCAAACACCCCACCCACCCCGAAATAGCAAAAGCTGTGACAGGTTCCTGTGACATGACAGTCAACACGTGGCTAGCCACCTGTCGTGTTGTTGTGTGCCCTGATGGTCAATGTCGTGAGTGACAGGTATGGAAAAGACCATATAAATACATGGTGATTAAGTAAGTAACTAAGCAAGTAACGAACGAACAAACGAACCAACCAACTAGCTAACTAACGAACTAACTAACCACGCGTTTCGGTTTGTTTGCTTGACAAGATTCAGGGCAATATAAATGCTACAACATTACCATTATATATTATTTATTACTCATATCACGATTATATTATTATTATTATTATTAATTATCTACTATTGTTTCATTATTAGCTAACAACCACTCACTCACTCACTCACACACTCACTCCCTAACAAGCCATACACCAATGTGAAAGTGCCATGGTGGACAGGATAAACACTTGAGTTCAATTTTTCAATTTCAAAAGCTGATATATATATATATATATATATATATATATATATATATATATATATATATATATATATATATATATACATATATTGGAAAAATGTGACGGAACTGGAACATAGAACAACCATCCTCCCCCTCCCCCCCCCCCAACCCCCCCACCCCCACCTTTCTAGCCAAGTTGTATAACCACGAGACCAACAAGCCACCTGTTTACCTCGAAAACACTTTCCTCCGTCATAACTTACGTGCCGGCACACAGCCCCCACTACCACTGTTGACAAGAATGAGTGGCGATCCCTTGGCGACTGCCTTAGTCCTATTCTCCCATGTCCGCATACACAATAGACCATCCATCTTCCTTTCTTCTGAGAGGTTGGCTGGCAGAGACTATCGTCATGACGTCAGTCGGCTGTCACACACCCTAAATGTTGCAAAAATGCAAATGGCGGCTGGCATAGTCTACCGAGATTCTGAGGTTATGTCCGTTGTTTTGACGTTTGTAGGGGTGTTGTGTTTGATTTGCTTACGTCTTTGTAGTTTAGTCCTTAAATAAACACAATTGTGTGTGTGTGTGTGTGTGTGTGGTGTGTGTGTGTGTGTGTGTGTGTGTGTGTGTGTGTGTGTGTGAAAGTCAAACAGTCAAAGTCAAAATTTTATTTTCAATTGGTCCATATAGATTTTTTTTTTCCATTAAACCATCTATCAAGAAAAAAGAAAAACAAAAAAAACCACGCAAAACAGACAAACTAACAAAAGTGTGTGTGTGTGTGTGTAACTTCAACCTTGTGTCTTCCATCGCATTTTCAAAGTTGTATTCATGATGAAAACGTTGACTAGTTTACACTACATTGGTGAGGTCTTGAAGGAATTAGCTGTTTTGACCATCTGACCACGCAGCAGCCTACAGATAATTATATGTCATCGTAATTAAACAAATGAGAAAGCCCCCGCCCCCTCTCTTGGGGACAGTTTGTATAGTGAAACAAATGTTTCGAAAATGGTTAAAAGAAAATGAATATCGACATGTATTTATAATTATAATCATATACCTATTGTCACGCTACGTACACACAAAAGACAAAAGTGTAATTTCGTCAAGGGCTCTCGAAGTATGAAAAATAAAATAAAGACGTATATGTTCACAAATCGTCGTTATTATTCATACCGGCCTACACACACACAAGAATAACTAATATTCAATTTTGTCCAGTTGCAATAAGACAGATGAGAAGAGAAAGGTGTGGCTGTATTTGCTCTATTACCCGAAGTGTTTTTCATTTCCTTTGGCAAGATTTTTGTTCTATTAAATTCCTCATTCAAACCTTTGTTTTGGTTGTCTGAGGTAGTGTGCTGACACACCCAACCCAAACACAACCCAAAACACACACACACAACACACAAACACACACCCTACACTACACACATCACATCACACACACACACACACACACACACACACACACACACACACACACACACAACACACCACCCTAAACACACACACGACACAGACACAACACACACAGACACAGACACAGACACCACCACACATCACACACACACACACACACACACAACACACACACCACCACACACACACACCACACACATATATTATAATTTAAAATAATTATACTCTCTCTCTCTCTCTCTTCTCTCTGTCTCTCTGTCTCTTCTCTGTCTCTGTCTCTCTCTCCTCTCTCTCTCTCTCTCCTCTCTCTCTCTCTCTCTCTCTCTCTGTTAAACTCCGAGAATAAAAAAAACCGTATAAAAGGAATTGATCTCTTTTGTCGGATCGTTTTGTTTTTACCCATCTATAAGACCATCAAATCTTTATCCTTTGGTATTAAGCGCGCTGCACACTTCAGCTTGTGGAAGAAAAAGACAACAAAGAGGGAGAGGAAGAGAAACAGGAGGACGACGACGAGCCCAAAAGAAGAGAGAAAGAAGAAAATCAGGAAAGATGGGAAAGAATTGTAAAGAACTGTGAAGAAAAAGAATGACAAAAAAAACTTTGCAATGAAGTGCAAAGAAGAAGAATGGCGAAAAAGAAGAAAAGAAATTCAGACGAAGAAGGAGAAGAAACAGGAAGAAAATCTGTCACATGTCAAAACAATGATAGGTATGACGAAGAAAATCTTTCACATGTCAAAATAGTGATAGGTATGACGATACATGTCGAGCCTTCGAAGGACGCAGAGAAGAAAGGTGTTAGGCGGTGTCATCTCTACCCAGTTGCTCCCCCCTCCCGATCTCCCCACCCCCCTATCCATACACATATTTCTCTCTTTGCCTGTCTGTCTGTTTGTCTGTCTACTCATCTTGTGATTATGGACTATCTGCAGTCTTTCCCTGTCTGCTGGGTGGCCTAGTGGTTAAAGCCCTTACCTCCTTACCCTGGGGAGCAGGGAACAGAATGGCCTGGTGGTCAGAGTGATGCACTCATGATCTGCTGACCCGGTTTGAATCTCGTTCAGGAGGATTTTTCCTCTGGAGTAAACATCAGTGTCGACTCTACTCTTCCTCCCCCCCCCCCCCCAAAAGTCCTTCGGATGAGACTATAAACCCCATCCGTGAAGTCGAAATGCAGCCACCTTAATGGTGGGTAAAAACGGTAGTGTGCGGTAAATTTCAATATTGGAGAACCTCGGAGCTTTAGCCGAGGAACCTAAAAACAATCTGTCAAACAACAAGGTAAATCTTTACTTACTTAATGTGTGTTATCATTATTCCACCTGGAAATGACCTCCTTTTATCTCGTCTTCAAAAGCCCCTATTCTATACTTTCAAATCCAGCCTCAAAACACACCTATTTCCTCCTGCCTAAGATCTTCTCCTCATAGTCTATCAATACTCTTCAACAGCCACTCCTGTCTCAAGCACCCTGCCTAAGCATGCTGTGTGCGTGCGCCTGTGCGTGCACTGTGTGTGTGTGTGTGTGTGTGTGTGTGTGTGTGTGTGTGTGTGTGTGTGTGTGTGTGTGTTGTGTGTGTGTGTAGCACGTGTACGTATTTGTACAAAGATATATACAGGCGATTCAGATACATATAAAGCCTTTCTGGCAGTATATTAGACAGAGAAACATACCTTTCTACTTACACGCAAAGAACGAACAACCCTTTATTGAAAATGATATTAATAACGACACGATTCTTCCACTCCAATAACAACAGATTTTTCTTTTTGCATGATTTGCATCCTGTTCCCCCACCCCAACCCGCTGTCTATTCAACCTAACGGTCCTTTTGGAGCATTAGTAGGCCACTGTTCGATTTGTGTGTGTGGTGTGTGTGTGTGTGTGTGTGTGTGTGTGTGTGTGTGTGGTGTGTGTGTGTGTTGTGTGTGTGTGGAGGGGCTTCTTCCAACCTTCTTTTTTTTCTTGTCATCACTAATGTCTGACAAATTGCTGTCTTCTGCCTACAATCGATCTGGAGAAGTCAGCCTCGTTAGCTGCATGCGAGTGGACTGGTCGTTTTATTACCTTTCAAACACTTCCGCTCACCTTCCGCCTGTTGTGCGCATGACCACAGTCCAACTTCCTTCCGGTGCTGTTGCAAATGGCGAAAAATCTACTTTTTGCCCCCCTCTGGGCCACAATAGACGCAAATTATGTCTCAGATGGAGTAATCAAAATCATTATCACTTTGTTAACACTACTGCGTGGCACGAATACGAGCTTTAATGATGACTGAAGTGGGTTTTATTTTCATTAAGAAGAAAAAGTCATCAGTCACAATTGGGCTGATTCTTATACAACAGTGGACTTACCAAATAACGCATTCTTCTTTTTTTTTTTTTTTTTTTACCACGCATGACACATTACACCTCCGTTTTTTCCAAGAAGATTTAAAAGAATTCTTTTCTTCCATGCCGAAGTCAGATGCGTTGGGTCTGACTTTTCAGGCGCTTAACAGCAGCACAATGCTGTCTGAGCGTTCGTGACGAAGAAGAAAAATAATCGTATTGACTCTACTGTTAATCAACGTGTTATATATCTACAATGATGTGTGTTCTTCTTTTCACTGTGGACATGAAAACACTGGCAGTTTACTTATTACATCAACACTTTCGACCGTGTCTGGCACGAGGGACTTCTGCACTGAAAGAAAATCAGTTGGCATACATACAAAAGCTAGTAGACTGATTTGCAGTAAAGGATTTCGATTAAAAGCTTGTCGGCTTAACCACACGGTCTATGTGCCTAATAACCCGACAATAACAAACAATCGACATACGAACAGCACAACACACACAGCAACTGCAGCCTTGACTTCCCTTCTCTCTTAACTCCTTCAACAGTCATTGGCATTAGGCTACATTAAATTTTTCAGGCACAGTGTTGCAGACATCATGAGTAAGCGAAGCCCATCCTTCTCCTAAATGCATGCTGGTGTGTTCGTACTGTGTGCACCCCTGACCATAGCTGACCTTGTTTTCCGTGCAAGGTGAACATGGTTTTACAGTATGGACAACACCTCAACCTGTTCACAAGACCTCTGCCTAAAGTCTCACCTGAAGATCTTTCAAGGAAGTGGAGTCAGCTTCACTGTAAATTCCTAGGACGGAAATTGTGAAAAGACACCATAGCGGAGATTCGACCCTTCACCCTCCTTTCCTGTATATTAGGGGCAGCTGAATGCTTTAACCACTAGACCCCTCGGCAGGAGATGCTAACAGACAAACAGACAGACACACATCACCAAACAAGCACACCACGTCCCATCAGGACTGTGTTGCATCCTTTGTCTACCTGTGACCTAGTTAACTGGATTACGTACAGGGAGGGAGGTAGGGAGGGAGGGAGAGAGAGAGAGAGAGAGGAGAGAGAGGAGGGGGGTGAGAGAAGGGAGAGAGAGAGAGAGAGAGAGAGAGAGAGAAGAGAGAGAGAGAGAGAGAGAGAGAGACAGACAGAGACAGAGAAAGACAGACAGACAGAAGGAGAGAGAGACGAAGGCAGAGAGACAGACCAACAAACAGAGACACAGAAGTAGAATTAAGAAGGGGTGGTGAGGGGGGGTGGGGTGGGTTGGGGAGTGGGGTGGGGTGGGGGCGGGAGCCAGGATTGATAGAGATTTCATGACAGCTGTCATCATTTGTCCTTCAGCCTTTCATCATTAGTGGGGAGGACCAATTTACAGCGGGGCTGAGCTGTAGTGTTCTGAACATGTTGCAAAACTCTATACAAGGCCGCCTCTTTACTGCTCACAAGCAAAGGAAAAAATATCACCAAAATAGGAGAAAAAACAAACAAACCCTAAAGGTTATACGACCTAGGACCCCTGATTTGAACAGGGTTGTGGGTAGGCGTGTGGGGGGTGGGTGTGGTGGTGGTGGTGTTAATGTTTTTAGAGGAAAAGAAAAGCAAAACTTATTACTTGATAATCGTCCCTACCAAGGTATCAGCCCCTACGAATAAATGTAAAGAGGAGAGAGAGAGAGAGAGAAGAGAGAGAGAGAGAGAGAGAGAGAGAGAGAGAGAGAGAGAGAGAGAGACAGACGAAGAAGACAGACAGACAGACAGACAGACAGACAGACAGATGGAGACAGACAATACAGACATATAGACAGACATAAACAGAGAGAGACAGAGACAGAGAAATGGAGACACAGACAGACAGATAAACAAAGAGAGAAAAAGACAGCAGACAGACAGAGAAGAGAGAGAGAGAGAGAGGAGAGAGGAGAGAGATGAGGACAGAGAGAGAGGAGAAGAGGAAGAGAGAGGAGAGAGAGGACTTAGGTTTCATGATTTGATTAAATAACTGAAGCACAACTACAGCTCATTGTTCTAATGGTTTTAAACAAGCTGAAAACGAGATTTAAGCTATCAGACGGAGCACTTCCTGAAATGACCCAGTCAGACCACTCCATTCCAGATTAGTGGCTCTGTTACGAGTATACTTGTGAATGGGGTGATATGATTGGATGAGGCAGAGGAGTATTGAGGTGAATGGGGTGATATGGTTGGACAAGGCAGAGGAGTATTAGGGTGAATGGGTGATATGATTGGACAAAGGCAGAGGAGTATAACTGGTGACTGGGTGATATGTAGACAAGAAGAGTTAGGGTGATGTGTTGATTGGACAAGGCAAAGAATTTAGGTGAATGTGTGATATATTGGCACGAGGCAGAAGGTTTAGGATGAAGGGTGATATGATTGGCAAGGCAGAATGTTTGGGTGAATGGTGTGATATGACTGGACAACGAAGATTTAGGATAAGTGTGTGCTGACAAGGCAAGAGTTAACTGTTCAGACAAACGCATGTTGTTGCTTGGCAAAGAAAGATTCCTTCTTCATTGGTCAACCCTGTCTAGATAAGGTGCTGGTTAGAACTGTCTGGATAAGGTGCTGGTTAGAACTGTCTAGATAAGGTGCTGGTTAGAACTGTCTAGATAAGGTGTGTTAGAACTGTCTAGATAAGTGTGTTAGAACTGTCTAGATAAGGTGCTGGTTAGAACTGTAGATAAGTGCAGTAGAACTGTCAGATAAGTGCGTTAAACTCTAGATAAGTGCTGCCAATGTCTAGTAAGTGAGGAATAAAGTGAATCAAATGACACTGACATCCATGTGTGGTATATCCCGATCATGATATATCATGTTATAACTGAGCAACTTTCCGAATGTCTGATGATATCGATTAAAAAACAAAGAAAAAGAAAACTACATTCTTAATAAAGAAAAACGAAAACTACATTCCCGTGACCACGCAACAAACTTTAGTGGACTCATTTAGGATCTTTTTCAGATACCAGTCCAAGGAGATAGCAATGGGGAAATGGGAGACACACAACATTGCAAAGTAAACTGGGAAAACATTTACGCAGACTTTTATTTTCGGAAATCATGACCGATATGAGTGAGAGGAATTTGCAATAAAGCTATTAGTGCCCAGCCCCAATAACTTACCACATATCTTAAGGGAAAAGACCACAAAAAACATTACTACTATGCAATAACATGGTTTTAAATAGTATTACACTGTCCGATGGGATAGATCAATCAAGCATTCGCTTTCCCCAACAAGGTTAAGCAGCATCAAGCATGGTTACCAGTAGATGGGTGATCGTTTTGCGTCCTGGCTTCAGACCAGTCCCCGCAGTTCACCCAGCTGTAAATGGTACCTGCCCTCTTTAGGGTCAAGGAAGGTAAGAGGCGAGGGAGAGGAGATGGGGCCGCCCTCAATATCTGGCCCCCCCCCCCCCCCCCTAAGCTGAGGTCTCTGACCCTCGCTGTCCTACGACCACAAGGTTTACGACACCTTACCTTTACCTAGCACTGTCCGAGTTTGGTGACATGGATGTGATTGAAAGCGCTTAAAAGTTTTTTTTGTTTATAAAAACCATAGTATTCTCTACCAAGGGCTGAATTCAGCACAATAATCTCTCTCAATAGCAGAGCATGAAAAAGAAGACGTGAATAATTCATACAAGTATTCCCCTTTTTCTCCTGTTAAGTGTTTGTGCGTTGGGAGGAGGGAGGGAGGGGGGGGGAGGGAGGTACACAGAAGAGATCAATGATGCAAAGTGGGTTGTCGGGTGTAGACCAAATCTGTGTTCTCTTTTTCTCCACTACTCTTTCGAACTTGCTTTCTTTGTCCATTCTTTCATTTCAATTTTGTCGGGGGCAAGTCCATTTGAGTGATGAAGTAGACAGGGGTGGGTAATTCCAGTGATCTGCTTCTGTTTGCTTGGTGGGTTGGTTTGCTTTGGGAGAGCAGTGCGTGTTTTGCTTGGAGATTTTTTGTTTCTTTCGTTTGGTTTGTTATTGTTTTTGTTTGATTGATGTTGTGTTGTTGTCATTTGTTTGTTGTTTGTTGTATTGGTGGAAGTGGGAGACGTCTAACTCTAAAATTGACACACTAGATGAAAAAGCTGCATTAAGAGGGACAGAGAAAATCGCATTTTTGTGGAAAGCACTTGGGAGTCAAACCCCAAACCCCTAATAGTAATAATACAGTAGGCTGCCTGTCAAACCGCCAGTCGGATGGATGTGGTCTAGAGGTAACGCACCTGCCTAGAAAACGAAAAGTCCGGGTCGGAGTGTGCGGTGGTTCGAATCCCGTTTGGGCCCCAAACTTTTCCCTCATCCATTAGACCATGAGTGGTGGTCTGGGTGCTAGTCTTTCGGACGAGACAATAAACCGAGGTCCCCTGTGTTACACATCATTATTTAGCCCACGTAAAAGAACCCACGGCAACAAGAGGGTTGTCCGTGGCAAAATTTTGTAGAAAAAGCCACTCTGATAGGGAAACAAATACAGATGCAGACAGGGAAAAGAAAAAAAAAAAGGATGCCGCTGCATTGTGGCGACGCGCTCTCCCCGGGGAGAGCAGCCCGGATTTCACGCAGAGAAATTGGCTGTGACATGAAGTGGTATAAATAAGTAAAAATAAATAAATAAACGATTGATTTGCTGTTTCTACTTCATCAGCCTCAAAAACACACACATGGCTGTGAGAGATTTGGGTACTTAACATCATTGCGGTGAAGGTCAGGATTTCAGTCTGAAGAATCTTGTTTGACTTGGATCGTTTTCATTTGAAATATACTCTCAACGTCAACTAATAAAGTTCAAATTGTGTGTGTGTGTGTGTGTGTGTGTGTGTGTGTGTGTGTGTGTGTGTGTGTGTGTGTGTGTGTGTGTGTGTGCGTGCGTGCGTGCGTGCGCATGTGTGTGTTTATTTGAAGTAACTCTCAACGCCAACAAATGAAGTTCAAATTTGTGTGTGTGTGTGTGTGTGTGTGTGTGTGTAATGGCTGTCATCATTGTTTCATTAAATCTATGCCTGCAGGGTTGATATCGCTATGTGCATAATTTACAAGTCTTTTTCCCCGATATTTACAAAACTTTCAATACCCCCTTATTACAGTCTGTCATTATCCACTAGATTATAGGTTTTAAATCACTGAATAAAATATCGCCGAGTCTCTTTCAAAAAACGGCCCCAGTTGCTTCACATCATCGCTTCAATGGAAAAATAAACAACAAACTTTTGTGGCTTCATTAGACTTAGGAATTTTAAATCACCACGTAAGTTATTGTGACGTTTGTTTGATTACTTTTACGTCAGAGGCGACAGCGTCGAACACGTACCTGACTGTCCTGTTTCTTTTCTTCCTGAGGCCTAATTCTTTTTCGTTTTTCAACTCTTTGGACGGATAGAACAGCAAAGGATAATGGCATGTTTCCTCACCTGTTTGCTTATCTAGATCTAGGTTCTATTCAATAGGCCGTGTGTGTGTGTGTGTGTGTGTGTGTGTGTGTGTGTGTGTGTGTGTGTGTGTGTGTGTGTGCTTTAGAGGGTTTTCAATTCTTTCATTTTCTGTGAATGTCAATTGTTTTCATTCTAGTCAGTTATTTCCCACGTCTTCTTTACTAGTCGTTACAGGAACCATTAGCCTACGTGTGAATGTTGATGTTGTAGTTGGGCACAATATATTAAGCTACTAGCTTGTTGTTGCTATGGTGGTTGTATGCGTTATGTTGCGTTTGTTATATTTCTAATGAATGAATAAACCCTATCTAAAGCAATTGACAACAGCAAATCCCAGCTGACATATCTTTGAGGTGATATTGCTCTCGGAGTGAATGTATGCGTGGACCGTGTATTTCAGAAAGCTCTTGAAATGAGTTAACACTGGAAAATCCCGTGTGCAGAACATTTGCAGAACATTTTGCGCACACATTAGAAACCATTCCAGCTTTTACAGGATGTAGGCCAGCCTTGGTATCTCATACAGAGACCACACCACTTATGAGGAAGTAAAACCAGAATAAAAAACGCCATCGAACCATAAAGAACTCCTGACTTCAGTAAAAGCAACAACAACAACAACAACAACAACAACAACAACCCCCCCCCCCTCCCCGAAAAAAAACCGAAAAAAAAACCCTAAAGTAGTAGGGGCACGTCACACAAACATCTGGACTGACAAAGACAGTATTACAGGGAACAGTAAGGGGAGGGAGACGAAGAGGCAGACAGAGGAAACGATGGGAAGACAACATCAGAGAGTGACAGGCCTTGCATGAAACGATTTTCTACGGAAAGCAGAGGGCTGCAGGGGATGCAGGAAGCTGGTTGCAAAATCTTCAATGGTGACCCCACAGTTTATAGGACTATGGCATAGGTGAACATGAAGGTGAAGGTGAAGGCCAGCATGCTTTTGCTACCTGGAGAGGGATGGGCTCCGCCAGGTCCAGCTTGCCCAGAACACAGTGCCTGAACGCATCAGTGCAGTGCTCCAAAGGTCCTTACGGGTTTAGGGGAGAGATCATGCATGTCTACTGCACTCCTTCCTCTTCTCTTCTCTGCTCTTCTTTTTTCTTCTCTTCTCTCTCTTCTATCTTCTCTTCTTCTCTTCTCTTCTTCTTCTCTTCTCTTCTCTTCTCTTCTCTTCTCTTCTCTTCTCTTCTCTCTCTTCTCTTCTCTTCTCTTCTCTTCTTTTCCTTCTCTTCCTTTTCTTGTCTTCCCTTGTCTTCCCTTGTCTTCCCTTGTCTTCCCTTGTCTTCCCTTGTCTTCTCTTCTCATCCCTTCTCCTATCTTCTCTTCTGCTCTCTATTTGATATTGTGCATGCGTGTGAACAGGAGGGGAGTAAAAGCATTGAATCATCTCCACTTTAGGTTGACCCCGTAGTACATTGTCAATTCTGTTCCTTTTCTCACCAGAAGCTGTTGACGAGATTCGAACCGACGACTTCATAGGTCCTCGGTATGGAAGCCAACACTGTCGTCCATTTGACCACAACGCCATGCTTATAATGTAAAAATGAAAAAAAAAACCACAAAAAACTTAAGTTTTCATTTCCATTGTGGAAAACATCACTGGTGATCATCTAATAGGTCTGCGAGATTGGAACCCCATTGTGAATTGTTGGTGAACTTTTCTGACTTGCAAAATAGAAATCTATTACTTTTGGTGGGCTATAAACATTGTAAAAAATAAATAAACAACTATGAAATAAACAACAACCAGCGATTCTGTGTTAGGCCTGTGGGGGTTTAAATCGCTGTGTAAATGTTTGGTAGGTCTGTGTGATATCTGTAACTTGTATCGCGGCATTTATTTGCCTCCGTTATAAAGCTCCAAACAATGGCTATTATTCACTGGGTCTGTTGAAGTTGAATCCCCCCCTTATTGAATGATTGGTTTAATCTCTTTGATATTTGCCAAACGAAATACAGAACACATTAATTTGTCACAGTTGTGAAATAAAATCCTTTCATTCACTGAATGTATCGACTTGATACTATTGAAATGTTGTTGGAAACAAACAATAATCATTCAGTGTCTCTGTTGGATTTAAATTACTGACATTATTAGTAAGCTTTCCAGATATACACTGAGTAGAAATGCAATGCCTCTTTACTACTACAGTTAGAGCTACAACCTCCCCCCCCCCCCCCCCCCCCATCATATTGAAACCATCAATAATATCAGTGGAAGTACAGCATAATTATGTGTGTCGTTGAAGAGGTTCAAAGTCTGTAAGAATGCACCAGGTCTTGGGCCTAATGGCTGGTACCATGGTTTTCTGACTGGTAAATCGTGCGTTAAAATCCCATCTTACTTCGAACCCATTCTTAAAATTAAGCGCAGACCCAGTAGGAAACTGTTGACTTGACAGGTGTAACGACGTTGAGAGCGTTAACCCTGAAATCTGTCGACCAGCACTACATGTGTCTGTATCTCTCAGGCCTGGTTAAGACATGGTTTATTGTATGACAAACAGCAGTCCAGTAACACCCACAACACACACACACACACACACACACACACACACACACACACACACACACACACACACACACACACACACAACACACACACCCGCCGCACGCGCGCGCGCGCGCGCGCACGCACACACACACTGCACGCATACATGCACGCACGCACGTACGCACACACACACACACACACACACAACACACACACACACAACACACACACACACTACAGCAAAGCAAAATAGGAAAGGCACGCTTACACGAAATCAGTTGTTCATTATTTCAAAAGAACAACAGAAAAAACCTAGAGGTAATAGAACTTCAGTTTAAAAAAAAACAAAAAAACAACACAAACAAAAAACACACACACACACACACACACACACACACACACACACACACACACACCACCACCACCACCACCACCACCACCACCACCACCACCACCACCACCACCACCACCACCTTCTCTGAACAATATAAGAATGACAATTAAAAAAAAAAATTAATTGACTACACTTCAAAAGAAGTTTTGAGGGAAACAAAAAGTAAAAGGGGTTAGTAAGTCAAAAGCAAAGTCAGAAAAGAAGGCAAGATTGTTGAGCTAGATATGACACGGGTTCGTGTTAACTGATGATGAAAGAACGTGACATTCCTTCAATGTGCAGACAAAAACAACTTCAACACTCTGGATATCATACCGACCAACAGACTGACTAACAGGCAGGCAGACAGACAGACAGACAGGCAGACAGACTTGTCGACATCGATTTGGAAGCAGAAAGGACACTCAAGGACATGGCATAAATGAACGGAGCTCTGAAGTACACTGAGCTGGCTAGGGTCAAGTTTAAGGGCGGACAGAGAAATCTGGCTGTAAAATGGGGAGACACCCCGAACACCGAACAGCGTAGCGAGGGTTAGAGCACACCACTGTCGGCGTAGGGCTGGTTCGCTGTCTCCTTTATTATCATTAAAAAAAAAAAAATCTCACGCGGGGATACGAGGAGGCCTGTCAGTATAAAAAAACAACATCCCCGCGTACTTGAAATTCTGAGCTAGGAATTCCCCCCCTTTTTTTTTTTTATCCGTCTTCTACCTGGTTCCTTTTCTTCCTTTCACCTCCTTCTTGTTTATTTTCTGCCATCCTGGTACATTCTTCTGCTTCTTGCTATGGGTTCTTTTACGTGCGTTAATGCCCGTTGCACATGGGACCTCGGTTTGTCGCCTAATCGAAAAGACTAGCATCCAGCCCACCACTCACAGTCTAGTGAAAGAAAAACAAGTTTTGCGCATAAACAGGAATCAAAACACCACTCACTTCGAACCTGGACTTTTTGTTTCCTAAGCAAGTGTATTACCTCTAGATCACCGATCCACTGAGTGTAGCCCGATAATATTTAGTGTATAGGATATTGAAACACCTTTGTTACCTATATAACTACAAAATATATATATATATATTATATTATATTATATTATATATATATTAGTATTGTAGTATAGTATGACCCCATAATACCATAGGTGGCTAATCCCCCCCCCCCAAAAAAAAAAAAAAAAGTGTGCATATCCAGAGACCATGAATTCAAATCCGAGTCAGAATTCACCACATACATGAAGGGGCAGCAGAGAGACATCCAGAGTCATGAACTGGATGTGGGCCGGCCTCCCTAGAGTGTAAGGAAGATTAAAGGCCCGAAACACTTGTCTGAAGGGGGCTTCTCCTCTGAGGACTCTCTGCTGCCATGCTCTACGCGAGTTTCTTACCACTGATACATGGGTAAAACCATTGACTTCCGGGAATAGGCCGGAGGACATCCGGGAAAGACCAGAGGACACTGGGAAAGACCAGAGTGGGCTTTGTGGGCTAGCCCCCCACAGTGCCGTCAGTATTTGGCTACAAAATCTTCAAAGAAAAAATGCTCCCAGGATCCACCGAAAGGGGGAGAGAATGATGGATCCATCGGTGCTCAGATCACGGCCGCAAATTCAAAATGGACTATGGACACGGATATGGACAAAATGGAATATCCATGTGTCTGTGGAAGGAGCTTTGCTACAGCGCGAGGCATGAAGATCCATAGAACAAAGAAGGGATGTGAGAGGTCTCATCCGGGTGGACAGCAGCGCACTGCATCAGCAGATAAGACGTTGGAAGACCAAGGCCAGGATTCAAACCACAGTGCCAAGGACAACCAAGCTGTCGACTCGGATGACGAACTTGCACAGGCCCTCGATGCCAGGCGCCAGAAGCTCAACCTGCCAAAAGCAAGTGCAACTGATGAGTGGCAGAAACTGGACAGAAAAATTGTCCAAAGACTCGAGACTCTGATAGGGAAAAGCACACTAGAACACAAACTAGCCACATATGGGGACATCATATACGCCACCTGTAGGGATACCTATGGAGTAAAACAGCCAAAAGAGAAAACGCCTCCAAAGAAATCCAGACGCCAAGAAGAGATAGACAGGATCAGGGTCAAAAAGAAAAACCTCAGAAAGCAAATGAAAACCGCACTGCCAATTGAGAAACAAGGTTTGCAGAAGCTTTGGAAAGATCTGAAAGCAAGACACAGTGCCCTCAGCAAAGCAGAAGCAGCGAGGAAGAAGAAGAGCAGAAAGAAGAAAACCTACGACCGTTTCTTCAAGGACCCCTTCCAGTTTGCCAGAACACTCTTTGAGCAACCAAAATCGGGAACCCTGAAAGTGGACAAAGATGTTCTTGAGCAGCATCTCAGGAAAACTTACTCTGGCCCACAGAGCAAAGCACCACTCAACATCCAAGGCTTGGTAACGCCAGCCGACCCTGAGAAACCCTTCAACGCCAAGCCACCAACGCTGGAAGAAGTACAAAATGTGGTCAGCAAAGCCAGAGCCAAATCATCACCAGGGCCAAATGGAGTACCATACCAGCTGTACAAGAAATGTCCCAAAGTGCTGCAGTGGCTCCACAAGCTGCTGAGATCAGCATGGAGAAACAAGAAAATCAACAGCGAGTGGATGAAAGCTGATGGGGTGTACATCCCCAAAGAGCAAAACTCAAGTGACATTGGCCAGTTCAGACCAATATCCCTACTGAACGTTGAAGGCAAAATTTTCTTCTCTGTCATGGCAGCAAGGATGACCAAGTACCTCATGGAAAACAAGTACTTGGATGTGTCAGTCCAGAAAGGAGGCATCCCAGGTGTGTCTGGCTGTGTTGAACATGCCACAATGATTTGGGATGCAATCCAAAGAGCAAAAACAGGAAAGAAAGACCTAGATGTAGTGTGGCTTGATCTGGCAAATGCATATGGATCTGTACCCCACGAGATGATACAGCAGGCTCTCGAGATGTACCATGTGCCAGAGAGCATCCGCGACATGCTCAAGATGTACTTCAACGGCTTCTCAATGCGGTTCTCTACCCAGGATTACACAACAGCATGGATCAACCTGGAAGTGGGTATCGCAATGGGCTGTGCAATTTCTCCAATACTGTTTGTGTTGGCAATGGAAGTCATCTTGAAAGCAGCAACCAGGAACACAAGCCAAACGGACCTCGGTGATGGATACAAGATGCCCCCTCTCAAGGCCTTCATGGACGATACAACAGTGGTCTCATCCAAAGAAAGTGAGACACGGCATGTCTTGGAAAGACTGGACGACATTGTCGCCTCAGCAAGGATGAAATTCAAGCCCAAGAAATCACGGAGTCTGTCACTGAGGAAAGGAAAAGTAGCTGAATCCGTGGTCTTCAGTGTCGCTAACCAAGCCATTCCAACAGTCACAGAGGAACCTGTCAAGAGCCTTGGGAGGTGGTATGATGACACCCTGAAGGACACACAAAGAGCCAAAGGAACCAAAAAGATGGCGGAAGAAGGCTTGGAGACCATTGACCAGTGTGGTCTCCCTGGCAAATACAAGGTGTGGTGTCTGCAGTTCATGCTGATCCCAAAACTACTATGGCCTCTAATGATATATGAGATCTGCACCAGCACGGTAGAGGCAATGGAAGCCAAAATCAACAAATTCACGAGGAAATGGCTTGGAGTTCCACCCTGTCTCACCGATATAGCGCTGTACTGTCGGCAAGCAAAATTAAAACTGCCACTGAAATCCATCCTAGAAGAATATAAAGCAGGAAAAATCAGACTTCAAAGCATGTTAGAGGACACAGATGACAAGGTGGTAGAAGAAATCAAGCCCCTGCTGAAGACCGGCAGAAAATGGAAAGTCCAGGAGGTGATAAACTCTGCCAAAGAAAGTCTCAAGATCAGAGAGATAACAGGACACACACAGACCAACAGACAAGGACTAGGGTCAACAAAAACAGAATGGTGGTCCAAAGCAAAAGGAAAAGCCAAACGGGACATGGTCATTCAAGAGATGAGGAAAGAAGAAGACCAAAAGAGACTCCAAAAAGCAGTCCAGCAGAGCCAACAAGGGCAATGGACAACATGGGAGAGTGCGCTCCAAAAAAGTCTCACCTGGAATGATATTTGGCACATGGCCCCTCTCAGGATCAGCTTCATTCTCAGATCCGTGTATGACCTGCTACCATCAAATGCAAACCTGGTGAAGTGGGGAAAAGCAGACGATCCTGCATGCCCCCTCTGCCGTGAAAAACAAACAGTGGAACATGTCCTCAGCTCATGCAAGGTAGCCTTAACCCAAGGGAGGTACACATGGAGGCACAACCAGGTGCTAAAAGAGATTGTAGAAGCAGTCTGGTTCAGTACCTGCTCCACAATTGGCAACATCAGGACACAAAAAGCTCCCGCAACCTTCTTCACGGCAGGAGGAAAAGACTCATGGCCACGAACATCAGTGCCATTCAGAACCTGCAAGCAGAGTCTGCTGGATGGAGCAGACGACTGGGTGTGCACTGCAGACCTCCCAGAATGGAACAACCACCCCGAGATCATCAGCAAGAGTGGTATGAGACCTGACATAGTAGTCAACTCCCACTCAACCAAGCAGCTGATCATGATAGAGCTGACTGTTCCATATGAGAACAGGATGGAGGCATCTCACGCCTACAAGACTGAAAAATATGCAGATCTGGCCAACAGCCTGAAGAAAGAAGGCTATCAGGTCAAAGTCCTTGCTGCAGAAGTCGGAGCCAGGGGTTTGTGGGAGAATCGGCTTACAACCTCATGAAACAGCTCTCGATTGCAGGGAAGGAAAAAACCAGAGCCCTGAAAGCCATGACAGAAGCAGCCGAGAGATGTTCAAGCTGGATCTGGTCAAGGAGGAACAAAAGTGAACTGCATAAGACCTAGATGACCCCATAATACCATAGGTGGCTAATCCCCCCCCCCAAAAAAAAAAAAAAAAGTGTGCATATCCAGAGACCATGAATTCAAATCCGAGTCAGAATTCACCACATACATGAAGGGGCAGCAGAGAGACATCCAGAGTCATGAACTGGATGTGGGCCGGCCTCCCTAGAGTGTAAGGAAGATTAAAGGCCCGAAACACTTGTCTGAAGGGGGCTTCTCCTCTGAGGACTCTCTGCTGCCATGCTCTACGCGAGTTTCTTACCACTATACATATATATATATATTATATGTTTATATATACATACATACATATATATAGAGAGAGGTATAGATAGATAGATAGATAGATAGATAGATAGATAGATAGATAGATAGATAGATAGATAGATAGATAGATAGATAGATAGATAGATAAATAGATAGAAAGAGAGAGAGAGAGAGAGAGAGAGAGAGAGAGAGAGAGAGAGAGAGAGAGAGAGAGAGAGAGAGAGAGAGAGAGGGATGGATAGATGGATGGATGGATGGATGGATGGATAGATAGATAGATAGATAGATAGATAGATAGATAGATAGATAGATAGATAGATAGATAGATAGATAGATAGATAGATAGATAGATAGATAGATAGATAGATAGATAGATAGATAGATAGATAGATAGTAAATAATACTAAAAACACGACTGTGTTCAGCTTCATCTCTTCTTTTTTAATTTTTATTTTTTAATTATTATGGTACTGTTTTGCTCAACTAAGTGCTTGGAGGGAATGGTGCCCAGCAGAATTGTAGGTTTTTATCAAAACTATATATATATATATATATATATATATATATATATATATATATATATATATATATATATATATATATATATATGTGTGTGTGTGTGTGTGTGTGTGTGTGTGTGTGTGTGTGTGTGTGTGTGTGTGTGTGTGTGTGTGTGTGTGTGTGTATGTGTGTGTGTGTTTTAATATAATATGCATGTGATAAAAGGTAAAAGTAAATGTGTCCCATAACCTGTGTGGTCGTAGGGGAGCAAGGGGTCAGAGACCCCAGCTTCTCTAGGGGCCAGCATGTTGAGGGTGGCGCCCATCTCCTCTCCCTCGCTGCTTTACCTTCCCTAACCCTAAAGAGGGCAGGTACCTATTTATAGCTGGGTGAAATGGGGGACTGTACTGTAGCCAAGGCGCGCAAACGGTCACCCATCCAACTGGTAACCACGCTCGACGCTGCTTAACTTGACTGGGGAAAGCGAGCGCTCTCACCAATGAGCTTTCCCGTCCCCTATAATATTATGATCTATATATCATATACACATATATGTGTATATGAAACAAGTTTAAGGATAATCCTGACAAACAACGAAACATCGACCAACACAAACCATGCAATCTAATCTTCCCCAAGAAAACGGAGCTTTTCATGTCTGTCAGCTGAAGTTATTCCCATCAATTTACTATACTGCCAGTGAGAAGTGTGTACACACACCACCACCCATACGCGTGTGTACAAGTAAGCAAGCAAGCAAGCAAACAAACGCACACCCAAATTCTTGAAAGCATACCCGTGTGCACACACACGAACTGGCAAATGCATTAAGGAAGGCATTCATAATCTTCTTAGAAACCCAATCATCCACACGTTGAGGGCAAGTTGATGTTCTTATCACTACTAAAATAATTACAGACTACGAAAATTCAGAACACTTCTCTTTTCAATGTAGTTTACACACTATTCTAATACTTTGCAGTTTGAGAACAGAAAATTATAAAGAAAACAATTCTTTCCGAAGCTAAAGTCGGATACGCTGGGCCTTACTTGTCAGGCGCTTAACGGCAGCACAACACATTTTGGCTTATATGACAAACAACACTAGTTGTTGTCTGAATGTTCGACAAGAAAGAAGTAAGTATTCGTAAGAGGATTTTAAACAAATGTTAATGCAGACACAGGTTGTTATGCTTAAAAGCTTGTCATTGATATAGACAATGTCAACACAACATTACAAAACATAACAACATTGCAATGCAGGCCATGTCACTTAACCTACTTGAATAAGTAAGTGACACAGCTGTTAACCTGGATCAGCGCTAAAACACCGTGCCACAGACTCCCTTAAACCAATATTGACAGACACTATGGGAGGAGAGGAGAGAGAGCATGGGGGAGGGATGGAGAGGGGATTAAAACATTGAAGACGGTTTTTGATGTTAATTTATAAATTACTGACAATATCAGGTGTCTCAGATGAAACGCAGATTACACTCACGCACGTACGCACGCACGCACGCACACATACTCGCACACAGGCAAGCGTGCAGGCACACATGCACACACATACACATACACAAAACACACACACACACACACAAACATACGCATACACACACACACACACACACACACACACACACACACACACACACACACACACACACACACACACACACACAAACACACTCACACACACATACACACGTGCATGCGCATTTCTTTTGACAACAGTAGATGAGTACAAAAGAGAACATTCAGATGCTGGTGTGAATGCCTGGATTGACAGCATGAAAACATCAGCAAAGGAATTAAGAAAGACGGAACACTAACAAAAGAAAAAAAGAAACAAGACAAAGAAAGAAATGCACTTAAATTTAATACAAACTCACCCAGTCTTTCATGTATGATGATAATTATGCCAGTCGAGTCTGTCTGTCTGTCTGTCTGTCTGTCTGTCTGTCTGTCTGTCTGTCTGTCTGTCTGTCTGTCTGTCTGTCTGTCTGTCTGTCTGTCTGTCTGTCTGTCTGTCTTCTCTCTCTCTCTCTCTCCTCTCTCTCTCTCTCTCTCTCTCTCTCTCTCTCTCTCTCTCTCTCTCTCTCTCTCTCTCTTGCCCTATTCCTTCATTTCCTACGTCATCCTCATCCTCATCATCATCACCATTATTTTCCTTTCAAGTTGAACTACATTATATTCGATTAGTGTTCTTTGTTTGGTGTGGTTTTGATATTAATAATTCGTCCAATGCCCTTAACGGGCAGACGACTAATGGCACCACACAGGCCATCCCTTCTGCCGTGGTTTCTGTACCGTGTAAAAGCAGCAGGCAGTAGTATAGGAAGAGACTACAGATAATCAGTCCCCCTGCTACACACAAGAGCCACTGACAATGCCACGTCAGGCCTGCTTTTAGCAGAAGAGAGGGCGTTGGGTGTATCAGCCGGCGTGACACAAGGCCCACAAAATCGAATCTTGTGTTTTCCCGTAGTTTCTTTCTCCCCAGGACACTGATTGACGTAAAAGATCTATTCCCGTACTTTCACTGGGGAATGAGGCTTTTGATTCCCGATTTAACAACATTCAGCTGAAGTAGAGTAGAGTAGAGTAGAGTAGAGTAGAGTAGAGTAGAGTAGAGTAGAGTAGAGTAGAGTAGAGTAGAGTAGAGTAGAGTAGAGCCGAGCCGAGCCGAGAGAGAGAGAGAGAGAGAGAGAGAGAGAGAGGAGAGAGAGAGAGAGAGAGAGAGAGAGAGAGAGAGAGAGAGAGAGAGAGAGAGAGAGGAGAGAGAGAGAGATACAGACAGACAGACAGACAGACAGACAGACAGACAGACAGACAGACAGAGAGAGAGACAGAGAAAAGAAAGAGAGAGACAGAGACAGAGAGACAGAGGTAGAATGAGAGACAGACAGACAGACAATAAGCCTTATCACCCATGGAAGTCAAGAATGGGACAAGAGGGTGAGTGGTTTCAAAAGGATTCAGGTTCTTTAACATGCGCTAAAATCCCTGCAAGCTGCACACGGGACATGGGTTTATCGTCTCCTTCCTTCAAAAGGCAAGCACACAGCCCACCACTCATAGCTCAGAGGGTGGGGACAGATTTGGGCTTAAGATGGCAATCGAACACAATTTCTCGCAATGGAAAAAAAATGTTTAGGGTCGACAAGGCACTGCCGAGGTCCGAACCCACATCCTGCAAATTAGATGCTACGATGTTTAGAAACCGTGTTTATAACTAGTCGTTAGCATCGGGGGCGGTATGGGCGAGTGGTTAGAGCGTTGAGCCGCCGGAAAGGGCTCGAACCACTACCGAAATGTTTGAATGGGGGATTTTTCCCATGGAGTTAACGTAAGTACTGACTCCACTGCCCGTGAAAGTCCTTCAGACTTCAGTGTAGGGTCAGTGTGGGGTCGTAGTCGAATCGAATGCATACAGATCATCTTTAGGCACACATTGAAACCTGTTCTGCCTTATGGAAGAGTAGGCCATTGCATGCCTGAAGGAGTGTAGGACAAAATCTAAAAGAAAAAAATCCTGTATGCTGACTGTAGTTGTGTTTAGATATCCCCGAACTCGAAAAGCGGCTGCATTGATGGTAGATAAATAGCTGCATTCGCAAAATATCACCATTGGTGAACCTTGGAGCTCTAGCTGAGAAACATAGGGAACATTGCAAGGCTACAGCAGTGTATGAAATAAATAGACCAATAACAAACACCCTCCTCCCCCCCCCTCCCCAACACTATTAACAGCAACAACAACAACAACGAAAGGTTGTAAACGTTCCTTCCAAATACGATGCAATTAGCAGTTGGAACACAAATGTGTTGACGTCAAACATCATTGCTAAAATAACACAGCTATTGAGCTATTGAGAAAAGAGGACATTGAAAAGAATGAGAGAGAGACAGACAGACAGAGACAGAGACAAAGAGACAGACAGACAGACACAAAGAGAGAGAGAGAGAGAGAGAGAGAGAGAGAGAGAGAGAGAGAGAGAGAGAGACAGAGACAGAGACAGAGACAGAGACAGAGACAGAGACAGACAGACAGACAGACAGACAGACAGACAGACAGACAGACGGACAGACAGACAGACAGACAGACAGACGGACAGACAGACAGAAACAAACAGACAGAAACAAACAAACAAACAGGTAAACAGAGAGCTCATTATCAAGAACATCAAGTGATCACTTCAGTTGACTGGAACCTGTAAGAGGTAAATCCGCAAAGCCAGAGAGAAAACCTCCTCATTAAAGGTTTGTAGGACGACAGCACAGTAGCAGAGGCCGACAAGGAGAGGGTGGAAAGAAAAAAGATGGCAAATAGGGGAGGGGGGTGGGGGAGGTAGGAGATCGATGAGGAAACCACAAGTCGGAATCTAGTAGATAATAAACGCTACTGAAGGGAGATCATTAACAGACTGGCTAATGATGTCCCCTGGGTTCATTCTCCCTGAATAGTGAGATAACTACAGTGTTTTGTTCACAAATGATTGCAAGAAAGCTTTCGATTGACTCAGAAAATACACAACTACAACACGCCATCCGAAATAAAACAACCACCTATATTTCTTTGAATCAATAGAACTGGAAGATTACATGGTAGTGATGTTTACACACAACGTTGGGAAACAAAAGAACGGGCTGAATAGTTGGTTTGATGAACGGAAAATAAGATGCAAGATACAATATTTATTGTCCACTTACGTAATTAGAGAAAAATATTTCTCTACTGCATTACACGACGTAAAACACACATTGT
The DNA here is from genome assembly GCA_030674155.1 of Stramonita haemastoma. Classification (NCBI taxonomy): domain Eukaryota; kingdom Metazoa; phylum Mollusca; class Gastropoda; order Neogastropoda; family Muricidae; genus Stramonita; species Stramonita haemastoma. The sequence continues at coordinate 11,077,632 of CM060344.1, forward strand.
CATTCAACATTACATGTCCCTCCTTTGAAGCTCATCGCAATTCCTTGCAGCTCTTCTTCTTCGCCTGTTTTTTTCCCTTCTCCATCTCTTTCTTCTTCTAGGCTACTCCTCCTCCACCCCCACCCCCCCACCCCCCCTCGGCCCCCAGCTCTTTCCAGCAAATCTATGTTGAATCAATAAACTCTCTAGCCTTCAGACCAACAGACTTCACTGTTTTTCTTTAGAAAAACCCTCCAATAGCAAGGGCATATGCCTGCAAACAGAGCGGGGAAAATGTCATGATTATATCTCCACCTTCAGTTTTAGAGCTATTGTCGTTTCTTCAATGGCCTTAGTGTTTGGAGTTTGACGTACTGGTATCAATGAGCGTGCTGATGATGCTGATTCTTTCACACACACACACACACACACACACACACACACACACACACACACACACACACACACACACACACACACACACATAATTATATGTATATATATATACATACATCTATATATACAAATATATATATATATATTTTTATATAATTATACACTCACTCACTCACTCACTCACTCACCCACAACACCCAACACACACACACACACACACACACACACACACACACACACACACACACACACACACACACACAAACACACACACACACACACACACACACACACACACACACCACACACAGAGGGTCAGTTACACACATATAGGTATGACAGTCAGGCACAAAGGGTGAGAAAGTGACCACGTCATTATGTAGACAGAGGACCATTTGTTGCTTGGTAACCAGCTACCCATATAACTACATACACTCTACCTTTTTCACCCTCATTGTCAGTTTCTTTGTCTGTCTGTCTCGCTCTCTATGGCTGTGTCTGTCTGTCTGTCTCTGTCTGTTTGTTTCTGCCTGTCTGTCTGTTTCTGTCTGTGTCTGTTTTTCTGTCTGTCTCTGCATGTCTCTGTCTCTCTGTCTTTCTGTGTGTGTGTGTGTGTGTGTGTGTGTGTGTGTGTGTGTGTGTGTGTGTGTGTGTGTGTGTGTGTGTTGTGTGTGTGTGGTGTGTGTGTGTATCTGTCTGTCTGTCTGTCTGTCTGTCTGTCTGTCTGTCTGTCTGTCTGTCTGTCTGTCTGTCTCTCTCTCTCTCTCTCTCTCTCTCTTCTCTCTCTCTCTCTCTCTCTCTCTCTCTCTCTCTCTCTCTCTCTCTCTCTCTCAGTTTTTCCCAGTCTCCCCAAAGTTCAGGTTAGAGTTTGCCTGGGTTCATAATAGCAGACAGACAGACAGACAGACAGACACACACACACACACACATGCACACACGCACACACATACACACACACACGCGCACACACACACACACACACACACACACACACACACACACATGCACACGCACACGCACACGCACACGCACACACCACAATGCTCCGTCCCTTCCTTCCTCAATAATCCTTATACAAAGACCTACGCCTAAATCATATCATCACCAACTTGCAATGAAGCAAACCTCACAGAATCCTTAGGACTGGTGGCCATACATGTAACCTTTCAAGTAAACAGAGGTTATTCAGTATGTATACAGCATGAGACTGGTCTGACATATCAATTTCAATATAAACATAGTTTATTCAGTGTTGTTATACAACACAAGAGTTGGCCTATATTTCATAATTATTCAATGACATCTGGGCCCACCCCCCTCCCCCTCATCCACCCATTAGACCATTCGGGTGGTCTGGGTGCTAGTCTTTTGGATGAGACGATAAACCGAGGTCCCGTGTGTTACACATCATTAATTGAGCGCACGTAAAAGATCCCACAGCAACAAGAGGGCTGCCCCTGGCAAAATTCTGTAGAAAAAACCCCACTCTGATAGGGAAACAAATACAGTTCCTGACAGGAAAATGACAAAAAATAGGTGACGCTGCACTTGAGGCGACGCGCTCTCCCCGGAGAGAGCAGCCCGAATTCCACGCAGATGAAATCTGCTGTGACATAAAGTGGTATAAATAAATAAATAAACAAATAAATAAATAAATAAATGTTAACAATATTTCTTCAGTATGTACATAACATATTACTTGGCCTACACGTCGAAACTAGCAAATGTGAACATAATGTATTCAGTATGTATATAAGATAGGACTTGCATGGATCTCTTATGTCAACTTTGATACAATCATCGTTTATTCTGTAGGCACACAACATAAGATTTGATCTACTGCTGTGATAGAGACGAAATTATCTTTGATTTAGTTATAGCTTATTTTCTTCAGTACCGATACATACCACACCAGCACATATTAATATAGCAGGGGAAAGGTAGCAAGGTGCAGGTTAATTTTGATCCCCACCCCATGAAGAATTTACCTA
>CM060344.1:11084997-11092497 GCA_030674155.1 Stramonita haemastoma
GTGTATTTACCTTAAATCCCCATATTTCTGAAGCGTATGTAAGCAAAGGCTCAATTTGTGTGTCAAACAATTTCCAGAAAAGAGAAAAGTCTATCGTATTAAGCTTTCGTAATGTTTTTAAAATTTCTATTACACCTTTTTTCCCCTTCCTACAAGATTCTTCCCATGCAAAATTTAAACTTAGCCTTGTTGAAAATATCATCCCTAAATATTTATAAGTATTAGTTATTTTTACTTCATCATTTCCATAAAACCATTTTTCACGAACTGATAAATGCCCACCCATTCTAAAAACAATTATGTTTGTTTTATCCATATTTACTGATAAATCAAAATGATCTGCTTCCTCTTTTAAGATACTTAACTGATTTTGTAAACCAACAACAGTCTCAGACAAAAGAATAATATCATCAGCAAAAAGTAGTAAAAATACCTCTGTTGCTCCAGGAATCATTTGAACACCATGCTTTCCTTTTTTAGATAGCTCAATAGCTAGTTCATTTATGAAAAATGAAAACATTTGTGGGCTTAAAATACAACCCTGCTTCACTCCCTTGGGGCAATCAAAAAAATCGGAATATTTGTTCCCTGCACGCACACAGGCTAAAACTGAATCGTAAATAGCTCTAAGGGAGAGATAAAGTTTACCATTTACACCGATTTTTCGTAGTACATTCCACAATATATTTCTATTCACAGAATCGAAGGCCTTTTTAAAGTCTACAAAAGCAACGTATAATTTTTTACTGGAAAGCAAATGTTTTTGAACAAAAGAGTATAAAGTAAATATATGATCTACAGTGCTGTATTTCGCTCTAAAGCCCGCTTGCTCTTCAATTAATTTTTCTTCATTATCTGCCCATTGAGTTAATCTTTTATTCAAAATGTAAGTATAAAGTTTACTTAAAATACTGGTTAGAGCTACTCCACGATAGTTGTCAGGATTATTAATATCTCCTTTTTTATGAATTGGAATTATTACGGATTTGGCCCACTCTAAAGGGAAAGCACCCGTTTCAAACAAATGGTTAAATAACTGAGCAAGAAAAGTAATTACTGTGGAGTTAGTGAACTTGAGCATTTCTCCAATTATTTTATCAGGACCAGCACTTTTTCCTGTTTTTAAATGATTAATAGCATCAAAAATCTCATTATGAGATATAGCATTGTTAAACAATGGTTCAGATATTTCATCTTCCTGTAGTACATCCACATTCTCTTGTGTTTCTGCACAATTAAAGTCATTAAAGACCTTCATAAAGTGATCATACCATTGTTGAATAGTTATATTATTATTTACTAGTGACTTACGGTTAACCGATCTGATAACAGACCAAAACGTTTTGGAGTCCTTAGAAGAAGTTTCAAGTTTCTCTAATCTCTTATCATTAAAATCTCTTTCTTTAGTTTTTCTTAGATGGATGTATTCTTTTCTAGCATTAGTGTACATTTGTCTTTTTTCTGTTTTATCCTCATTTGTTTTACAACGTTGAAATCTTTTTAATAATCTCTTAACTTCTTGTTTCTTTCTTTCACATTCAGCATCAAACCAGTCATTACATTTTTTTCTACCTTTTCTAACTGTTCTAACCATGCATGCAGCAGCTCCACATAACGCTTTAACAAAGTGATCTAAGCTCTCATTTATATCTGTGTTTAATAGTTGGGAAGCTACTTCTATACTTTCTTGAAATTCTGCACTATTAAGCTCTTGTTTATATACTTCTACAAAATCTTCTGACCATATGATTTTTTCTACACTCTCTTGTTCTCTGCTTTCAATACTGGTGCATTCATTATTTACTTTCCATGTTGTTTCAACAGGGAGGTGCCATGAATAAACACATTCTCCAATACACATATCAAAACATGATAATATTTCACTAGGAACAAGAAAATAGTCAATTACACTGCATCCATTAGGAGACACAAATGTATACTCCCCTTCCTTATCTCCCTCACAACAACCATTCAGAATCCCCATGTCAAACATAAAGCATAAATCTAACAAGGACCTGCCAAAATTGTTCATTGTGTCATCTTTAGAAGCACGCACACTAAGTTCATCATTCATACTGTCATACTCAACATCATCCAGATAATTTGACATAACTTCAAGGTTGGCTTGTTCTTGACCTGTCCTGGCATTCAAGTCTCCTACAATCATGAAATGCAAGTCATCTTTTTGAAAATACTGCAACAAGGCTTCCTCTAATAATATAACACCATCCTTAATTAGTTTTTCATTGTAAATAGGACCACCTTCTGGCACAACATAGCATGCTATCAAAATAACATCTTTTTCTAAATTAAATATACATTTGTTTACTTTAATAGCAACAGTGTTTTCACACTCTATTTTAATTTCTTCAACATATTTTTCTAAAGTCCTTCTAACTAACAAAAGCACTCCTCCAGAGTTCCTTCCATGATGGGAAAACTTTTGAGCAGGTACATAAAACTTTAGATAATCAAGAAAAACACCACTGTAATCGAAATTAGAGTCAAGAAAAGTTTCTGTGAGGCAAGCAAAATCAAACTTATTTACATAGTTTATAAAAGATACATCTTTTAATTTACTGTACAAGTTTTCTACATTATAATTCAAGAATGTGTATTGACTTGGATGGCCGGGCCTGTCCTAGGTCTTCCTCAAGCTGCTAGGGCGCTGACTTCTGCGACAGTTTTTGTTGTCACTGGCTGTTTTGCCGCGAGCAGACGACTGGCGTGGGTTACGCAGGAAATCCCGCATACCCGTCTGCTGGTAGGACAGAGGCCCGTCACGTGCAGCACGCCCCTCACCGTCAGCAGGACACGCCACGTCACGGCGGGGGGAATCCCCGCCAACCGGCGCTGAGCTGTGACGTTCACCTCGCGGAATCGCCCCGTGGCTGCTATGGAAACGCCCGCCCGTACTGCCTTCGGTGACGTCACGTCTGTAGTGGTCTCGTGCTGTCCGTGTCCCAGAGCGAGAGGAGGAGGGAGAAGGGGGCCTGCCGCTGGTCGTCTTCTGTCGGCTGCCAGGCGTGGGGCCACCCTCTGACGTCACACCCCCTCTGCCGGTGAGGAAAGGGGAATCCCCATGTTGACTGGGCTGAGAGGAGGGGACAGGGGTGGAGGACTGCTGTGCACCCCCACTCTCCACCACCTCTGCGTAGGATCGGGGGTCTGGAAGGCTGGGCCCGATCACCATCTGCCCCCTGTGGAAGTACGCCCTCTTCCCCTCCCTGCGTGCTGCAGCCACCATCTGCGCCTGGGCTCTGGTCAGGTCGTTGGCCACCCTGACACCTTCGTCTTGCAACTTCTGCCTCAGGTCTTTGCCAGTCAGGATGCTCATCTTGTCTCTCCACCTACTGAACTTGGCAATCATAGGCCTGGGCTGTCCATCTCGTGCCTGCCCTGTACGATGTGCTCGGGCTATGTCGTCCACAGTCCAGGTCTTGTGGTCATCCACACTATTCAACACGTTGATGACTGACTGAGCACACGAGTCGTGGGTCTCTCTGGCAGTTTGCTGTGGAATGCCAAACAATCGCAAGTTGGAGAGACAGAGAGAGAGAGAGAGAGAGAGAGAGAGAGAGAGAGAGACACAGAGAGAGAGAGACACACACACAGAGAGAGAGAGAGACAGAGAGAGAGAGAGAGAGAGAGAGACACACAGAGAGAGAGAGAGAGAGAGAGAGAGAGAGAGAGAGAGAGAGAGAGAGAGAGAGAGGAGAGAGAGAGAGAGAGAGACAGAGAGAGAGAGAGAGAGAGAGAGAGAGAGAGAGAGAGAGAGAGAGACAGAGAGAGAGAGAGAGAGACACAGAGAGGAGAGAGAGAGAGAGAGGAGAGAGAGAGAGAGAGAGAGAGAGAGAGAGAGAGAGACACAGAGACACACAGAGAGAGAGAGGAGGAGAGAGGAGAGAGAGAGAGAGAGGAGAGAGAGAGAGAGAGAGAGAGAGAGAGAGAGAGACACAGAGAGAGAGAGAGAGAGAGAGAGAGAGAGAGAGAGAGAGAGAGAGAGAGAGAGAGAGAGGAGAGAAGAGAGAGAGAGAGAGAGAGAGAGGAGAGAGAGAGAGAGAGAGAGAGAGAGAGAGAGAGAGAGAGAGAGAGAGAGAGAGAGAGAGAAAGAGAGAGAGAGAGAGAGAGAGAGAGAGAGAGAGAGAGAGAGAGAGAGAGAGAGAGAGAGAGACACAGAGAGAGAGAGAGAGAGAGAGAGAGAGAGAGACGAGAGAAGAGAGAGAGAGAGAGAGACGAGAGAGAGAGGAGAGAGAGACAACCACACACACACACACACACCACACACAGACAGACACAGACACAGAGACACAGAGAGGACACAGAGAGAGATACAGAGCTGGCAGATGCCAAGAATCAATATGGTCACTGACATTAAGTTCACAGAGAGAGACACAGAGAGAGACACAGAGAGAGACAGAGAGAGAGAGAGACAGAGAGATGAGATTTGCCCCCTGAGGTCTTCACTCAATTGGCCTCTTAATTTCAGGAATTTTGGTATGTGTGTGTGGGTGTGGGTGTGGGTGTGTGAGTGTGGGTGTGGGTGTGTTTTGTTGTTGTTGTAATTGGTGTGTTTTGTTATAAATCAAAACGGTTCTGAGAGTACCTGCTAACAGCCCGAGAAGGAGACTGAAAGAGGCATTGATTTATGGCTGGGTCATATTGGGGACAGGATAGTTCAGTGGTCACAGAGCACTCGCTTTCCCCGCAAGCTAAGGTGAAGCAGCATTAAGCGTAGTTACTTAGTGGAAGGCTGACTGCTTGTGCGCCTTAGCTTCAGTACAGCCCCCCCCCCCCCAGTTCCCCAGCTGTCAATGGTTACCTGCCCTCTTTAGGGTCAGGGAAAATAGAGCAGCGAGAGAGAGGAGATGGGCGCTGCTTTCAATATGCTGGATCTTAGATAAGCTGAGGTCTCTGATGTCTCGCTGCCTAGCGACCGCGTCGGTTATGGGAACACCTTTACCTTGAAATGTTCATCATCATCGTTGACCCTATCTCGTTAGCATTTTATAGAAAAGTTTTTTTCGCTTTTGAAAAGGAAATCAGAAACATTTCATTGTCTTGATTCTTAAAAAAAAAAGAAAGCAAAGGGCAAGATTTGACAACGATTTTGCTATCGATTTTTGTGCATAAGTAAAGTATTAGACCAAACAATTAATTTGTGGGGTATACATATAAATATTTATAATGATATGTATATGTATATGTATGTGTGTATGTGTGTGTTTGAGTGTGTGTGTGTGTGTGTGTGTGTGTGTGTGTGTGTGTGTGTGTGTGTGTGTGTGTGTGTGTGTGTGTGTGTGTGTGTGTGTGTGTGTGTGTGTTCCTCTCTGTGAATCTTTTGCACATACACAAACACATATACATACATACATACATACACAGCGTGCGCGTGCACACACACACATGACACTAGCAGCACGCATAGCACACACCAATGCCATACGCATGTGCATGCATGCACGCACAACTCACACACCAACTACACACACTATTGCTCAAACGACAGAGAGAGAGAGAGAGAGAAGAGACGAGAGAGTAGAGAGAGAGAGAGAGAGAGAGAGAGAGAGAGAGAGAGAGAGAGAGAGAGAGAGAGAGAGAGAGAGGAGAGAGAGAGAGAGAGAGAGAGAGAGAGAGAGAGAGAGAGAGAGAGAGAGAGAGAGAGAGAGAGAGGAGAGAGAGAGGAGAGGAGGAGAGAGAGAGAGGAGAGAGGAGAGAGAGAGAGAGGGCTTTTTTAAGTGTTCATTACTACCCCCTCCTTCCCACTCCCCCTCCCCCACAAGCCCTAAAACATTAATATTTACCACAATGTATCTTGATTAAAAAAAACAACAAAAAACAAATATTAAATTTTCTGTCACAAATATCTTTTCCTTCAACAAATACAAATCCCTGCACTAGTTGATTTTATTCTCTTTTATTGTGTTTGCTTTCATTCTATGGATAGTGTTTTTCCATATAGAACATCTCTTCTGTTCTTCTTCTTCTTCTTCTCAAACACTGTTTCTTTTCCAACTCTTGTTTTTTCGCCCACTCGTGTGCACTGAAGGCGTTTCGTTTGCGTTTCAATTCAGCAGTGTGTACCTAATACTGTCTGTCTGTCTTTCTGTACGTGTGAATAATTTCCTCCTGTTTGTAGTTCGGTTCCGTTGCGTGTTAAGCCGTGTGCTGTGGGTGGAATGGGGTATAACTGGATTAAGGGCAAACATTTACATTCAGGGTTTTAATGTTGAATTGTCGTCTTCATATTCGTCGTCGTTGTCGTTGTTTTCGTTAACATCATTATCGTCGTCGTCATCGTTGTCATCGTCAACATTTTTATCGTTTTCGTCATCATGATCATGATCATGATCATCATCATGATCATCATCATCATCATCATCATCATCATCATCATCATCATCATCATCATCATCATCATCATAATCATCATCATCATCATCATCACCACCACCACCACCACCACCACCACCACCACCATCATCATCATCATCATCATCATCATCATCGCTATCGTTATCGTTGCCATCATTGTCGACGGTATTGTCGTCGTCGTCGTCATCATTATAAGCAGTTATGTATAGCACAATGGAGGACAGGACAGCCTAGTGGTTAAACCGTTGCGCACGGAATTTGACGGCCGGGGTTCGAGCCACCACTGAGACGTACTTTCGAAGAGATTTTCCCCTGGTGTTGACACCCTTGCTAACTCCACTTGGTCAGCTCTATGTGCAAACCTACACATATCTTGCGCGAACTTTAACACACACTCTGTCTTTTGGAAGATTAGCCTATAATTATCGTACTGGTAAGAATTAATTACACACATACATACTTACACAAACACGCACGCACGCACGCACGCATACACGCACACGCACGCGTGCACTACAACACAACAACAACACAATAACAACAGCAACAACGAACGAGAAAAAAACAATTAACAAGAACAAAACAACGGTGACAACATTAGCTGTACGGCCCAGGAGAGGAGCTGGAAAGGACATGTTGCTACTTTTCACAGACACATCGCCGTGTAAAGCAACCGTAAGAGAAGAAGAAGAATGCAAAGAAGAAGAATGCAAAGAAGAGAAGAATACAAAGAAGAGAAGAATGCAAAGAAGAATGCAAAGAAGAAGAGAAGAGGAAGAAGAAAGAGAAGAGGAGAGGAAGAAGAAGAAGAAGAAGAAGAAGAAGAAGAAGAAGAGAAGAAGAAGAAGAAGAAGAAGAAGAAGAAGAAGAAGAACAAGAAAAGAACAAGAACAAGAACAAGAACAAGAACAAGAAGAGGAAGTGAAAAGAATTGAGAAGAAGAAGAAGAAGAAGAAGAAGAAGAAGAAGAAGAAGAAGAAGAAGAAGAAGAAGAAGAAGAAGAAGACAACAACAAGAAGACAACACTTCTATATTTCTGGACTCTTTCGACTACTCCACAAGCCTGTGAGTGACACAGGGACCCCAAGACATGGCCAAAGACATGGCCAAAGACATAATAGCAAA
>CM060344.1:11109997-11114997 GCA_030674155.1 Stramonita haemastoma
GGGGAAAGAGAGCACTGAAGGAGGTCTGAGTAATCCTCTCTCTGTTGTACCTGTCTCTTCCATCAAAGGAAGACAGCTGCTGTCAGACCTGGTTTCTCTGAACCAGTACAATACAGCACACTGCTGTTTTGTCTATCCTCCTCCTTAGACCTGACTTCTGTAACACGGGGGATGGGATATTCTAGTGGTCAGAACATTGCGCTCGCAATTTGATGACAAGGGTCAATTCCCGTTCGAGGGGATTTTTCTCTCTGGAGTTAACATCAGTACTGGCTCCACTCTCCCAAAAGTCCTTCGGATGAGACTGTAAACCGAGGCCCCGTGTGCGAACGCACGCAGAACATCTTGCCATACGTTAACTCCTGTTCCGCATTTTCGTAAGAGTAGTCATTGTGTGCGGTGGGAACAGAAGACAATTTATAAAACTGCATACACACGGGGAATAGACGTAAAAAGCACATGCGCGCTTATTCCATTATCCACGACATAAAAGAATAAATAATAAAGAAGAAAGAAGAAAGAAGAAAAGAAAAAAAAAAGAAAGAAAAAGAAAAGAATAAAAACAGCATCTAGCTGGCCTTCCGTCCTTTTCTCTCAGTCCACTTCAATGCCTCAGAAGAGTGCTGCTAGGGGGGACAGATAGCCCGGTGGTTACTCCCGATCTGACCACCCCGTGTTGAACCCTGATCAGGGGGATATTTTCCCCCCTTGGAGTTAACTTCAGTGCCACTCCCCTCCCACCCAAATCCTTCGTAAAATACTATCCACATAGGCCCCTTGTGTGACCGCACGCAGAACATCTTGTCCCAAACCTGTTACGCTTTTTTGGATAAGTAGGTCATTGTGTGCCGGTGGAAAAGGGTGGCAAAATTCACAAAATTGCGTGCGCAAGGGGACTGGATCTAAATAAGGTATGGTGCTATTCCATTCATCCTGGAAATAGTATTTTAAAACAGAAAAAGGATGATGGCACAAAGCTTATATTCAGAGAACTCTACTGGTTACCCATTGATGTTGGGATAGTTTGTAAAATGGTGGCACTGGCATTAAGTTTTTTTCTTCTGTTTTTTTTTTTTAATACACTTCCTTCTGATCTCTCTGAAAATTTAGAGTTGTATAAACCTTATTGGACTCTTCGTTCTAGTAACAGGAACCCCCCCCCCCCCCCCCCCCCCCCCCCGACAAAAACAAAAACAAACCCAGCCATGCAAAGCTTTCTAGCTTTCAATCTGTACGAAGGTCTGTTTTCAGTGCCCGCATGTCCGGAACGCTCGTCCATTTCCACACCCATCTATCTATCTCTAAGAACAACCCGAAAACCTTTCTCTCTGAAAAGTCCTGCACTATTGTCTCTGCCTGGTTGTTTTCCCCGCTCTTTGTCTGTTCTCTTTCCTGCTCCTATAGGATCAGCGCTCATGTGCTGTTTTACATTCAGTCCCCCTGTGCATGTGATTTGGTCAAATTTACCCTCTGTTCCCACTGGTACTTAATGGCTTTCTTTTCCGAAAGGGGAAACCGGTTTAACGTGTGTGCAGTATGCTGTCAAATTTCAAGGCCATTTTTTTTTTAATTTCCAGAAGGTACATTGACTAAGCGTTGATTTGCATTATTTCATCAAGTCATCTATCTAGAAAAAAACATCATTTCACCAATATTATCTAACTAACATGATTACGGCAACCTTAAAAATGAAATATACCTATAAAAAAAACCAGCAGAGAAGAGAAAAAGCTACGTGTGTGTGTGTGGTGTGTGTGTGTTCGTGCGTGTGCGTGCGTGCGTGCGTGCGTGTGTGCGTGCGTGCGTACGTGCGTGTGTGCGTGCGTGTGTGCGTGCGTGTGCATATGCGTGTGTGTGTGCATGCATGCGTGCGTGCGCGCATGCGCGCGCGTGGAAGTATGTGTGTATGCGCACACGCGCATGTGAGTGCAGGTGTATGATATTGACGGAGAGAAGTGGCAGGTGTTGTATTTCCATCAGCAGGGCAAGGAGCGGCCCAGTTCTGAGACTGAGGGCTGATAGCAGATCAGGCGCCGCACACAGCAGTGGTGTATTCCGCCAGTGACACGGGATAGGCTGACCAGGGTCAACACCTCTGTCAGCTAGTCATGCCAGCTAAATACCAAGGCCTACATTAACCTCTTGTTATGCACCAGCCGCCATGTCGCAGTGGTTAGCGCCTTGGATTTCGGACTAGAAGGTTGCATGTGCGAATCCCATAAGACTTCTAGGTTGTTCTTTTTTTCGGCCGTCTTCTGTCCAGAGTAAGCTTGCTATGAGCTCATTGGGAAGACTGGGCCACACAGTTAAGCTTCATCCACTTAACGGTTGCGATTTTGAGACTGTTGCTCAAATGACCTGACCAACACTGCAGGTGTCTGTATCTCTCCAGCCCGGTTGACGCCAGGATATATTATGATGATAAACGCAGAGCACAGCCCTGTCATTACAAGTTTCAAAGCAGACGTAGTCCCATAATTATCAGCATCGTTACATTATTCTCGTCGTAACTGATCATCGTGCAATAAAGGAAAATAGTCTCTACCTCTGTGGCTCTTAAAAGAAGAGGCAGCACCACTTCCCCCCCAAAAAATAAAAAAAAATAAAAAAATAAAACAAAAAACAAAAACAACTAAAAGCCCCAAAACAACAAAAACCATTTTGTAATGCTTTCAGCTGTTATGTTGTGATCGTCTTCAGCCTTGACAAGCCTCTAGCATATCAACAACCTGTTCTCTTCTTTAAAGTAGGGGGGTTGGACACTATAGCCTTGTGGTCTGGACAATGCGTTTGCGATTTGACGACCCGGGTTCGATTCCTGTTCGAGGGGATTTCTCCCAGGATTTATCACCAGTGCAGACTCTACTCCCCCCAACCGTCTTTCGGGTGAGACTATAAACCGAGGCCCCGTGTGCGAACGCACGCAGAACATCTTGCGCGAACATAAAATCCTGTTTCGCTTTTCGTAAGAATAGGCAATTGTGTGCTGGTGGGAAACAGATGACAAAATTTACAAAACTGCATACACACGGGGACTGGATGTAAAAGCAGTTAGAGCCGGACAAGGAAAACAAAAAGCAACCAACCCATCAACTGATTCACACACGACCTACACAAGAACAAACGAATAAAGGAGCAACCAACCAACCAGCCACCCACCATCAACCAACCAACCAACCAACCAACCAACCAACCCACCAATCAACCCACCGACCAACCAACCCACCCACCCACCCACCAACACACCAACCAACCCACAAACCAACCCACCCAGCCTCTCCCCAAAACTCACCTTGATGACCTGGCGGTGCTGACAGCATCAAACATGGCGGCGGAGCCTCCCAGAAAGACGAAGAGCATCTGCGCCAGAAACTCTGCCAACACGGCGCGCCACAAGGCCAGGGATTTGATCTCCTGCACATCGAGGATCTTGTACGGCCTCTTGCCACTGTCCCCACCCTTCCGGATAGCTTCCAGCTTGTTGGCCGTGTAGATGTACAAGCCTTCCATGGCTGCGTAGGAGCTTTGTGGGCAGGAGGAGTCGGAGGGATCGTCCACACCTTCTAGACGTTTGGGGTCCTGGGAGGTCTCTTGTTGTAAGGAGACGGCGTGACTGCCACTACTGCTTTTAGGGTGAACCTGGCTTGAAGACATGGAGCTCTGACACACCTGCTTCTTTCTTTTATATTGTGTACAAAGGTTGGGGGAGGTGGGGGGGGTGGGAGGATGGGGGGGTGGGGGGATGGGGTTGGTTTGTGGGGAGGAAAGGGGGTGGTGGTTGGTTAAGGGAATGGATGTGAGAAGGGAGAGAGAGAGAGAGAGAGAGAGAGAGAGAGAGAGAGAGAGAGGAGGAGAGAGAGAGAGAGAGAGAGAGAGAGAGAGAGAGAGAGAGAGAGAGAGAGAGAGAGAGAGAGATGAATGAAGGTGGGGAAAGACAGAAGGTGGGAGGAAGTTTGAAGTTTTGAGAGGACAGAGGGAAGTGGAAGGGGTGGGGGTGGAGTTGAGAGAGGAGGGGACGTTTTTTTTTTTGAAGAGTGACAGTCTCTTGTTATGGTGGGGGGGGGGGGGGGTAGGAGTAATAGTTGTGGGTGTCGTCTCTCTCTCTCTCTCTCTCTCTCTCTCTCTCTCTCTCTCTCTCTCTCTCTCTCTCTCTCTCTCTCTCTCTCCTCCACTCTTCTCTCCCTCACTCCACTCCAGCAGACGACAGCAATCTGTCTTCAAAGCCTGCGCGCGCGCGGGAGGAACAGTCAATCGGCTTTTGGCGTCACAAGGAGGTGGAAGAGGGGAGGGGGGGGGGTGGGGGCTCAGAAGTGAGGAGACGGTTGTATGTTTTTGGTGACGAAATAGGTAGGCGACACTCAAAGCAGAGACCCTGTCCCCTCTTCGTAAGAAAGAAGTACTTCTTTCCCACCAGTTCTCTCTCTCTTTCTCTCTTATCACATTAACTGGGACGACAATCTATTCTCAGTCAGAGGCCTACAACTGACTGGCCAAGAGTGTCTTGCAGGGAACAGTAAGGGGAGGGAGACGAAGAGGCAGACAGAAGAAACGATGGGAAGACAACATCAGAGAATGGACAGGCCTTAGGTGGAACGATCTGCTACGGAGGGTGGAGGACCGTAGGGAGTGAAGGAAGCTGGTTGCAAAATCTTCAGTTGTGCCCCGACGGTCTGCGGGACTACGGGACAGGTGAAGGTGAAGAAGAGCGCACAACGACGGTCAGCAGCCACGTTAAAGCTCAATGAGTCAGCCAACCAGCTGTGTTGATGTGGCCTGCAGTGGTAGCACACACGCGACCCTGGGAAAAAACGGACAAGAGCTCATTAGTATGCATGCGTACAAGGATGAGCATGAATATGCATGACCAAATATGTCAACTTAGCTTATGATGATGGACTTGTTTGTGGTTCGTTTGAAGGATGAACAGGGAGGGAAGAGGAGAGGGTGGATGAGACTGAATGGATGGTGGGGGGTGAGGGGGATGGTGGTGGTGGTGGAGA
>CM060344.1:11119997-11125586 GCA_030674155.1 Stramonita haemastoma
AGAGAGAGAGAGAGAGAGAGAGAGAGGGGGGGGGGGGGAGGGGAGAGAGAGGATTTGATTTATTTGATTTGATTTGATTTATTCTTTCATACCGACGTAATGGGATAAGCACACTTGTGCTTTTTTACATCCAGTCCCGTGTGTATGTAGTTTTGTAAATGTCATCTGTTCCCACCGGCAAGAGGGAGAGGGAGAGATTGAGAGATAGAAGACGGACAGATAGACAGACGGACAGATGGACAGAGAATCAGACAGACAGACAGACAGACAGACAGACAGACAGACAGACAGACAGACAGACAGACAGAGACAGACAGAAGACGAGGAGAGAAGAGAGAGAGAGGAGAGAGAGAGAGAGAGAGAGAGAGAGAGAGAGAGAGAGAGAGAGAGAGAGAGAGAGAGAGAGGAGAGAGAGAAGAGAGAGATGAGAGAGAGAGAGAGAGAGAGAGAGAGAGAGAGAGAGAGAGAGAGATGTCACAAAAAGATGATGTGTCATCTATTTGTCAAAGCATTCTGTGATGATAGAGATTCTTTAGTTCTTTATAAGACAGCAAAATTAGAGACAGTGACAGTTTAGGAGGGATTTCAATTCAAATTCAAATTCTTTTATTTTGAGGATAATGAATAAGCGCTCGTGTGCTTTTTTACATCCCGTTCCCACCCTTATCAGGGATAACTTCAAGGTATAAAAGCCAACCTTTAAATAAACAAAAACAATAATAAACCAAAAGTCCTTCGGATGAGACTATAAACGGAGGTCTCGTGTGCGAACGCACATGTTAAAACCCGTTCCGCTTTTTAGAAGAGTAGGCCATTGTGTGCAGGTGGGAACAGATTACTTAAATTACAAAACTGCATGCACATGGATGTTTATGCCATCATCTTCGAAATAAAACAATAAATAGATAAGATAAATTAAAAAGAAGAAGAAATTCAAGTAAAACCCCAAACAGGACACAGCAAGGGCAGTGATCACTGCGAAATCTGGTTAGTTTTTTTATTTTATTTATTATTTATTTATTATTTATTATTATTTATTTATTATTTATTATTATTTATTATTCCTTTATATCGAGTATAATGGAACAAGCACTCATGTGCTTTTTTACAGCCAGTTCCCGTGTGTATGCCCCGTGTGTATGCAGTTTTTTAAATCTTGTCTTCTGTTCCCACCGGCACACAATGGCCTACTCTTATGAAAAGAGGAACAGGATTTAACGTGTGCGCAAGATCTTCTGCGTGCGTTTGCACACGGGGCCTCGGTTTATAGTCTCATCCGAAGGACTTTTTAGGGAGAGTACCGTGGAGTCAGCACTGATGGTAACTCCAGGGGAAAAATCTCCTCGAATGGGAATCGAACCCGGGTCGTTAAATGTTCTGACCACTAAGCTGTCCCGCCCCCACTTGTGTCATATTTCCATGTCCCTATTGCCTCTGCTGCAGGACACGACATGCACAGGGCTAGCAGACATTCATGATGGTCTTCAGTTCCATATGCTGTTGTCCATTAATGTCTTCTGCACACCTTCTGAAACCAACAGTAGGATGCCAGGTAGTTTGTGTTGACAATCTCATCAATCACACGGTGGATCATGGTCTAGAGGTAACGCACCTGCCTACAAAGTGAAAAGTCCGGGTCTGAAGTGTGCCGTGGTTTGATCCCCGTTTGGGCCTAAAACTTCCCCCCCCCCCATCCATAAGATCATGAGTGGTGGTCTTGGTGCAAGTCTTTTGGATGAGATAATAAACTGAGGTCCCGTGTGTTACACGTCATTGTTTTAGCGCACGTTAAAAAACAAATAAACACGGCAGCAAGACAGTTGTCTTGGGAAAAGTCTGTAGAAAAAAGCCACTCTAATAGGGAAACAAATACAGTTGCAGACAGGAACAAAATATAGGTGGCTCTGCTCTTATGGCAACGCACTCTCCCGGGTGGGGGGGTGGGGGGGGGGGGGGGGGGGTAGCCGAAATTTAACGCAGATAAATCTACTGTGACTTAAAGTAATGATATACCATCATAATAGGATGAATCATACCATAATTATATCAATCATTACCTCATTATATAATCAAACAGAACATCATTCTATGACCAATCTGAACGTCATTCTATGACCAATCATAACGTCATTTTAGGACCAATCCTAACGTCAGTAAAGGACCAATCATAATGTCATTATAAGATAAATCCTAACGTCATTCTATGATCAATCCGAACGTCATTATATGACCAATCCTACGTCATTATGTGACCAATCATAACGTCATTAAAGGATCAATCATAACGTCAATATATGATCAATCCCAACGTCATTATATGATCAATCATAACGTCAATATATGATCAATCATAACGTCATTATATGATCATTCATAACGTCATTATATGATCAATCCCAAGTCATTATATGATCAATCATAACGTCATTATATGATCAATCATAACGTCATTATATGATCAATCATAACGTCATTATATGATCAATCATAGCGTCATTATATAATCAATCATCACAACATAATAATATCTTCGGCTCCTTTTCTTCGTGAATGGTGTCTCACATTGTTTTTGTTGCTTACTTTGCATGATCACACCGTCTTAGTTCTTTCTTCTCTGGATTCGATTGTCTGCTCTTCAATAAATGATCCATGTCCGACTCTTTTTTCTCTCCCTTCTTGCCCACTCTTCTGTGTGTGAGAATACAAAAGAGGAGGGAAAACAGAATGCAGGCCATTACAGAAAGCCAAAGACAATATAGATTTTGTCCTTCACCATCTAGACCTCTTCACACTAACTCATCCATAAGGTCTGTGTATTTGTGTGTGTGTGTGTGTGTGTGTGTGGTGTGTGTGTGTGTGTGTGTGTGTGTGTGTGTGTGTGTGTGTGTGTGTGTGTGTGTGTGTGTGTGTGTGTGTGTTGTGTGTTGTTTATGTGTGTGTATTTGTAATGTGTGTGTGTGTAGTATGTGTGTGTTGTGTGTGTGTGTGTGTGTGTGTGGTGTGTGTGTGTGTGTGTGTGTGTGTGTGTGTTTGTATTCTATTATATCGAGGATAATGGAATAAGCACTCATGTCCTTTTTTTCATACAGTCCCAATGTGTATGCAGTTGTGTAAATACTTATTGTCATCTGTTCCCACCGGCACACAATGGCCTACTCTTACGAAAAGCGTGCGTGGTGCGTGCGTGCGTGCGTGCGTGCGTGGTGTGTGTGTGTGTGTGTGTGTGTGTGTTGTGTGTGTGTGTGTAAGTGTGTGTGTAAGTGTGTGTGTAAGTGTGTGTGTAAGTGTGTGTGTAAGTGTATGTGTGTGTGTAAGTTTTGTGTGTATTGTGTGTGTGTGTGTGTGTGTGTGTTTGTGTGTGTAAGTGTGTGTGTTGTGTGTGTGTGTGTGTGTGTTTGGTGTGCGTGTGTAAGTGTGTGTGTGTGTGTGTGTGGTGTGTGTGTGTTTGTAGTGTGTGTGTGTGTAGTGTGTGTGTGTGTGTGTGTTGTGTGTGTGTGTGTGTGTGTGTGTGTGTGTGTGTGTGTGGTGGTGTGTTGTGTGTGTGTGTGTGTGTGTGTAAACAAGAGGCAGGGGGATGGGAGTGTAGGATACTAAAAAGAAATGTCAGAAAAACCAACAGGAAAAAGGAGAAAGACACACACACACAAACAAAACAAGAGAAAAAACACAATGTAAACAAACAATGAAGTCAGTAAGAAAACGATAGCAAAAAACAAAATCGGAAAATAAGAGACAAAACAACAAAAAAGAAAACTACGAAAAAGAAACAAAAGCAAAAAGAATTTTTGAAAAAAGGAAACAAAGAAAAAAAACCCCACAGAATAACAAGACAATGTCAAGGTATGAAAAAAAGAAATAAAAATAAAAACAAGAAAAACAGGAGGCAAAAAGATCGGAAAAAGAACGAAAATTGAAAGTCAAGAAATAATAAAGCAAAAGCCCAGAATAGTCAAGAACACAGAAAAAAAAAACCCACACCAGAAAGACAGAAAAAAGAGGACAAAAAACCCCACTCCAAACAAACGGGAAATGACAGAAAGCAGAAAGAAAGAAAAACACAATTATGGTAAAGAAAGAAAACAGGAAAAAAAAAGAAAGGAATGAAAAGACAGAAATAAAAAAAAAGAAAGAGATTTGAAAAAGAAAGAGCGCAGCAGGGGTGGTGAAAACAAAAGAAACAGAAAAACAACAACAAAAAAAACAATAAACGACAGAAAAAAAGAAGAAGAAACGGGAAAGAAGTAAAGGACCAGTCAAAAAAGAAAGAGAGAAAGAAAGAAAGAAGGAAAAAAAGAAAGAAAGAACGAAAGAAGAAAAAGAACTTGAAAAAAGGGCAGGAAAGGAAACAAAACCACAAAAACAAAGAATATCTAGATTAAAAAAACAACAACGGATAGACAGAAAGAAAGAGATCAGAAAAAGAAAGATAGACAGACAGACAGAAAGAAAGCAAGAAATCGGGAAAATGCAAAGGGCAAAAAGAAAATAAATTTTAAAAAAAAACAAACGACAGACAGACGTACAGACAAACAGAAAAAATGGGGGAAAAATAAAAAGACGGACGGGAAGACCAAAAAAAAAATCAAAAAAAGAAGACAGACAGAAAAAAGAAAAGGAAAAAGGGAAACAAAAAAAAAGAAATCTAGGGGAAGCCACAAAACAACAGACAGAAATAGAGCAAAAAAAAGTAGCAAGAAAAAAAATCGGGAGAAAAAAAAAAAAAAAAAAAAAAAAGAGAAAAAGAAAGAAAGCAGGAAAACAAAAGAGGGAGAACAAGAAAAACAAAGAAGACAGGAAAGGAAAAAAAAGGGGAGAAAAACAACAACAGATTGTATCAAAAGAAAAGACAAAAATTGACATTAAGTAAAACAAGAACAAATGTAAAACAAAATAGAAAGAACATTAAGAACAAAAAGACAAAAAGAACGAAAACATCAGAAAAAAAAACAAAGAAAACATTTAAAATAGAAAAAAAAAGAAAAGATGTTAACAAACAAAAATACAATCTACTTTAAAAAGCAAGTAAAAAAACCCCCGCACCAACCCGCGCGCACACACACCACACAACACACACATGTCACACACACACACACACACACACAACCACACACCACACACACACACAACCCCACACAAACACACAACACACCCCCCACACAAACCCCAAACCACACGTCGAACTTTCTTTTGTAAAACTGTAATAGACAGCCATTACCCCGGGGGGGGGGGAGGGGAGGGAGGGAGGGGGGGGGGGGGGGGGGGGCTCAGCCCTAAAAATCGTTACTGAGGACAAAACCCCCCCAGTCGCCCAACATCTTTGTCATTAAGATTCCCCCTTTTTTTCGCCTTACAAACACTCACTGTTTTTCCTTTGCTTTTTGTTGCTGTTGCTTCTTTTTTATCTGTCTGTCCGTCCTCTAACCCCCGTGTCTCTTAGGTTTTAGTAGGTGTTGTCTGTCTTTCTACTGTTTGTCTGTCTGCTTCTGTTTTGTCTGTCTGTCTGTCTGTTGTCTGTTGTCTATCATCTATCTACTATCTATCTGTCGTCCGCTGTCTGTCTGTTGTCTGTTGTCTGTCTGTCTGTTGTCT
>CM060344.1:11125686-11128186 GCA_030674155.1 Stramonita haemastoma
CAATGTCAAGGTATAAAAAAAGAAAAAAGAAAAAAAAAAAGAAAAACAGGGGAAAAAAAAATGGGGAAAAAGAACAAAATTGAAAGTCAAGAAAAAAAAAAGCAAAAGCCCAGAATAGTAAAACCCCCAAAAAAAAAAAAAAACCCACACCAGAAAGACAGAAAAAAGGGAAAAAAACCCACCCAAAAAAAAAGGGGAAAGACAGAAACAGAAAAAAGGAAAAACACAATTAGGGTAAAAAAAAAAACAAAAAAAAAAAAAAAAAGGAAATAAAAACAGAAATAAAAAAAAAAAAGAGATTTGAAAAAAAAAGAGCGCAGAAGGGGGGGTGAAAAAAAAGAAAAAAAAAAACAACAACAAAAAACAATAAACGACAGAAAAAAAAAAAAGGGGAAGAAAAAAAGGGGGGAAAAAAGAAAAGGAACAAAAAAAAAGAAAGAGGAAAAAAAAAAAAGGAAAAAAAAAAAGAAAAAAGAACAAAAGAAAAAAAAAAATTTTGAAAAAAAGGGCGGAAAGGAAAAAAAACCCAAAAAACAAAGAATATCTAGATTAAAAAAAAAAAGGGTTTTGACGAAAAAAGAGATCAAAAAGGAAAGAAGCGACAGACAAAAAAGAAACCCAAGAAAATCGGGAAAAATGCAAAGGAGCAAAAAGAAAATAAATTGGGAAAAGACAAACAGACGCCAGACGGTACAGACAAACAGAAGAAAAATGGGGGGAAAAATCAAAAGGACAGGAAAGCCCAAAAAAAAAATTAAAAAAAAAAAAAAAAAAGACAGACAGCCCAGAAAAAAGAAAAGGAAAAAGGAAGCAAAAGAAAAGAAATCAGGCAAGACACCAAACGGGACAGACAGAAATCAGAGCAAAAAAAAGAACAAGAAAAAAAATCGGGAAAGAAAAAAAAAAAAAAAAAAAGGGAGAAAAGAAAGAAAGGGAAAAAACAAAAGAGGGAGGAACAAGAAAAAAAAAGGGAAGCAGGAAAAGGAAAAGAAAACGGGGGGAAAAAACTAACAAACAGATTGTATACAAAAGAGTTAAGACAAAATTTGGACTTTAAGTAAATAAAATTTGAACAAATGTAAAACAACAATAAAACGAACATTAAGAACAAAAAGACAAAAAAAACCGGAAACATCAGAAAAAAAGTACAATGAAAAAATTTACTTAGAAAAAAAAAGAATAGAGTTAACAAACAAATTACAAATACCTTGAAAAAGCAAGTTTAAAAACCAACGACACAGGCCCGCCACACACTAACACCCCCCACACACACCCTTTTCACAAAAACCCAACCACACACACACACACACCACTACACACCCCACCACACACCCACACACACAACACCAACACACACACACACAACCACACACACACACGTCTATCTTTCTTTTGTAAATACTGAAATTTAGCGCCATTACCCTCGGGGGGGAGGGGGGGAGGGGAGGGGGTGGGAGGGGGGGGGGGTGAGAGGGGGGGGGGGGGGGGGGGCCCTCCAGCCTCAATATAATCGTTTTTGGAGGACATAAACCTCCCCAAGTCGCCTCATTCTTTGTCTTAAGTTTCCCTTCTTTTGTTTCGGCCCTTACTATCACTCACTGTTTTCCTTTGGCTTTTTGTTGCTGGCTTCGGTGTTTTTCGGGCTGTCCGTCCCTCTTTACCCCCAGTGTCGTTTTTAGTTAAGTAGGGTGTTGTCTGTCTTGTTTTGACGGTCTTGTCTTTTCTGTCTGTTTTGGTTTTTGTTCTTTTCGCTGTATGTCTTTTCGTCTTTCTATCTATTCCTTTCTATCTGTCGTCTGTCTTGTCTGTTGTCTGTCTGTCTGTCTGTCTGTCTTTTACTGTCTGTTCTTCTATTTATCTATTCATCTATTATCTAATCTTCTATCTTTTCTCTCTGTCTCTTCTTTTTCTTCTCTCTATCTTCTATCTGTTCTTTTCTCTACTCTTCTATTTTATCTCTCTTTTTATCTATCATCTATCTATCTATCTATCTATCTTATCTATCTATCTATCTATCTATCTATTTTTATCTTTCTATCGGGGGTCTAGGTGGTCACCCCGCCTTGCCTGAAAGCAAAAAGCCCGGGGTTTCGGAGGTTTTGCGGGGTTTCGTACCCCTTTTGGGCCCAAAAACTTTTTCCCCATCCCTTTTTGAAACATGGAGTGGTGGTTTTTGGGCGCTAGTCTTTCGGATGAGCGATAAACCGAGGTCCCGTGGTTTCAAAAATCCCCTATTTAGCGCACCGTTAAAGACCCACGGGGGGAAACAAGGGGTTGTTGGCAAAATTCTTTTTAGAAAAAAAAGGGCCCCTCTGTAGGGAAAAAATTACACTTGCATGCAGGAAAAAGAAAAAAAAAAAAAATGGGGGAGGCGTGCAAATGTGGCGCCCCCTCTCCCCGGGTTATGGAGAGGGAGCCCGAATTTTCACGCAGAGAATATCTGCCGTGACATAAAGTGTTAAAAAATACAAAAACAAAATATTATATGTATTCTCTCTTT
>CM060344.1:11133186-11135686 GCA_030674155.1 Stramonita haemastoma
GTTGTGTGGTGTGTGTGTGTGTGTGTGTGTGTGTGTGTGTGTGTGTGTGTGTGTGTGTGTGTGTGTGTGTGTGTGTGTGTGTGTGTGTGTGTGTGTGTGTGTGTGTGATGTGGTGTGTGTGTGTTGTGCGTGTGTGTGTGTGTGTCTGTGTTTGGAGAGAGAGAGAGAGAGGAGAGAGAGAGAGAGAGTAGAGAGAGAGAGAGAGAGAGAGAGAGAGAGAGAGAGAGGAGAGAGGGAGAGAGAGAGAGAGAGAGAGAGAGAGAGAGAGAGAGAGAGAGAGGAGAGAGAGAGAGAAGAGGTGGTAGGCGTGGCATGGCCTCTTTATTGATCCAACCTGAAATAGATGTGTTATCCAAGGAAGACAGCTGATTTTTGTTTCGTAATTAGACATTGTAAAGCGGTTCTATTTCTTCTTCTTCTTCTGAATGTGTGTGTGTTGTGTGTGTGTGTGTGTGTGTGTGTGTGTGTGGTGTGTGTGTGTGTGTGTGTGTGTGTGTGCGTGCGTGCGTGCGTGCGTGCTGCGTGCGTGCGTGTGCATGCGTGCTTGCGTGCTTGCGTGCGTGCTTGCGTGCTTGTGTGCGTGCGTGCGTGCGTGTGTGTGTGTCTGTGTGTCTTTATTTATTCATTTATTTATCTATTTATCATTTTTTCATTTATACCACTTTATGTCACAACAGATTTCTGTGCGTGAAATTCGGGCTGCTCTCCCTGGGGAGAGCGTGTCGCCACAAGTACAGCGCCTACTCATTTTTATTTATTTTTTTTGCTATCTGCAACTGTATTTGTTTCTCTATCAGAGTGGCTTTTTTTCTACAGAGTTTTGCCAGGGACAACCACCTTGTTGCCGTGGGTTCTTTTACGTGCACTAAATAATGATGTGTAACACATGGGACCTCGGTTTATCATCTCATCCGAAAGTCTAGCCCCCAGACCACTACTCATGGTCTAATGGATGGGGGAAAAGTTTTGGGCCCAAACGGGATTCAAACCACCGTACACTTCGACCCGGACTTTTTGCTTTCTAGACAGGCGCGTTACCTCTAGACCACTGATCCACAGTGTGTGTGTGTGTGTTGTGTTGTGTGTGTGTGTGTGTGTGTGTGTGTGTGTGTGTGTGTGTGTGTGTGTGTGTGTGTGTGTGTGTGTGTGTGTGAGTGTGTGTGTGTGTGTGTGTGTGTGTGTGTTGTGTCTGTGTGTGTGTGTGAGAGAAAGAGAGAGAGGGGGGTGAGGAGAGTGAGACGGAGAGAGAGAGAGAGAGAGAGAGAGAGAGAGAGAGAGAGAGAGAGAGAGAGAGAGAGAGAGAGAGAGAGAGAGAGAGAGAACAGACAGACAGACAGACAGACAGACAGACAGACAGACAGACAGACAGACAGACAGACAGACAGACAGACAGACAGACAGACAGACAGACAGAGAAAGAACCAAAGTGACTCAGCAGCAGTGCAGGGCCCCTCTGGCAGGTGATCTCACGGTGGCTTGACATTAATGGTCTTCCTTTAGACTTCTGACCCTGAAATATGGACATGACAAACCTGGGGTCTGGTTGAGGTGGAGAGATTG
Source organism: Stramonita haemastoma (assembly GCA_030674155.1). Lineage (NCBI taxonomy): Eukaryota > Metazoa > Mollusca > Gastropoda > Neogastropoda > Muricidae > Stramonita > Stramonita haemastoma. The sequence goes on from CM060344.1 coordinate 11,134,747, forward strand.
GAATGAGCGGCGTGGGAACAGCAGGACAGGAACGTCACAAAAGATGAGTGAGGCAGCAACAACATCCTACACAGACAGACAGACAGTGGATCGGTGGTCTAGAGGTAACGCACCTGCGTAAGAAAGCGAAAAGTCCGGGTCGGAAGTGTGTGGTGGTTTGATCCCCGTTTGGGCCCCAAACTTTTTTCTCCCATCCATTAGACCATGAGTAGTGGTCTGGGTGCTAGTCTTTTGGATAAGATGATAAACCGAGGTCCCGTGTGTTATATAGTTATAATCACTTTATTTATATATTTTCTTTTATTTATTTATTTGTTTATTTATCTTATATCGAGGATAAGCACTCATGTGCGCTTTTACATCCAGTCCTCGTGTGTATGCAGTTTTGTATATCTTGTCATCCGTTTCCACCGGAACACAATGGCCCTTTCTTACAAAAAGCGGAACAAGATTTAACGTGTGCGCAATATGTTCTTCGTACGTTTGCACACGGGGCCTCGGTTTATAGTCTCATCCGAAGGACTTTTGGGAAGACTGGAGTCAGCACTGACGTTAACTCCAGGGGAAAAGTCCCCTCGAACGGGAATCAAACCCGGGTCGTCAAATTGCTAGCGAAATGTTCTGACCACTAGGCTACCCCGTCTCCTTAAATTGTTTAGCGCACGTAAAAGGACCCACGTCAACAAGGGAGTTTTCCCTCGCAAAATTCTTCGGAAAAAAGCCATTCTGATAAGAAAACAAATTAGTTATTTGAAGACAGTAAAAAAAAATTTTTTAAATGGGTGGCACTGCTCTTGTGGCAACATGCTCTGCCCGGGGAGAGCAGCTCGAAATTTACGCACAGAAATCTGTTGTTTCTTAAAGAGGTATATAAAAAAGACAGAGAGACAGACAGACAGGTAGACAGATAGGAAAAGCAATAATCCAGGTACATCTGCAC
>CM060344.1:11140686-11143186 GCA_030674155.1 Stramonita haemastoma
GTTGGAGAAAATTGTATAGGTTTTAATTTTTTTTATTATTTTTTATTAAAGTTATTCTGGAAAGAGGCAAGAGAATGGACCAAGAAGGCAGAAAATAGCCAAGAAGGAGGTGACAGGAAGATACGGAGCAAGGCAGAAATTAAGAGAGGGATAGAAAAGAAGGAATTTCTAGCTCAGAATGTCCAGAAGGTGGGATGCTGTATAATTATACTGACGGACCCCCGGCATCCCCACAGAGGTCAATAGTTGTACTAAGAGCTTCTGACAATCCCAACACAGCAGCTGAAAGCAAGCAAAGTAACATTTCACTACAGGCCTTGGAACTTGTCACTTGGCACTTGACACTTGGTGATTGGCCCTGGGCCTGGGTTGTTTTTTTTTTTTTTGTATTTTGTACCACTTTATGTCACAGCAGATTTCTCTGCGTGAAATTCAGGCTGCTCTCCCAGGGTAGAGTGCATTGCCACAAGTAGAACGCCTACCCATTTTTTTTCTAGCATGCAACTGTATTTGTTTCCCTATCACAGTGGCTTTTTTCTACAGAATTTTGCCAGGGACAACCCCCTTGTTGCCGTGGGTTCTTTTACGCGCGCTACATAGTGATGTGTAACACACGGGACCTCGGTTTATCGTCTCATCCGAAAGACGCGCCCAGACCACCACTCAGGGTCTAATGGATGGGGGAAAGTTTTGGGCCCAAACGAGGTACAAGCCACCGCACATTCCGATCCGGACTTTTTGCTCTCTAGGCAAGGCGCGTTACCACCCAGACCACCGTTGCACCAATAGCTGACACCGCTAGCCCACATACTGACGTGACAGGCAAACGTATGACCCATATTCTTTCTTTCTTCTTCTTTCTTTCTTTCCTTTCTTCCTTTTCTTTCTTTCTTTCTTTCTTTCTTCTTTTCTTTCTTTTCTTTCTTTCTTTCTTTCTTTCTTTCTCTCTTTCTTCTTTCTTCTTTCTTTCTTTCTTTCTTTCTTTCTTCTTTCTTTCTTTCTTTTTTCTTTCTTCTTTCTTCTTTCTTTCTTTCTTTCTCTTCTTTCTTTCTTTCTTTTCTTTTCTTTCTTTTCTTTCTTAACTGAAAGAGGTTAAAGGTGATGAATGTTGTCGTGCGATTTTGGCGAGAGTGACTCAGCACATCACACAAGTGAAAAGACGACCGATATATTTTTTTAATATGTAGGCGGTATTGTTGCCAACATTTTCAGTGAGCTTTTAGAAATGAAAAGAAAAATGACTCAGCATATCACACCAGTGAAAAATGATGATGTAACGAACAAATGTTGCTGCCTAAGAAAACGATTTTTTTTTTTAGAGGTGAAAACCAATGGATGTTGTCCACAGAGAATAACGTGAGTAGCTGATGGGATGTGTATATGAGTTAAGGATTTTAGTTCTAACCACTAAGCTATCTTGCCCCCTTAGCGGCACTGGCACTGGCAGGTCTGCACTTGAAGCTGACCTGGGAGATCGTAAACATTCTCCACCCTTAATTGGCAAGACACAATAACCGATATTCGAACCCAGACATCATGGACCTATAGGTCTGAAGTCAAATGGTCTTAACCACTAGCTCCGCGATAGAGTCCGTTCTTTTTTTCTTTTTGATATATTTTTGTTTTATGTAACATTATTCTTTGATTTTTCAATATTAGCACATTTCCTTGGGTGTTTTCTTTGTATATTTTTAAAAGAATTGTTCTTTTTCTTTCAAATTGTTTTCTTCTGTTTTGTAAATTGATCTTTGGTTTTCTAATCATTATCAGTCTTTGAGGCTGTTGGTTGTTGGTTTTTTTTTCAAATCTCATTCTTCGGATTCGTAATTCTCGGGTAAGTCTGATCTACACTCCTGCCTTCTTTCCGCAAAGACTTCAAGATAAAAATAAAAAACAACAACAACAAACAATTGGTTACTGCATCAAAGCCGGATACGCTAGGTCTGACTTGTCTTTATTTTATTTTTCATTTTTTACCACTTTATGTCACAGCAGATTTTTCTGTGTGAAATTCGGGCTGCTCTCCCCAAGGAGAGCGCGTCGACAAAAGTGCAGCCCCTGCCCATCATTTTTTTTCTTTTTCCTGTCTGCAAATGTATTTGTTTCCATACCAGAGTGACTTTTTTCAACAGAATTTTGCCAGGGCCAACGCTCTTGTTGCCGTGTGTTCTTTTACGTGCGCTAAATAAGATGTGTAATACACGGGACCTTGGTTTATTGTCTCATCCGAAAGACTAGCACAGAGACAACCACTCATGGTCTAATGGATTGGGGAAAAGTTTCGGCCCCAAACAGGATTTGAACCACCGCACACTCCGACCCGGACTTTTCTCTTTCTAGATAGGTGCGTTACCACTAGACCACCGATCCACCAAGCGCTTAGTCGCAGTGCAATGCATTTTCGTTCATATGACAGACAACACTAGTCTGAGCGTTTGGAAACAAAGAAGGATATGTAAAGTAGACCGTGCTTTGTATCTATAGGATTGCAGTCTGTTGT
>CM060344.1:11148186-11150686 GCA_030674155.1 Stramonita haemastoma
GTGTTGATGTGAAATCAAAAGAAAAGAAAAAGAAAACCACACCTGCAACAGTTACAGCAACAGCTACAACGACAGCAACAGCAACTGTGACAGCGACAGCGACAGCGATAGAGCTTTCTGCCAGAAAATCCGATCGAGAAATACCACGCGCGAATTTTCGTTCCTTGCTACTTACTACTGCTGCTGTTAGATGCTGTTGCATCTGTTTCTGCTGCTGCTGCTGTTTCTGGTATTGCTGTTGTTTCTGCCACTGCTGCTGCTGCTGTTTTTACTGCTGCTGTTTTTTACTACTACTGCTGCTGCTGTTTCTGCTGCTGCTGTTTCTGCTGCTGCTGTTTCTGCCGCTGCTGCTGTTTCTGCTGCTGCTGTTTCTGGTATTGCTGTTGTTTCTGCCACTGCTGCTGCTGCTGTTTTTACTGCTGCTGTTTTTTACTACTACTGCTGCTGCTGTTTCTGCTGCTGCTGTTTCTGCTGCTGCTGTTTCTGCTGCTGTTTCTGCTGCTGCTGCTGTTTTCTGCTGCTGCTGCTGTTTCTGCTGCTGCTGTTTTTATACTACTGCTGCTGCTGTTTTTGCTGCTGCTGTTTTTTGCTGCTTGGCTGTTTTTATACTACTGCTGCTGCTGTTTTTGCTGCTGCTGTTTTTGCTGCTGCTGTTTCTGCTGCTGCTGCTGTTTTTGCTGCTGCTGTTTTTATACTACTGCTGCTGCTGTTTTTGCTGCTGCTGTTTTTGCTGCTGCTGTTTTTGCTGCTGCTGCTGCTGTTTCTACTGCTGCTGTTTTTGCTGCTGCTGTTTTTATACTACTGCTGCTGCTGTTTCTGCTGCTGCTGTTTTTACTACTACTGCTGCTGCTGTTTCTGCTGCTGCTGTTTCTGCTGCTGCTGCTGTTTCTGCTGCTGCTGTTTTTGCTGCTGCTGCTGCTGCTGCTGCTGCTGTTGCTACTGCTGCTGCTGTTTTTGCTGCTGCTGCTGCTGCTGCTGCTGCTGCTGCTGCTGCTGCTGTTTCTGTTGCTACTGCACCTGCTGCTGCTGTTTCTGCTGCTGCTGTTCTGGCACTGCTGCTATTACTGCTGCTCGCTGATACTGCTGCTGCTACTGCACCTGCTGCTGCTGTTTCTGCTGATGCTGTTTCTGCTGCTGCTGTTTCTGCTGCTGCTGCCATACAAGTGGAAACAGCTGATGTGAGAGATGCCACATCACAAGGTAAACCAGTTTGTAGCCTTGTCTAAATCGAAGTTCAAGACGGCATGGTGTGTCACGCGTGTCAAAAGGCAGAAGATGATTGAATTTGTTCGTTGATATGATTGAAGATTGTTTGTTAATATGATTGAAGATTTTTCGTTGATATGATTGAAGATTGTTTGTTGATGTGATTGCAGATTGTTTGTTATGATTGAAGATTGTTCGTTGATGTAATTGAAGATTGTTATGATTGAAGTTTGTTCGTTGATGTGATTGAAGATTGTTTGTTATGATTGGAGATTGTTCGTTGATTAAATATTGTTCCTTGACAAGATAGAGGATCGTTCGTCGATGTGATTGAAGATTGTTTGTTAATATGATTAAAGATTATGCGTTGATATGATTGAAGATTGTTAGTTACTTCGAATTGGCCTAGTTGCGCATGTCACTGTTGGAACACCTGGCTGCCTATTTGTCCATCCACCTGTCAGCTTGAACATCTGACCCCTGCTAACCTACAAACTAGCCCCTACCTACACATCTACTGCCTACTAACTTGCATACCTACCTATCTTCCTACAAGCTTGCATACCTACCTTCCTAACTACCATACCTACCTACCTACCTACCTACCTACCTACCTACCTACCTACCTACCTACCTACCTACCTACCTACCTACCTACCTATTTACCTACCTATCTATCACCTTACCTACCTACCTGCCTGCCTACCTACCTATCTACCTACCTACCTACCTGCCTACCTACCTACCTACCTACCTACCTATCTACCTACCTACCTACCTACCTACCTACCTACCTACCTACCTGCCTGCCTGCCTACCTGCCTATCTACGTACGTACGTACGTACGTACTACGTACGTACGTACCTACCTACCTACCTACCTACCTACCTACCTACCTACCTACCTACCTACTACCTGTCTCTTTGTCAACCGATCTATTTACCTTGTAACCTTAGCTAGCTAACCTTCCTCTCTGTCGAACGCTCAGAAAGCAACTATTGTTGTCTGTCATATGCGCAATCAACGCGTTGCACAGCCGTTAAGAGCCTGACAAATCAGGCCTAGCAGCATCCGACTTCAGCATGGGAGAGAATAATTGCTATATTTTTTTAAGTCTTTCAGGAAAGAAATAAAACAGGAGAATGGACCAAGAAGGCAGAGAAAATAGACAAGAAGGAGGTAACAGGAAGAAGAAGAAAAAAAAGAATGAAAGCAGAGACAAAGAGAGGGATAGAAAAGAGAGACTTTTTGCACAGAATTTCCAGAAGATCGGGATGGTGTTTATACTGAAAG
>CM060344.1:11163186-11168186 GCA_030674155.1 Stramonita haemastoma
GAGTCAGATGGGAACAAGCTCCTCGGAGGAGGAGTGGGGTAGCTGTCTCGTTTTGATGGCTTTAGTTGTCTTGGGTGTTGAGTTGTTTTTTTTATCGATGTTAATTTGAGCTGTGGGCTTGGTGCCACTCCTCGGAGGAGGAGTTGACAGCGTTGGTTTTTTTTTTTTGGGGGGGGTTGGTTTTTGTTGTGTGTGTTTTCTGTTATTGGAATTGAAGTATTGACGGTTGTTATTTTGCCGGTGTGTGGCAAGATGCTGGTTGTGTGTGGGTGCAGTGACCAGTGAGGATTGGGTCGCAGTAATCATGAATTTCTGGTTGTGATATTTTTTTTTGACTTTGAGAATTTTCCACCTGTTTTATGTACCAGAGGACTTGAAGACACTTTTCCTCCCCACCTGTGTTTATGTGCAAGAGGACTTAAGAACTTTCTTTACCAGAGCCTGCTGTGCCAGAAGTCTTGGAAATATTCGTTACCTGTGACTGTTGTGTTTTTTTTTTCTCCCTTGTGGAAAGGTTATTCCTGTGGATTCCCGTGCGTTGAATTATTCAAAGGACTTGTAAATATGTGGTGTTTCTGGACTTCGAAAGGGGGGGGGGGGGAGCTAGTTTTCTGTTAGTGCCAGACAGCTGGTAGGGACAGCTGTGTTATAAGGTGAGAGTGAGAGGTGGTTTTTTGTGATACTGACATGGTTTGGATACCTTGTTTTGATGGGTGTTGACTTTGATTTTTATATTGACTTAGTATTGTCGTGAGGAGATTGAAGAGGTGAGGTTGGGTTTGGCTCTGGTCGTGAAGCTGGTGATGTAGTGTTGTGATGTTGTGATGTTGAACTGGTGAAAAGGTTGAGCGAGTTGAGTTTGTTTTGTTTAGTAAAATGGTTGGATTTTTTTTTTGTAAATAAATTCTTTGAAATATTCATTGGTGTCTGTTTTGTGTCGTTTAAATTAGAGGTGTGATAGGTGGGAAGGGGGGTTTCAAAGTGTTGTCCCATTAGGGGGTGACAAACTGTACGTCAAAGTCCTTCGGATGAGACTATAAACCGAGGCTCTGTGTGTAAACACACGCAGAACATTTTGCGAAACATGTCAAAAACCTGTTCTGCCTTTTCAAATGGTAGACCATTTTTGTGGTGGTAGGTACGACTTTTTTTGTTGCCATCAAAGGGTCGTATACACACAGGGGTCGTGTTTAGACACATCCCTGAGGTGAGAATTGCGGCTGCCTAAAATGGGGGGTGGGGGTGGGGTGGGGGTGGTAACAAACACACAAAAATTCACCGTGGGTAAACCTCAAACCTCTAGCCGAGGAACAACAATGCCCAAAATAAAGCAAACCCCCCCCCCCCCCCCCCCCCCAAAAAAAAAAAAAAAAAAAAAAAAAAAAAAAAAAAAGTACAACTGTCTTTTTCTGGCCTGTCTACTGTCCAGACAGTTCCAAACCTCATGGACACAACAACAAAAAAACAATAAAATAAAACAGAAAAAACCAACTGTACTCTGACTAAACGGCGCTCCAAATCCTGACAATATCCACACAGCAGCCTCTGTCCGTCCAGGCGTCAGTGATTGTCTGTTTCTCCGCTGTGTATATAGGCAGGGGTTCCCTCTCTTCCGCTTCCGCACCAAAAACTGCTTCACCTCTCCGATCTGCGCCAACAGAAGAAAAAGGGGGAGATAATGAGTTTCTGCCCTTCCTGTTTGCATGACGGGGCTTTAGTGACAGAGTTTAGGGGGCTGTGCCCCTCCCTGCTTTTAACCTCAACACTCAGCCTACGTTATTTTTGTTTTATTTCAGGGTGGATGTAAGTCTGAAAATGCAGAGTGAGTGGATGAAGGTGGGGCGAAAGGGGGGGGGGGGGTATAGAGAAGGGAAGGCCTAGTTTGTTGTGTATGTCTTGTATAATTATTGTTTTGTATTGTAGTGTAGTGTAGTGTAGTGTAGATTGTAGTGTAGTGTAGTGTAGTGCAATGCAGTGCAGTGCACTACACTGTAGTGTAGTGTAGTGTAGTGTAGTGCAGTGCAGTGTAGTGTAGTGTAGTGAAGTGTAGTGTAGTGTGGTGTAGTGTAGTGTAGTGTAGTGTAGAGTAGTGTAGTGTAGTGTAGTGTATGTTTCTATAACCACTTCAAGTCACAGCAGATTTTCTGCATAAAAATTTGAGCTGTCCTTCTCGGGGAAGGGCGTCGCCACAAGAGCAGAGCCACCCCATTTTTTTCTCTCTGCATTGGTATTTGTCTCCCTATCAGAGTTGCTTTTTCTACATAATATTTTCTGGGGACAACTGCCTTGTTGACGTAAGGATCTTTTTTCGGGCGCTAAATGCGTGTTGCATACGGAGCCTCTGTTTGTCGTTTTATCCGAAAGACTAGCACCCAGACCACCACTCACGGTCTAGTGGATGCAAGGGGGCAGGGGAAAGTTTTTGGCACAAATGGGTATCAAACCACCACACTTCGAACTTGGACTTTTTTGTTTGTAGGAGAGGTGTGTCACCTCTACACCACCAATCCACATTGTGTGGTCTGGCAATGGAGTCCAGAGAGGGAAGCTGAGACAGGTCATGATGAGGTAACAGCATCAGAAAAAGGAGTAAAAAGCTGTCATGTTAAAGCACAAACAATTACAGAGAACATTCTTTGTACTCAATACGGTTATCAAAAATCTTGTACCAGAAAAACTGTTACTCTAATCTACAGATTGAAACTAAATGCTTTTTCGAGCAAAATTTGCAAAAAATATACAATGTATATGCGGTGAAAAAACTTTCAAATATTCATGTTTTGTATCACGTTCAGGTTTAAAAAAGTTCCTACCATCATTTCAAAATAAGTCCCTAACACGAGGTTCTTACGAATCCAAGGCTATTGTGTGAGATTAGCGTTATCTCTAATGCGATCCCCAGTAGCTTCATTTTTGTAGAATTTGACAATGCGTCTGTTACAGATTTGAAATCAGAATGATTCCAAATGTTCAGGTTTTGCTTTTAGCATAGTTTTGTTGCTGTTGTTGTTGTTCTGAGGGGTGTTCTTTTTGTGTTTTCTTTGCCTTGTTTTATTTTTTATTTTTTGTATTGTTTGAAATTAGTATCTTGCTACATTTCCATCTCATCACCCCCCCTCCCCCCTCACTCTCCCCGTCTAATATCACATTAAGTGAACAGACGTAAAATTGAAGACACACACACACACAATTACAGAGAAAGGGAAATTAAAAAAAAACCTTGTCATTTTAAAGCATAAACAACAACAGAGAAGGGAGGTGAAAAGCTGTCATGTTAAAGCACAAACAACAACAGAAAATGGAGATTTAAAAAAAACCCTTGTCATTTTAAAGCGTAAACAACAACAGAGAAGGGAGGTAAAAAACTGTCATGTTAAAGCACAAACAACAAAAGAAATCACTCCCTAAGTTCTAGCAATGTTACTATGACCTACCATGGCATTCTCGATGAGTGTTCGAACATTTTTAACAGAAGCCCATCGCAGCCAGTGACTCACCCCTTTTCCAAATCCTCGCTAGTATCCGCACAGCATCCCCTGTCCATCAAATGTCGTTCGTTGTCCTCTGCTGTGTGTATAGTCAGGGATTCCCTCTCTTCCGCTTCCGCCAGAAAAAAAGAAATCTTTCTGCCCTCAGAGTCTGCACCCAAAAGAAGAAGCCATAGAGGAGTCATGCCATTATTTTCTGTCTGCAGGAAGAAATGTTAAACTATGAGAACAGCTGAACTAAAACTGGCCTGCCTATAACCTTCACACACATCAAACACACAACACACACACACACACACCACACACACACACACCACACACAACACACACACACACACACAGAAGCACGCATACACACACACACGCACACACACACACACACACACACACACACACACACACACACACACACACACACACACCACACGCACACACACACACACACTCACACACACACACACACACACACACACACACGCACGCACGCACGCACGCACGCACGCACAACACACACACAACACACACACACACACACACACACACACACACACCACAGTGTCACCTCAGAAATTGGTGATGTTGAAAACGGACAAGAAGATAGTTTTATTATGAGTGGATGGTAAACAAGGGACACTTTGGATAGAAAGTAATATGGCTACCAGTGAAACCAAAAGACCGGTGCAGAAAAGCACAGTAGTCACTTGTCAACAGAAGAAGGAGGAGCCGAAATAAAGCCAAAAGATGGCTGAAAGGTGGAATGGAGGACATGGGGGGAGTGGGGGTGCTGGGAGAGGGGGGAGGGCTGTAGAGATGGTTCATGTCAAACACTGGAGTTGCAAAGGTTTATATTTTAGTTTAGTTTAAAAAAAAAAAACACACACACCATCGTGACTAGAATGATCATCTAGTTCTGTGCATCTATACCCTCAATCATCTCAAAGCGTCATCTGTGCTGTAATGTTTGTAACAAAAACAATGAAAAACATTGACATCAAGTGTGATGGCAGAAAGAAGAAGAAGAAGAAGAGAAAAAAAGTGCATAGGTATGGAAAAATCTTATCAAAAAGAAAGAGATGAAGGTATAAGCAAAGAGATAGACAAAATCATCTTATTAGTAAATAAATAAACATAAAAGACATAGACTGATCTGTTCATTTGTTTCTTTAAAAATAGAGTTGCACGTCTGATCAACGCTTTTGCGACAGACGTTAGTTGTCATGGACTAGTATGACAAGACATTTTACAACCAAAACATCTTTACAACCAACAAAGCATCTTTACAACAACAAGACATTTTTACAACCAATATATCTTTACAACCAAAACATCTTTTACAACCAAAACATCTTTTACAACAAAGACATTTTTACAGCCAAGACATCTTTACAACCAAGACTTCTTTACAACCAACAACACATATTTACAACCAAGACATCTTTACAACTAAGACATTTTAACAACCAAAACATCTTTATAACCTAGACATCTTTACAATCATTAAGACATCTATAC
>CM060344.1:11175686-11201136 GCA_030674155.1 Stramonita haemastoma
GTACAACCACACCGCTAATGCCGCTCTGTGACACTTCCTCGGATCCCGCTTCGACATCCGTTATGACCAGTGACATTCACACACATGTGTAACCATGTATAAACAATTCCGCGTTTTGGCTTCCAATCGCGAAGCATCGTTGATATTGTACAGTGTTCAATTTTGGTGATGTACTTTTCGATTTCGGTCCCTTTCCCCAACTACCCTTTGTGAATGGGTGTAAAAACCTAACACAATAAATCTTTGTCATTGTCATTGTCATTGTCTCTCTCTCTCTCTCTCTCTCTCTCTCTCTCTCTCTCTCTCTCTCTCTCTCTCTCTCTCTCTCTCTCTCTCTCTCTCTCTCTCTCTCTCTCTGTGGAGGAGGAGGAGGATGGGGGCGGGCTCTTGATGTTAATCCTGATGCTGTTGCAAAGCTCACATTCACTTCAGCTGGATCACCAAAGCTAATTAGTAGTTCACACAAAGGGCAGCTAAATGTCGGGTATCATCATCACTAACTTCTGCCAGACAAAAGGTTTCCGGAGAGAGAGAAAAACTATACTAGTAAAAAGAAACGGGTTTACGCAAATTAAATTCGAGAAATAAAGTTACAAAACTCTATGGTGTAAAATTTATTAAAGCATTGGATTTTTATTTCATTATTTTAAAGCAAAACAAAAAATTGTAAAAGCTTACTTATGACATTTTTAAATCCAACCTCAAGACACACTTATTTCAAACCTAAGTTTTTCTCCTTCCACTTCCATCTCTTACCTGTCCCTGCCTTCAACATCCACCTGCCAAAGTGCTTAACGTTTGTAGGTGTGTGTGCGCGCGCGCGTGCTGCGTGCGTGCGTGCGTGCGTGCGTGTGTGTGTATATTTGAATTTGTTTAAAACTGTAAATTGTTGTAGATTGTGTGTTGTGTAGGTCGAATCAAGCGCTTTGATTTGTTCTTACAAGATATAGCGCTATACAAATTCCATGTATTATTATTATTATTATTATTATTATTATTATTATTATTAATTAAATCCAAATAGAGTGATATTTAACACAATCAGGGAAAGTAGGTTAGCTGAAAAAAAACCCAACTGTTTTATGGACTGACCCCAAAATTTTGCGGAGGCAAAATGTTATCTGGAGAAAAATACACTTAAAGCTCTTGCCGAGGAACGAAAAATAAACCCGACTAAAAAAAAAAAAAGCCCACGGTGTGATGTTGTGATACTGTTAGATTACTTTGAAAATATTGTTACATATTCATTTTTGTATTTCAAACGAGTGTTTATTTTCTATACTGTACCAACAGATTACTGTGGGAAGTGAAATAGATTTCTTATACTCTCCCTCCTCGTCGAAAGTTATGAGAGCATTTATTGTTGTCTGTCATATGCTGAGCGAAAAGGCGTTGCGCTGCCGTTAAGCCCCTGGCAAGTCCAGCCCAGCACATCCGACTTTGGCATGAGAGAGAATTGTTATCTTTTTTGTCTTTCTGGAGGAAAGGCGGGAGAATGGACCAAGAAGGCAGAAAATGGACAAAAAGAAAGTGACACGAAGACAAGGAACAAGGCAGAAAGAAAGAGAGTGATAGAAAAGAGGGATTCCTTGCACACAATTTCCAGAGGTTGGGGATGGTATTTATACAAATAGACCCCCAGCATCCCCAAGGAGAGATTTCTTATATTGCGTGGATCAACCAAGATTTGAACCTCACATTCTTCAGAGTGCCTAGCAGACGTCTTACCACTTAACATAAGAGGATACTTCCCCCCCCCCCCCCCCAACCCCCGTCTTTTTTCTTTTATTTTGCATCTTCCATCTCCCTCACCCACCTGTCAATAATCTCCCTTGAAATTCCTTTTCTCTCTCTCTCCCTTGGCTATCCTGTGCTGAATTCTCTCCCTTTGTCGCGCCATCTTGAATCCTCATTTTGTGTTGTCACCAGTCTTTCACTGACAAGAGAGAGGGAGAGGTGGAGGTGGCGATGGTGGGGGGGGGGGGGAGGGATATTGGAGAGGGAAGAGGGTGACTGACCTTTCTGTTTTCCGCCTCCCTCCTCCCTGACCTACTTTCCAATAGTTGCTTCTGTGTGTGTGTGTGTGTGTGTGTGTGTGTGTGTGTGTGTGTGTGTGTGTGTGTGTGTGTGTGTGTGTGTGTGTGTGTGTGTGTAGTGATGTGGTGTGTGGATGTGGATGTGGATGTGGGATGTGTGGATGTGGAGAGAGAGATGAGAGATGAGGGAGAGATGGTGAGAGAGAGAGAGAGAGGAGAGAGAGAGAGAGAGAGAGAGAGAGAGAGAGAGAGAGAGAGAGAGAGAGAGAGAGAGAGAGAGAGGAGAGAGAAGAGAAGAGAGCAAGGCAAGGCAAGGCGGCAAGGCAAATTCTTTTATTCGAGGATAATAGATAAGCACACATGTGCTTTTTTACATCCAGTCCCCGCCCTTTTCAGGGGATAACATCAAAATAAAAGATATTAAACAATAAAACTATACGCAGTACCAAACAACATACGGAAATAAGTACACTGCATATAATAAGGTAAGAGAAATGCGACAGTACACTACATATAATAAGGTGAGAAAGGTGCACTCATTCAGAAGAGAAAATCAGAAGTCACAATAAAATAATTTGGATTATTAAAGAAGAAGAAAAGAAACGAAAAAAAAAAACAAAAACAAAAACAAAAAAAACAGAACAAAACAAACAAACAAACAAATAAACAAACAAAAAAAAACGAACGAAAAAAAACAAACAAAAAAAAACCAACCAAACAAACAACAAAGAAACAAACAAACAACCCCCCCCAAAAACAAAACAAAACTAAAAACAACAACAACAACAACAAAAAACCGCTAATAAACAAAGAGCCAGCAGGAGCCAGCAGGAGAACATTATAATAAACAACTGAAACATCAGTCTACATCCATATGTCTAAAGTTATACAAGTCATTTAAATCATACATTTGGATAAAAGGGGGAAAAAATAATGATATTCTTATTTGAAGGGGGCGGGGGAGAATACTATAAAAAAAAAATTAAAAAAAAACAAACAAACACATCCCAGATGTTTATAGAATTAGCAAAACATTTTAAAATATTGGATAATGATTTCCACATACTCACATACTCCCACACACAGACATACAGACACACAGATAAGAATTACACACATACACACATTCACACCATGCACACACACAGTGGTAGAGAGGGGGGGGGGGGAGTGTGGTTTGTTGTTTTGAATGCATCAAGTGGTTTAGAAGGTAATTTTTGAAGGTTGTTAATGATTGGTGCTGTTTAATTGAATCAGGAAGGGAGTTCCACAGTGTAGGGCCTGAGTATAGTAAACTAGATTTAAACAGGTCTATTCTTGGGATTGGGACACTTGGCTTTTCCATACTTCTGGAATGATTTATTGGGAATTTATCTTTTAAGGATGTGGGGACATTTCCTGTCATTATCTTAAACATCATGATGCCTTTGTTATATTGTAGTCATTGGTGTAGGGGGAGAATATTTAACTGAGTATAGTCTACTTCTAGCAAGGTTGTTTTCTTAAAAGGACCAGTTTAAGACCACGTTTATACAGACTAAGTAACGGTTTCATGGTATTTGCACTGGCAGAATCCCACAGGGTTGCTGCATAGTCTATTGAGGATTGTATATAAGCTTGAAAGAATAGTTTTCCTTGAATGGAAGTCTAGAAAATGTTTGATTTTAGTTAACTGGTAGACTTTTTGGGACAAATATTTGCATAGATGAGATATGTGGTAGAACCAGCTGAGATTTTCCTCGATTGTCACTCCTAGGACTTTGTGGTGAGAGGTTTGTTCAATTGCTTCCTTTTTTATGTAAATTTTAAACAGTTTATGTGATAAATTTTGTCGCTTTTGTCTGGTGGTGATAAGCATGCATTTTTTTTTTGGGATGAATAGACATGTGGTTTTGTTCTGTCCATTTGACAAGTTCGTCAGTGCTTTTTTTGTATGGTTGCAAGATAATCAATGTTGTTATGGCTTGTATGTATGGTTGTGTCATCAGCAAATAGTTCACATTTGGAATTGATATGTAGAGGAAGGTCATTTATGTATAATGAGAAGAGAATTGGTCCCAATATGGATCCCTGTGGTATTCCATAATGAATGGTTTTTAGTTTGGATGTTGATGCAGTTATTGAAACACACTGTTGCCTGTTTGTAAGATAGGAATCTAGTAGTCCTAGGGTTTTTGTAGAAATGTTATACAGTTCTAGCTTTTTAAGGAGAAGTTTGTGGTCAATTGTATCAAATGCTTTTTTGAAATCAACAAATAATACTCCACAAAATTTATTGTCATTAATGTTTGATAGCCAGTTGTCAACAAGACTGGTTAGTGCTGTATGGCACGAGTGCTTTTGTCTAAATCCAGACTGATTAGGATGGAGTAAGTTATTGGTTTCTATATGATGGACTAAGTGTTTATTCATATGTTTTTCCAGGGGTTTTGAAAGGATAGGTATAATAGAGATTGGTCTATAGTTTGAAGGATCTGAAGTATCACCTGACTTGTAGATGGGGATCACTTTAGCACATTTGAAGGCGTTGGGGAAATAGTTCTTATCAAGGCAAAGGTTGTATATATATGTGAGGGTGTCTGTGATAACTGGAGCTGATAATTTTAATATTTTGCTGTCTATTCCATCAAGACCACGCGTTCTGGATTGTTTGAGGTGAGTCAGATAGTTATAGACCTCTGAAACAGATATGAATGGTAAGTGAAGTTTTGAAGTTATATGCTTTTCTTGGCAGTATTGTTTTAATTTATTGAGGTCATTGGATTCTGAGTTATCATTGCTAATTACGTTAGAAGAAACATTGATGAAGTGGTTGTTAAGTTTTTCAGCAGAGATGTCTTTGATTATATTTGATTTTGGAAGATGATTGATTGTTTGTTATTTGATTTATTGCTCGCCATACAGTCTTTGAATTTTGTTTGGAAGATAGTAAGTCTTGAAAATATTTCTTTTTTTCATGCCGTTTTTGTGAGATTTTGGCGTTTCTTATTTTTTTGGACTCCTCATAATATTTGTGTTCTTTTAGAAAATCTCTTAGATAACATGCTTCCTCTAGTTCCTTTGTGAGCCAAGGTGGTTTGGGGATGTGTTTGATCCCTAATGGTTTTTAGTGGGGCATGTTTGTTATAGATTTCAGTGAATGTCTTTAACCAGAACTCAATAGCTAAGTCTGGATCAGCAATGTTGAATGTTTCCGACAGCGTGGAGTTACATAGTTCTAGGAGAAAATGTTGTTCATTAAACTTTGCAAAAGAACGATAGGTTATAGTTTTATGGCCAGGTTTGGGAATTTTTGTTCCTTTTTTTGACCAAGTGGCACAGACTGGGTAGTGGTCGCTGCAGTTATAGACAGGGACACATGTTTCTATGATGTTTTCGGGGTTTGATACATAGATATGGTCAATTAGTGTGCTTGAATTTGATGTGACTCTCGTGGGAGATTTAACTTATTGGTGAAGATTGAAGGAATTCGTAACTTGGGTCCATTGATTATGTACTTTAGTAAGGTCAATATTGAAGTCACCCAGTAAGATTAGTTCCTGACATTCAAGTAGGACTTCATTCATCATGGAGTCGAATTTGTCTATCCAATTGGTTCTTTCTGTTGGATTCCTGTAACAGAACCCTATTACAACAGGCCGTGTACCTTTCACTGAAACTTCAATCCAGATAGATTCTATTTCATGACGTTCTAGGTCAGGGAGACGTTTGAATGCTACAGATTCACTAATATATACTAGCACACCTGTTCTTTTGGCTTATGTGGATCTTTTCGCAAGATTTTATAACCTGGTATGTGTATGTCAGTGTCCATTATATGTTCTGAGAGCCTTGACTCAGAAAGCCCTAGTATGTGAAATGGTTTACCTTGATTTGTGATGAGTGTTGATATATCTTCAATTTTGTTAATTGCATGGTTTATGTTTAGGTGGCAAATTCGTAAGCCATCCTTGGAGGGCCAGGTATTATGTCTTGGATGCATCTGCTATAGGTATTTTGGTGAGAATTAATAATGTGTTGTAAATTTGCCTTTTTTGGTGAATGGGGAAAATGAAAATATGTTGAAAGTTTACTAATAAGGGGGGGAGTATAAGTACTTGATTGGGGGTAGGGGATGAAATGAATTAAAGAGTAGAATCAAAATCACTTTGCGTATAACACACAATAATAATAACTCAGTCAAGGTAACTGTTAGCCTTCTTCAGAAGAACAAATGAAATGGGTTAAGGAGTAAAATCAAATAACTTTACATTTAACACACAATAATGTAGTAAGTCAGTTAAAATAACTGTCAGGCTTCTTCAGAAAAACAAATAAAAAACAAATCAAAAAACAAATCAAATCAAACAAATCAAAACAAACAAATCAAAACAAAATCAGATTAAAAAATCAAAAAACAAATCAAACAAATCAACAGACCATCAAAACCATAAAAGAAGATAAGGCAGAGCAAGGTTTAAAAAAAATGATAAAAAATAAAATAAAAATCAAGACATTCAAGGCAATACTATGCCAAGCAAGTCCTGTAAACAACAACAATGCAACAGAAGAGAGAATAATAAAAGTATCTCTTGATGCACACAATTCCTGGGATACAAGATGTCCACGCACAATCAGCAAGATCCAGTGGATTCACTCACAGTCTTTTCAGTTTAAGTAAGGTCAGGCAGTGACCAGTCACAGTTTGCTACACAATGGGAGCACTGGGTTGGGTGGGCGTGCCTGGAGCACAGAAGAACTGGTATATATATATAGTTCCACTTTGTCACAAGTTGACAATTCAAGACCATGGGTTGCAGAGCACAAATATCAGTCTTCACAACCTTGTTTCATTATTTTTATCAACTTATAGTTGAAGGATCAAGTTGTGTTCACACAATTATACATATGGGCACAATATGCTATCATCTTGCTCACACGCTCACACACATGTGTGTATGTGTGTACATATGTGTATACATATAAAATACATACATACATATAATATTATATATATATATATATATATATATATATATACATATAATATATATTACAAGATATATTCAGTACAGTCTTTTTAGCATAAGTATGGTCTGGCAATGACCAGTCACAATTTGCTACACAATGGGAGCACTGGGTTGGGTGGGTGTGTCTGGAGCACAGAAAAACTGGTATGTATATCTATAGTTCCACTCTGTCACAAGTTGATAATTCAATATCATGGGTTGCAGAGCATGAGTATGGTCTTCACAATCTTGTTTCATTACTTTTATCAACTTATATTTGAAGGTCAAGCTGTGCTCACGCACTTACACACTTGTGCACAAATACACTACCATCTTGCTCACAGCTGACATACACACGTGTGTGTGTGTGTGTGTGTGTGTGTGTGTGTGTGTGTGTGTGTGTGTGTGTGTGTGTGTGTGTGTGTGTGTGTGTTGTGTGTGCATATATATGTATATAAACACACATCCAAACACTTACATATAATTGTACATATGCATAAACATATCACACGTATGTATGTCCACACATGCATACACATATACTCAAACATACATGCACACTCTTATTCATTATTGCAGTGTTGGTAGATTGTGACTTTATCACACCAGAGTTTCTATGGTGTATGCTATGTTGGGCTGGTGGTAAGGAAGATTTACGAGGGAAGCTGGAGCTGGGTGAGGTCTGGTAGAGGGCATTGCTGGGTAGGGTGGGGGCATGTGGTAGGGAGAATGCAGGGTCGTCACTGGATGTAGTTGCCTGAGGGATTGTCTGTTGGCCCAGACATTGTCCTTCTGGGGTTGGGGGGTGGGATGGCATCCAGACATTTGCTTTGAGAAAGGGTAACCAGAACCAGGAGTGTGGAGGATACCCTTTGTATACTAGCGATGGTGGATGGGTCATATGTTCGTCAGTAGGTCGTGTAGTGGGTGTTGTCAGGAGTGGCTGTCTTTTATGTCTGGGGTCGGCATATTTGAGGCTGTACGCTAACCTGTCTGCACCTTTGGGGCTGGGGTGAAGAGGGTCAGAATACAGATCTTTGCGTGGGGCCCCACTGGAGGTTATAATATGGTAGAGTGGTCTGCAAGTGGGATGTTTTCTGCAGCACACACTTTGGCTAGGGATATGTTGGAAATGTTACTGTTTTCTTTAGGGGGTGCTGTCCCATTGGGGGAATGATGGACGATGCCAGCAGCCTGGCTCTAGGAAACACGTGTTTGATGTTTCTGATGAGTTGTGTCCATTTGCTTTCTGTGATAGCTGGGTGTTTGCATGTGTTGATTCCTGTGTGAAAATGATGTGCTGTACTTCTTTGTTGTTGGGAATGTGATGGAGCCAATGAATAAGGTCATCGACAGTGAGACCTGAGATATTAATGTTTTGAGTTTTGCCTTTGTAGAATAGAATATCAGATTTGATGTGTCGTGTTACTGAGTCACCTAAGATGAGGTTAGTTGTGCTGGAATGTACTCTATGTTCTGCTAGTTGTTGGCGTGGTGTGAGAGTGCTGTTGGTAGTAGTTTGTTGTGCTTCAGAAGTGTGTGTTTGGAGTTTTGTGTCTTTTTTTCTTTTTTTGAGAGAGACTTTTGTCCATACATTTGGGTTTATGTCATTGTCCTCAGGGATGTTGGAAGTTTGTTGGTCAGAGTCTGTTTGGTTGTTGTTTTTTATGGTGATGACAGTGTTGACTGTTGTTTGGTTGTTGATTTCTTCGGTGGTGTTGGAAGTTTGTTTGACAGAGTCTGTTTGGTTGTTGATTTTGACAGTGTTGACTGTGTCTTGTGGTGAAGGTGGAGTTCGATCAGCTGGGGCTGGCTTCTGGTCAGTGTTGTCATGAATACATTGTTTTTTGTTTTCCTCATTGTGGGAGAGAAAGAGAATTTGTTGGTGGTTGGGAAGGATGATAGGAGGGTGTCTTGTTCTTCATCTGACTGTACAGTTGAGTGCTTTTGTGTGTGTTCTTTTGATAATGTGTGTTTCAGCTGTTTCAGTTCTGTCTTTAAGTCTTGGTTTTCTTTTTGCAGTTTGAGAACAATCTTGGTAAGAGAACCTAAGGCTTTTGTGTTTTTTTTGATTGAAGTGGATAGTGAGTGTATTTTTTGTTTCTGTCGTTGTGGTGTTAGGGTGGGTGTATATTTGCAGAGGAAACGAGGAAGGTGACGTGTTGTTTTGTGAGGATGAGTGACTGATGCGGAAACATGTCGCACAGTATTAGTCTGTGTATTTTGTGAGTTGTTTTTTGGCTGATTGTTGGATTGACAGCATGTTTTGATCTCTTTCCTGTTTTCAGCTGTGTGAGGGAGACCATGCATCTGCATATAGGTGTGGGTGTGGTGTTTGTACTCTGTTTTGTGGAAGGGTTTGTTTTGTGTTCCCTACAGGTGAGTTTATCCGGCCTGACTGCTGACTGGTGGGGGTGAGGGTGGTGATAGATCAGGCAGCTGATCATCAGTGCTGGGTGGTGGGCTGGTGGTGGGATTGATCAATGAGGGCAATCTGGAGAGGCAGGGACTCCTGGATGGGGAGGGGATATCCTGGGGATTTATTCTACCAGATCTGGAAGGTTTGGGTTGGGGTAGGGGTAGTTCCGACAGGTCACGCACAGCCTCGTCCAGGTTTGGTTGGGTCTCTCTGCTTCTTGTCAGACTAAAGATGGCTCGAATTACCTGAATGAGTGATTGGAACTCATTTCTGAGCCATCTTCTGCACAAGTTCCCTTGTACCAGTACAGTTCCTGTTGTGTAATAGGTGGTGATGGTGATTAGTTTTCTGTCAGCACAATTAACTTGAATTTTAGTCTTGTAAAGTTCGTCACTGGGTAGGGTGGTGGGGATAGTAGAGAGGTCGCCAATGTCACTGAAGGAAAGGGGTTTATTAGGCTTTGAGTAATCATTCCAATATGTGTCAAAGCCTGGTTGTTTACTGACACTGTACATGTAACGTTTATAAAAGACAGATCTTGCTACTGGAAGCAGTGGGAATGGGACTTGAAAAGTTAATTGTTTTGTGTCTATCTTTATATCTATTTGGGGACCCAGGTACATTGGGTGTCATTGGTGACAGCAGACATATTGGGGGGGGGGGGGGTGACAAGGAGATTGGAGATATGGGATGGAGTGGGGTGAGTATGGGGGAACTAGTGATTCTTGTGCTTTTTTTTTTAACCCATGGTCCTTAGTCCTACAGTTCACATATTTAAGTACATGGCATCCTTCACTGTGTACAGGACGATGGCGGCAGTTTCAACTGGAATTGTGGCAACACCACAGCCCCGAAGATGGCAACCCCGCTTGTAGGTAGCCAAGTTTGTCGCATAGAAACATGGCACAGTGTAGGCAAAAACGGCCCCTACAACACCCATCAAATGATAATAATCCTACAATATCATGCACCAGGGCAATCTGCAGGGTCTCCTCCACACGCCCAAACACAAAAAACCGCACACACAAACACCAGCGGACGCGCGCACGCGCGCATGCATACCCACCTTCCCGTATATGAGCTAAAGAAGCATTTCGGAAAAGATGTGACGCAAACGCCGTTTTCCGGCCCTTGCCCCCGCACTTTTCCGCGCTTCGGAGCCCACGGCACCTAAGACCGTACTCTACTGTATGCATACTATCTGTACAACCATTTTTGATGTGTGTGGCACTGGAATTGTGGCGACACCACAGCCTCGAAGATGGCAACCCCGATTGTAGGTAGCCAAGTTTGTCGCATAGAAACATGGCACAGTGTAGGCAAAAACGGCCCCTACAACACCCATCAAATGATAAAATCCTACAATAGCATGCACCAGGGCAATCTGCAGGGTCCCCTCCACACGCCCAAACACAAAAAACCGCACACACAAACACCAGCGGACGGGCGCAAGCGCGCATGCATACCCACCTTCCCGTATATAAGCTAAAGAAGCATTTCGGAAAAGATGTGACGCAAACGCCGTTTTCCGCCCTTGCCCCCCGCACTTTTCCGCGGTTCTGGAGCCCACGGCACCAAGACCGTACTCTAACGATATGCATACTATCTGTACAACCAATTTTGATGTGTGTGGCACTGGAATTGTGGCGACACCACAGCCCGAAGATGGCAACCCCGCTTGTAGGTAACCAAGTTTGTCGCATAGAAACATGGCACAGTGTATGCAAAAATCACCCCTCAAACTCCATAATAATTTCATACAATACATGCACCACAGTAATCTGCAGGTCCCTCCCACGCACAAACAAAAAAACCACACAACAAACACCGCGAACGCACGCACGCGCGATGCATACCCACCTTCCATGAATAAGAGCTAAAGAACTAAAGCATTGTGACGCAAACGCCGTTTTCGGGACCTTGCCGCCCGCACTTTTCCGCACTTGCAGAGCCCAGGGCACCACGACCGTATTCTACACTATGCAGAAAAACTGGACTACCATTCTGGATGTGTGTGGCACTGGAATTGTGGCGACACCACGGCCCGGAAGATGGCAACCCCGCTTGTAAAGAGCCAAGTTTGTGGCATAGAAACAGAGTACAGTATATGCAAAAATCACCCCGACAACACCATCCAATACTAATTTCATATAATATCATGCACCACAGTAATCTCCGGGGTCACCTCCACACGCACAAACACAAAAAAACCGCACACACAAACACCAGCGAACGCACGCACGCGCGCATGGATACCCACCCTCCCATGAAAAAGAGCTAAAGAACTAGAAACTTTGTGACGCAAACGCCGATTTCGGGACCTTGCCGCCCGCACTTTTCCGCACTTCCAGAGCCCAGGGCACTACAACCGTATTCTACACTACGCAGACAAACTGGACATCCATTTTGGATGTGTGTGGCACTGGAATTGTGGCGACACCACGGCCCGGAAGATGGCAACCCCGCTTGTAAAGAGCCAAGTTTGTGGCATAGAAACAGAGTACAGTATATGCAAAAATCACCCCGACAACACCATCCAATACTAATTTCATATAATATCATGCACCACAGTAATCTGTGGGTCCCCTCCACACGCACAAACACAAAAAACCGCACACACAAACACCAGCGAACGCACGCACGCGCGCATGCATACCCACCCTTCCATGAATAAGAGCTAAAGAACTAAAAGCATTGTGACGCAAACGCCGTTTTCGGGACCTTGCCCCCCGCACTTTTCCGCACTTCCAGAACACAGGGCACCACGACCGTATTCTACACTATGCAGACAAACTGGACTACCATTCTGGAAGTGTGTGGCACTGGAATTGTGGCGACACCACGGCCCGGAAGATGGCAACCCCGCTTGTAAAGAGCCAAGTTTGTGGCATAGAAACAGAGTACAGTATATGCAAAAATCACCCCGACAACACCATCCAATACTAATTTCATATAATATCATGCACCACAGTAATCTGCGGTGTCCCCTCCACACACACAAACACAAAAAAAACCGCACACACAAACACCAGCGAACGCACGCACGCGCGCATGGATACCCACCCTCCCATGAAAAAGAGCTAAAGAACTAGAAACTTTGTGACGCAAACGCCGATTTCGGGACCTTGCCGCCCGCACTTTTCCGCACTTCCAGAGCCCAGGGCACTACAACCGTATTCTACACTACGCAGACAAACTGGACATCCATTTTGGATGTGTGTGGCACTGGAATTGTGGCGACACAACGGCCCGGAAGATGGCAACCCCGCTTGTAAAGAGCCAAGTTTGTCGCATAGAAACAGAGTACAGTGTATGCAAAAATCACCCCTACAACACCATCCAATACTAATGTCATATAATATCATGCACCACAGTAATCTCCGGGGTCCACTCCACACGCACAAACAAAAAAAAACGGCACACACAAATACCAGCGAACGCACGCACGCGCGCATGCATACCCACCCTTCCATGAATAAGAGCTAAAGAACTAGAAGCATTGTGACGCAAACGCCGTTTTCGGGAGCTTGCCGCCCGAACTTTTCCGCACTTCCAGAGCCCAAGGCACCACGACCGTATTCTACACTATGCAGACAAACTGGACTACCATTCTGGATGTGTGTGGCACTGGAATTGTGGCGACACCACGGCCCGGAAGATGGCAACCCCGCTTGTAAAGAGCCAAGTTTGTCGCATAGAAACAGAGTACAGTGTATGCAAAAATCACCCCTAAAAAACCATCCAATATTACTTTCATATAATATCATGCACCACAGTAATCTTCGGGGTCCCCTCCACACGCACAAACACAAAAAAACTGCACACACAAACACCAGCGAACGCACGCACGCGCGCATGCATACCCACCCTACCATGAATAAGAGCTAGAGAACTACAAGCATTGTGACGCAAACGCCGTTTTCGGGACTTTTACGCCCGCACTTCTCCGCAGTTCCAGAGCCAAGGGCACCATGACCGTATTCTACACTATGCAGAAAAACTGGACAACCATATGTCTATGTCTGTGGCACTGGAATTGTGGCGACACCACGGCCCGAAAGATGGTAACCCCACTTGTAAAGAGCCAAGTTTGTTGCGTAGAAACAGAGTACAGTGTATGCAAAAATCACCCCTACAACACCATCCAATACTAATTTCATATAATATCATGCACCACAGTAATCAGCGGGTCTCCTCCACACGCATAAACACAAAAAAAACCGCACACACAAACACCAGCGAACGCACGCACGCGCGCATGCATACCCACCCTCCCATGAATAAGAGATGAAGAACTAAAAACATTGTGACGTAAACGCCGTTTTCGGGACCTTTGCCGCCCGCACTTTTCCGCACTTCCAGAGCCCAAAGCACCACGATCGTATTCTACACTATGCAGACAAAGTGGACAACCATTTTGGATGTTTTGGCACTGGAATTGTGGCGCCACCACGGCCCGAAAGAAGGCAACCCCGCTTGTAAAAAGCCAAGTTTTTGCATAGAAACAGAGTAGAGAGTTTGCAAAAATCACCCATACAACACCATCAAATAATAATTTCATATAATATCATGCACCACAGTAATCTGTCGGGTCCCCTCCACACGCACAAACACAAAAAACCGCACACACAAACACCAGCTAACGCGTTCGCGCATGGATACCCACCCTCCCATGAATAAGAGCTAAAGAACTAAAAGCATTGTGACGGAAACGCTGTTTTTGGGACCTTGCCGCCCGCACTTTTCAGCACTTCCAGAGCCCAGGGCACAACGACCGTGATATACACTATGCAGTCAAATCGGACTACCATTCTGGATGTGTGTGGCACTGGAACTATGGCGACACAACGGCCCGGCAGATGGCAACCCCGATTGTAAAGAGCCAAGTTTGTCGCATAGAAACAGAGTACAGTGTATGCAAAAATCACCCCTACAACACTATCCAATACTAATTTTATATAATATTATGCACCACAGTAATCTGTGGGGTCCCCTCCACACGCACAAACACAAAAAAACCGCACACACAAATACCAGCAAACGCACGCACGCGCACATGCATACCCACCCTCTAATGAATAAGAGCTAAAGAACTAGAAGCATTGTAAAGCAAACGCCGTTTTCGGGACTTTGCCGCCCGCACTTTTCCGCACTTCCAGAGCCCAGGGCACCACGACCGTATTCTACACTATGCAGACAAACTGGACAACCATTTTGGATGTGTGTGCCACTGCAATTGTGGCGACAACACGGCCCGGAAGATGGGAACCCTGCTTGTAAAGAGCCAAGTTTGTCGCATAGAAACAGAGTACAGTGTATGCAAAAATCACCCCTACAACACCATCCAATACTAATTTTATATAATATCATGCACCACAGTAATCTGCGGGTTCTCCTCCACACGCATAAACACAAAAAAAACCGCACACACAAACACCAGCGAACGCACGCACGCGCGCATGCATACCCACCCTCCCATGAATAAGAGCTAAAGAACTAGAAGCATTGTGACGCAAACGCTGTTTTCGGGACCTTCCGCCCGCACTTTTCCGCACTTGCAGAGCCCAGGGCACCACGACCGTGTTCTACACTATGCGGAAAAACTGGACAACGATATGTCTATGTCTGTGGCACTGGAATTGTGGCGACACCACGGCCCGAAAGATGGCAACCCCACTTGTAAAGAGCCAAGTTTTTGCGTAGAAACAGAGTACAGTGTATGCAAAAATCACCCCTACAACACCATCTAATACTAATTTCATATAATATCATGCACCACAGTAATCAGCGGGGTCTCCTCCACACGCATAAACACAAAAAAAACCCGCACACACAAACACTAGCGAACGCACGCATGCGCGGATGCATACCCACCCTACCATGAATAAAGAGCTGAAGAACTAAAAGCATTGTGACGTAAACGCCGTTTTCGGGACCTTGCCGCCCGCACTTTTCCGCAGTTCCAGAGCCCAGGGCACCACGATCGTATTCGACACTAATGCAGACAAACTGGACAACCATTTTGGATGTGTGTGGCACTGGAATTGTGGCGCCACCACGGCCCGGAAAAACGCAACCCCGCTTGTAAAAAGCCAAGTTTGTTGCATAGAAAGAGAGTAGAGAGTTTGCAAAAATCACCCATACAACACCATCAAATAATAATTTTATATAATATCATGCACCACAGTAATCTGTCGGGTCCCCTCCACACGCACAAACACAAAAAACCGCACACACAAACACCAGCTAACGCGTTCGCGCATGGATACCCACCCTCCCATGAATAAGAGCTAAAGAACTAAAAGCATTGTGACGGAAACGCTGTTTTTGGGACCTTGCCGCCCGCACTTTTCAGCACTTCCAGAGCCCAGGGCACAACGACCGTATTATACACTATGCAGTCAAAATGGACTACCATTCTGGATGTGTGTGGCACTGGAATTATGGCGACACAACGGCCCGGCAGATGGCAACCCCAATTGTAAAGAACCAAGTTTATCGCATAGAAACAGAGTACAGTGTATGCAAAAATCACCCCTACAACACTATCCAATACTTATTTTATATAATATCATGCACCACAGTAATCTGTGGGGTCCCCTCCACACGCACAAAAACAAAAAAACCGCACACACAAACACCAGCGAACGCACGCACGCGCGCATGCATATCCACCCTCCCATGAATAAGAGCTAAAGAACTAGAAGCATTGTGACGCAAACGCCGTTTTCGGGACTTTGCCGCCCGCACTTTTCCGCACTTCCAGACCACAGGGCACCACGACCGTATTCTACACTATGCAGACAAACTGGACAACCATTTTGGATGTGTGTGGCACTGGAATTGTGGCGACACCACGGCCCGGAAGATGGCAACCCCGCTTGTAAAGAGCGAAGTTTGTCGCATAGAAACAGAGTAAAGTGTATGCAAAAATCACCCCTACAGCACCATCCAATAGTAATTTCATATAATATCATGCTTCACAGTAATCTGCGGGTCACCTCCACACGCACAAACACAAAAAAACCGCACATACAAACACGAGCGAACGCACGCACGCGTGCATGCATACCCGCCATCCCATGAATAAGAGCTAAAGAACTAGAAGCATTGTGATGGAAACGCCGTTTTCCGGACCTTGCCGCCCGCACTTTTCCGCCCTTCCAGAGCCCAGGGCACCACGACCGTATTCAACACTATGCAGACAAACTGGACAACCATTTTGGATGTGTGTGGCACTGGAATTGTGGCGACACCACGGCCCGGAAGATGGCAACCCCGCTTGTTACGGAGTCAAGTTTGTCGCATACAAACAGAGTACAGTGTCTGCAAAAATCACCCCTACAACACCATCCAATAATAATATCATATAATATCATGCACCACAGTAATCTGCGGGGTCCCCTCCACACGCACAAACACAAAAAAACCGCACACACAAACACCAGCGAATGCACGCACGCGCGCATGCATACCCACCCTACCATGAATAAGAGCTAAAGAACTAGAAGCATTGTGACGCAAACGCCGTTTTCGGGACCTTGCCGCCCGCACTTCTCCGCACTTCCAGAGCCCAGGGCACCACGATCGTAATCTACACTATGCAGACAAACTGGACAATAATTTGGGATGTGCGTGGCACTGGAATTGTGGCGACACCACGGCCCGGAAGATGGCAACCCCGCTTGTAAAGAGCCAAGTTTGTAGCATAGAAACAGAGTACAGTGTATGCAAAAATCACCCCTACAACACCATCCAATACTAATTTCATATAATATCATGCACCACAGTAATCTGCAGGGTCCCCTCCAAACGCACAAACACAAAAAAACCGCACACACAAACACCAGCAAATGCACGCACGCGCGCATGCATACCCACCCTCCCATGAATAAGAGCTAAAGAACTAGAAGCATTGTGACGCAAACGCCGTTTTCGGGACCTTGCCGCCCGCACTTTTCCGCACTTCCAGACCACAGGGCAGCAGGACCCTATTGTACACTATGCAGACAAACTGGACAACCATTTTGGATGTGTGAGGCACTGGAATTGTGGTGACACCACGGCCCGGAAGATGGCAACCCCGCTTGTAAAGAGCCAAGTTTGTCGCATAGAAACAGAGTACAGTGTATGCAAAAATCACCCCTACAACACCATCCAAAATACTAATTTCATATAATAGCAAGCACCACAGTAATGTGCGGGGTCCCCTCCACACGCACAAACAAAAAAAAAACGCACACACAAACACCAGCGAACGCACAGACGCACGCATGCATACCCACACTCCCATGAATAAGAGCTAAAGAACAAGAAGCATTGTGACGAAAAAGCCTTTTTCGGGACCTTGCCGCCCGCACTTTTCCGATTTTCCAGAGCTCAAGGCACCACGACCGTATTCTACACTATGCAGACAAACTGGACAACCATGTTGCATGTGTGTGGCACTGGAAGTGTGGCGACACCACGGCCCGGAAGATGGCATCCCCGTTTGTAAAGAGCGAAGTTTGTCGCATAGAAACAGCGTACAGTGTATGCAAAAATCACCCCTACAACACCATCCAATACTAATTTCATATAATATCATGCACCACAGTAATCTGCGGGGTCACCTCCACACGCACAAACACAAAACAACCGCACACACAAACACCAGCCAACGCACGCACGCGCGCATGCATACCGACCCTCCTTTGAATAAGAGCTAAAGGACTAGAAGCATTGTGACCCAAACGCCGTTTTCGGGACCTTGCCGCCCGCACTTTTCCGCCCTTCCAGAGCCCAGGGCACCACGACCGTAATCTACACTATGCAGACAAGCTGGACAACCATTTGGATGCGTGTGGCACTGGAATTGTGGCGACACCACGGCCCGGAAGATGGCAACCCCGCTTGTTACGGAGCCAAGTTTGTAGCATAGAAACAGAGTACAGTGTACGCAAAAATCACCCCTACAACACCATCCAATAATAATTTCATACAATATCATGCACACAGTAATCTGCCGGGTCCCCTCCACACCGCAAACACAAAAAACCGCACACACAAACACCAGCGAACGCACGCACGCGCGCATGCATACCACCCTCCCATGAATAAGAGCTAAAGAACTAGAAGCATTGTGACGCAAACGCCGTTTTCGGGACCTTGCCGCCCGCACTTTTCCGCAGTTCCAGAGCCCAGGGCAGCAGGACCCTATTCTACACTATGCAGACAAGCTGGACAACCATTTTGGATGCGTGTGGCACTGGAATTGTGGCGACACCAAGGCCCGGAAGATGGCAACCCCGCTTGTTACGGAGCCAAGTTTGTAGCATAGAAACAGAGTACAGTGTACGCAAAAATCACCCCTACAACACCATCCAATAATAATTTCATACAATATCATGCACCACAGTAATCTGCCGGGTCCCCTCCACACCCGCAAACAAAAAAACCGCACACACAAACACCAGCAACGCACGCACGCGCGCATGCATACCCACCCTCCATGAATAAGAGCTAAAGAACTAGAAGCATTGTGACGCAAACGCCGTTTTCGGGACCTTGCCGCCCGCACTTTTCCGCAGTTCCAGAGCCAGGGCACAGGACCCTATTCTACACTATGCAGACAAGCTGGACAACCATTTGGATGCGTGTGGCACTGGAATTGTGGCGACACCACGGCCCGGAAGATGGCAACCCGCTTGTTACGGAGCCAAGTTTGTAGCATAGAAACAGAGTACAGTGTACGCAAAAATCACCCCTACAACACCATCCAATAATAATTTCATACATATCATGCACCACAGTAAACTGCCGGTCCCTCCACACCCCAACATAAAAAACCGCACACACAAACACCAGCGAACGCACGCACGCGCGCATGCATACCACCCTCCCATGAATAAGAGCTAAAGAACTAGAAGCATTGTGACGCAAACGCGTTTTCGGGACCTTGCCGCCCGCACTTTTCCGCATTCAGAGCCAGGGCCCAGGACCTATCTACACTATGCAGACAGTGGACAACATTTTGATGGTGTGGCACTGGAATTGTGGCGACACACGGCCGGAAGATGCAACCCGCTTGTTACGGAGCCAAGTTTGTAGCTAGAAACAGAGTACAGTGTACGCAAAATCACCCTACAACACCATCCAATAATAATTTCATACAATATCATGCACCACAGTAATCTGCCGGGTCCCTCCACACCCGCAAACACAAAAAAACCGCACACACAAACACCAGCAACGCACGCACGCGCGCATGCATACCCACCCTCCCTGAATAAGAGCTAAAGAACTAGAAGCATTGTGACGCAAACGCGTTTTCGGGACCTTGCGCCGCACTTTTCCGCAGTTCCAGAGCCAGGCACAGGACCTATTGTACACTATGCAGAAAGCTGACAACCTTTTGGATGCTGTGGCACTGGAATGTGGCGACACACGGCCCGGAAGATCCAATAATAATTTCATACAATATCATGCCACCACAGAAATCTGCCGGGTCCCCTCCACCACCCGCAAACACACAAAAACCGCACACAAAAACACCAGCGAACGCACGCACGCGCGCATGCTATACCCACCCTCCCCATGAATAAGAGCTAAAGAACTAGAAGCATTGTGACGCAAACGCCGTTTTCGGCCGCCCGCCCCATTTTCCGCGTTTTCCAGAGCCCAGGGCAAAGGCCCCTATTCTACACTATGCAGACAATGGACAAAAATTTGGGATGGTGTGGCACGGGAATTGTGGCGACACCCGGGCCCCGGAAGATGGAAACCCCGCTTTTTCGGAGCCAAGTTTTTTAGTAGAAACAGAGTACGTGTACCCCAAAAAATCCCCCCTAAACCCCCATCCAAAAAAAATTTCATAAATACATGCCCACAAAAAAATCTCCCCCCCGGGTCCCCTCCACAGCAAACACAAAAAACCGCCCCAAAAAAACCCACGAACGCAGCACGCGGCATGATCCCCACCCCCCCAGAAAAGAGCTAAGAACTAGAAGCATTGTGACGCAAACGCCGTTTTCGGGCCCTTGCCGCCCGCATTTTTTCCCAGTTCCGACCCCCAAGGGCAAAAAGGCCCCTTTTTCTACATATGCAGAAAATGGACAACAATTTTGGAGGTGTGGCAGGGGAAATTGTGGCGACACAGGGCCCCGGAAGAGGGCAACCCCGTTTTTTACGGGCAAGTTTTTGCATAAAACAAAATACAGTGTACGCAAAAATCCCCCCTACAACACCACCAATAATAATTTATAAATTTTCTGCCCACAGAATCGCCGGGTCCCCTCCACCCCAACACAAAAAACCGCACACAAAAACACCGCAACGCACGCACGCGCGCGCAACCCTCCCTCCATGAATAAGAGCTAAAGAACTAGAAGCATTGGACGCAAACCCCGTTTTTCGGGCTTCCGGGCCCGCACTTTTTCCCCCAGTTCCAGAGCCCAGGGCAAACAGGACCCTATTCTACACTATGAGACAAGCTGGACAACAATTTTGGATGCGTGTGGCACTGGAATTGTGGCGACACCACGGCCCGGAAGATGGCAACCCCGCTTGTTACGGAGCCAAGTTTGTAGCATAGAAACAGAGTACAGTGTACGCAAAAATCACCCCTACAACACCATCCAATAATAATTTCATACAATATCATGCACCACAGTAATCTGCCGGGTCCCCTCCACACCCGCAAACACAAAAAACCGCACACAAAAACACCAGCGAACGCACGCACGCGCGCATGCATACCACCCTCCATGATAAGAGCTAACAGAACTAGAAGCATTGTGACGCAAACGCCGTTTTCGGGGACCTTGCCGCCCGCCACTTTTCCGCAGTTCCAGAGCCAGGGCAGCAGGACCTATTCTACACTATGCAGACAAAGCTGGACAACCATTTGGATGCGTGTGGCACTGGAATTGTGGCGACACACGGCCCGGAAGATGGCAACCCCGCTTGTTACGGAGCCAAGTTTGTAGACATAGATAACAGAGTACAGTGTACGCCAAAAATCACCCCTACAACACCATCCAATAATAATTTCATACAATATCATGCACCACTAGTATCTGCCGGGTCCCCTCCACACCTGCAAACACAAAAACCGACACAAAAACACCAGCGAACGCACGCACGCGCGCGCATGCATACCCACCCTCCCATGAATAAGAGCTAAAGAACTAGAAGCATTGTGACGAAACGCCCGTTTCGGGACCTTTCCACCCGCACCTTTCCGCAAGTTCAGAGCAGGGCAGCAGGACCCTATTTACCCTATGCAGACAAGCTGGACAACAATTTTGTTTGGTGTGGCACTGGCGAATTGTGGCGCCACCAACGGCCCGGAAGATGGCAACCCCGCTTGTAAAGGGGGCCAAGTTTGTAGCCCAGAACAGAGTACAGTGTACGCAAAAATCACCCCTACAACACCATCCAATAATAATTTCATCAATTATCATGCCACCACAGTAATCTGCCGGGTCCCCTCCACCCGCCACACACAAAAAACCGCCACCCCAAAACACCCGCGAACGACGCACGCGCGCATGCCCCTACCCACCTCCCCTGAAAAAGAAACTAAAAAACTAGAAGCATTGTGACGCAAACGCCGGGTTTTTGGGGCGCTTGCCGCCCGCACTTTTTCCCAGTTCCAGAGCCCAGGGCACCAGGACCCTATTCTACACTATGAGACAAGCTGGACAACAATTTTGGATGCGTTTGGCCCCTGGAATTTTGGGGACACCACGGGCCCGGGAAAATGGCAACCCGCTTGGTTACGGACCAAGTTTGTGATAGAACCCAAATACAGTGACGCAAAAACCCCCCCTACAACACATCAATAATAATTTCTAACAAAAATCATGCCCCCACAGTACCGCCGGGTCCCTCCACACCCAAACACAAAAAACGCAAAAAAACACAGCGAACGCACGCACGCGCGCATGCATACCCACCCTTTTCCCCTGAAAAGAGCTAAAGAAAGAAGCATTGGGGACCAAACGCGTTTTGGGACCATGCCGCCCCCCCCATTCCCGCATTCCAGAGCCCCAAAAGGCCCCCCGAAACCTATTCAACACTATGAGACAAGTGACAACAATTTTGGATGCCCCCCCCTGGGGGGGGCACTGGAATTTTGGGACACACGGGAGTGCAACCCCCTGTTACGGAGCCAAGTTTGTAGCATAGAAACAGAGTACAGTGTACGCAAAAAACACCCTACAACACCACAATAATAATTTCAACAATACATGCCACCACAGTATCGCGGGTCCCTCACACCGCAAACACAAAACCGCACACAAAAACACGCGAACGCACCCCCCCTTCATCCCCCACCCTTCATATAACTTTAAAAACTCCCAAATATTCCCCCCAAACCCGTTTTTTCGGGACCTTGCCGCCCGCGGGAGTTGCCATATTCCGGGCCGTCGGTTTGTCGCCACAATTCCGGTGCCACATCGGCATCAAAATGTTGTCCAAGCCTTGTCTGCATAGTGTAGAATAGGTCCTGCTGCCCTGGGCCCCGGAAAGCGGAAAAGTGCGGCGCAAGGGGCCCCCAAACGGCGTTTGCGTCACAAAGCTTCTAGTTCTTAGCTCTTATTCATGGGGGGGTGGGGAGCATGCCCGTGCTCGTTCGCTGTTTTTTGTGTGCGGTTTTTTGTTTTTTTTGGGGTTGGGGGGGACCCCAAATTACGTGGGCATGATATTTTATGAAATTATATTGGTGGTGTTTTAGGGTATTTTGAAACTTACTCTGTTTCTATGCTACAAAATTGGCCCTAACAAGCGGGTTTCCATCTTCCGGGGCCCTGGTGTCGCCACAATTCCAGTCCCCACGCACCAAAATTTGTTGTCCACTTGTCTCATAGTGTAGAATAGGGGCCTGTTGCCCTGGCTTCGAACTCGGAAAAGTGCGGCGGGAAGTCCCAAAACGGCGTTTGCGTACAATCTTCGTTCTTTAGCTCTTATTTATGGGGGGGTGGGTATCATGCGCCGGGGGCGTGCTTCCTGGTTTTTTTGGGGCGGGTTTTTTTTGGCGGGGGGGAGGGGGCCCGGGGAAAATTTCTGTGGGCATAATTGATAAATTATATTGGGTGGTTGTAGGGGTGATTTTGCCTACAGTACTCTGTTTCTATGCTACAACTTGGCTCCGTAACAAGCGGGGGTTGCCATCTTCCGGGGCCGTGGGTGTCGCCCCCCAATTCCAGGCCACACGCATCCAAAATTGGGTTTTCCACTTTCCCTGCATATGTAAATAGGGGCCTGTGCCCTGGGGTCTGGAATGCGAAAAATGCGGGCGGGAAGGTCCCGAAAAAGGCGTTTGGTCACAATGCTTCTAGTTCTTTAGCTCTTATTCAAGGAGGGTGGGTATGCATGCGCGCGTGCGTCGTTCGCTTGTTTTTTGTTGCGGTTTTTTGTTTTGCGGGTTGGAGGGGACCGGGAAATTTCTGTGGGGCAGATATTGTATGAAAATTAAAATTGGGGTGGGTTGTAGGGGGATTTTTGCCTACACTGTACCTGTTTTTTATGCTACAAAATTGGCTCCGTAACAAGCGGGTTGCCATTTCTTCCGGGGCCCTGGGGGTCCCACAATTTTAGTGCCACACCATCCAAAATTGTTTTTCCCTTGTCCATATTTAGAATAGGGCCCCTTTCCCCGGGGTCTGGAACGCGGAAAATGCGGGCGGAAGGTCCCCGAAAAAAGGCGTTGCGTACAATGCTTCTAGTTCTTTAACTCTTATTCCCTGGAGGGGGGTATGCATGCGCGCGTGCGTGGTTTGCGGTGTTTTTGTTGCGGGTTTTTTGTGTTTCCCGGGTGAGGGGGGCCCGGAGATTACGTGTGCATATATTGTATGAAAATTTATTGGGGGTGTTTAGGGGTGTTTTTCCCCCCACTGTACCTGTTTTCTATGCTACAAACTTGCTCCTAACAACGGGGTTTTCCATCTTTCCCGGGCCGTTGTCGCCACAATTTCCCGTGCCAACGATCCAAAAATTGTTGTCCAGCTTGTCCATATGTAAATGGGGCCCGTGCCCTGGGCTCTGGAACTGCGGAAAAGTCGGGCGGCAAGGTCCGAAAACGGCGGTTTTTCGTCACAATGCTTTTGTTCTTTAGCCCTTATTTATGGAGGGGGGGGTATGCATGCGCCGTGCGTGGTTGCTGGTTTTTTTGTGTGCGGTTTTTTTTTGTTTGCGGGGTGGGGGACCCGGCAGATTACGTGGTGCATGAATTTTTTGTATGAAAATTTTTATTGGGTGGTTTTTAGGGGTATTTTTGCCTACACTGTACTTGTTTCATGCTACAAACTTGGGGTCCGTAACAAACGGGTTTCCATCTTTCCGGGCCCTGGTGTCGCCACAATTTTCCGTGCCACACGCATCCAAAAAGTTGTCCCGCTTGTCGCATAGTGTAGAATAGGGGCCTTTTGGGGCCCCGGGGTCGGAACCGAAAATGCGGGCCGCAAGGGGGCCCGAAAACGGCGTTTTCGTCACAATGCTTTATTTTTTTTAGCTTTATTCATGGGAGGGTGGTATGCATGCGCGCGTGGTGCTTGGGGTTTTTTGTGTGCGGTTTTTTTGTTTTGCGGGTTGGAGGGGCCCGGCCCGATTACTGTGGGGCAGATATTGTAAAATTATATTGGATGGGGTTGTAGGGTGTTTTTTCTACACGTACCTGTTTCTATGCTACAAAAATTGGCTCCGTAACAAGCGGGGTTGCCATCTTCCGGGCCTGGGTTTTGCCACAAATTCCGTGCCACACGATCCAAAATTGTTTTTCCGCTTGCGCATAGTTAGAATAGGTCCTTGCCCTGGGGCCCCTGGAACGCGGAAAAAGTGCGGGGGGCAAGGTCCCCCAAAACGGCGTTTGCGGCACAATGCTTTTTAGTTTTTTTTAGCTCTTATTATGGGAGGGGGGTATATTTCGCCGCTGCGTGCTTTGCGGGGTTTTTGTGTCGGTTTTTTTGGTTTGCGGGGGTGGGGGGGGACCCGGCAGTTTTCTGGGGCTGAATTTTTAAAAAAGA
>CM060344.1:11201236-11213736 GCA_030674155.1 Stramonita haemastoma
AGGTCGAATGATTGGTATAATGAGATTATCATGTACACTGATTGGTGTGTATTTTTTATTCTGGTTTTCACTTTTTCATTAGTGATGTGATCTCTGTACGAAATGCCAAGGAGTTTGCAAAAGCACATAATTATGAATTCCTCCTAACTACAGTGAAAAAACGCAAGTTAAAGTGGTACAGGCACGATCATCTGGACTGGCCAAGACTCTTACAGGGGACAGTAAGGGAAGGGAAACGAAGAGGCAGACAGAGGAAACGATGGGAAGACAACATCAGAGAGGGGCGGGCCTTGGGTGGAGCAATCTGCTTCGGAGGGCGGAGGACCGTGAGGAGTGGAGGAAGCTGGTTTCAAAATCTTTAGTGGTGCCCCCACGGTCCACGGGACTACAGGACAGGTGAAGGTGAAGGTGTGATTGGTATGCAGGTCACTCTGAACCATGCACTGTTGGGTACACGTGTGGCAATGTGAGGACTGCTTGTTTCACTGAGGGAAGCAAGTTTTCTCTGTTACCCTGCAATACCTAATAACTTACAACAGAGGAGAGAGGTAGGGGGGGGGGGGGGGGGGCGGTCGGCCAACAGCCCAGTGGTTAGAGCCTTGTGTTTGTGTGGGTGAAGGTTCGAATCACTGCCGATGTGTTCACTAAGGGATTTTTTTCCCTTCTGAAGTCAAGGCTGGCTGATTCCAATCTCTTCCTGGACGACCCTCGGAAGAGATTGTAAAATCAAGGTCCCAGCATGCAACCCGTGATGATGAGCTCCGTCACTTCAATGTGTCCACAGCCACACAGCTAAAAATGCTCAGTAGGGTGCCCCATCGACTTCTGAATGAGGTGGGGGGGGGGGAGTCATAGCTTGCAATCATTGTTGGTAGCCCTACATCTGTCATGAATGGTCTCAATGAGAAAGATAGAGGCTTTAGGACTTCATTTGACTTGACTTGACTTATGTAGCTTGGGCAACTGTCCCATAGTCAAGCTGAGTACAGGAAGCAGAGCTTGATGTTTATTTATTCATTATTTTATTTATTCTTTTATTTCGAGGATAATGGAATAAGTACTCTTGTGTCTTTTTACATCCAGTCTCCGTGTGTATGCAGTTTTGTCAATTTTGTCATCCGTTCCCACCGGCACACAATGGCCTTCTCTTTCGAAAAGTGGAACGGGTTTTAACGAATGCGCAAGATGTTTTGCGTGCGTTCGCACTCGGGACCTCGGTTTATAGTCTCATCTAAAGGACTTTTGGGGGTAGTGGGGTCAGCACTGATGTTAACTCCCGAGGAAATATCTTCTCCAACTAGACTCGAACCCGGGTCAGAAGATCACGAGCGCATCACTGACCACCAGGCTATCCCGTCCTGATACAAAGCTTTTAGCGTGAGACGTGGGGGTAGACATCAGTGTACAGGGTGGGGCGACCTCAAAAGTCCACAGTCACTGACAGACAGTATGGTTGAAACATGAGGCCCAAAATGACAAACTAGTTGGGTTTTTTTTTACCTGTTTCTCAGCTAGAGCTCCAAGGTTCACCAGTGGTGAAATTTTGCGTATGCAACCGTTCTTGGCCACCATGAAGGTAGCTGTATTCTGACTTCGGGGGCGTGTACTGGTTATGTTTTGTGTTA
Source organism: Stramonita haemastoma (assembly GCA_030674155.1). NCBI lineage: Eukaryota > Metazoa > Mollusca > Gastropoda > Neogastropoda > Muricidae > Stramonita > Stramonita haemastoma. The sequence continues at coordinate 11,202,862 of CM060344.1, forward strand.
TGGCAACCCACTGAATGCTGACATGAATTACGGGGTCCTTGACGTGACGTACCTGTCTGATCATCTGCATAATGATACTCGAAGGGAATTAAGGCACTGGCAGGTCAGCACTTAAGTTTATTTTATTTTATACCACTTAATGTCACAGCAGATTTCTCTGCGTGAAATTCGGGCTGCTCTCCCCGGGGAGGGCGCGTCGCCACAAGTGCAGCGCCTACCCATTTTTTTTTTCTCAGGGATGGTGTCTAAACACAACACCTGTGTGCATGCTTTTTTGTTTTGTTTTTGTTTGATCTGGGAGATAGTAAAAATCCCCACCTTAATTCACCAGACGCCACCGAGATTCGAACCCAAGACTTCATGTACCCTTGGGATTGAAGTCAAACGGTTTTAACCACTTGGCTATAGCATCCCTCACAAACTAATTTGAGAGTTCCTGCAGCTCCAGTCTCACAGAAAGGGTCAGTGTATGGCTGCTTCAGGTGTCTAAAGTGACAAAAACACTGAGATAAAAACAACAACAAACAAACCCAAAACAAACTGAGTTCCAAACAAGATTGTACCGAGTACAATAAGTTCTAACGGTACCATCATGTTGAAATCTGGTACCTTTTATCTGAAAGTCACAGTTGGGTGGAGAATAAAATTAATCAGCATTCACAAGAATGGTCACCTTTATGCGTCCAAAATGACCCAAACTTAACCGTGGGTGAGAACAAGAGAAACAGCTGGGTTCAGCCATGCTCAATGGCTAGAAAAAAAAAACTTGTCAAAAGAGACAAGCTGTGAACATAATGTCTTCATTCACATTTTACTCCATCTGACTGTTCTTCAGGTAACAGACCAAATAAACGCAGCCGAAATGTGGTTCTACAGGCGACTTCAAAGAGTCAAATGATCAGACAGAACAAATGAAAGCATTGTTGATGAACTCTCAGTGCAAAGAAAAAATATGGGCTGAAATTTATTAGAGCAGATTTGAGATAGGTTGGTCATGCAAACAGAAACACACCCACAAATCTGATGACCACAGTTCTCCAAGGTAAGGATGAGGGCAGAAGGAAAAGAGGCAGACCACCAACATCCTACACTGCCAACATCACTGAGACCAGTGGTCTATTGTCTTCCAGATGTATTCAATATGAAGAGATTTTGCAGGTCTGTGTGTTTGTTGGGGGTGTTTGTCACCTGACCCTCCCTGCATCTCAATGACATCGCAGAACTGGCGATAGGCAACGCACCTGCCTAGAAAAACAAAAGTCCGAATTTGAAGTGTATGGTTCCCCGTTTGTGCCCGAAACTTTCACCCCATCCACTAGACCCTCATTGGTGGTCTGGGGGCTAGCCTTTCGCATGGTCCTGTGTATAGCATGCATTTAGCGCACGTAAAAGAACCCTTCGCAACAAGAAGGTTGTCCCTGAACAAAAAGTATCTCCAAGTTAAAGTCATCCTGGTAGGGAAACAAATACACATGCGGACAGGATAAGAAGAAAAAAAAACTATGGGTGGTGCTGCTCTTGTGGTGATATGCCCTCCCTGGGGAGAGCAACTCTAATTTCAAGCAAAGAAATCAGCCATGACTAAAAGTGGTATACACATAATATATAATACAATACAAAAGCTGGGGAGAAAACTCACTGGGCTGAGTTGAATCACTGCAAAAAAGGTAAAGGTGTCCCATAATCTATGTGGTTGTAGGGGAGCGAGGCATCAGAGACCTCAGCTTCTCTAGGGACCAGCATATCGAGGGTGGGGCCCACCTTCTCTCCCTCACTGCTTTGCTATCCCTGTCTCTAAAGAGGGCAGGTACCCATTAACAGCTGGGTGAACTGGGGGACTGTACTGAAGCCAAGGCGCGCAAACGGTCACCCATCCACTTGGTAACCACGCTGGATGCTGCTTAACTGTAGCTTGGGGAAAGCGAGTGCTCTGACCACTGAGCTATCCCATCTCCAATCAGTTAAGAAACAAAACTAATGGGGTTCTGTTCATTAATGCTCTAGATATGGCTGCATTAAGTTGTCAAAAGGGACAGAAGTGGAGGAGAACAAATAGTATTCAAGGTAGATTTTGTGATACAACAAGGATGAATTAAATTATTATCAAAAGCTGTCAAAAAAACAGTCATGTGTGTGTGTGTGTGTGTGTGTGTGTGTGTGTTGTGGTGTGTGTGTGTGTGTGTGTGTGTGTGTGTGTGTGTGTGTGTGTGTGTGTGTGTATACACGTGCATGCGTGCGTGTGTATGTGTGTGCATGTGTGTTGTGTGTGTGTGTGTGAAGTCCTCCTGATGGATGGTCTATCAATCAATCAATCAATCAATCAGCTGTAGCACACAAACACAAAACAATCACGCTCACCCTTTTTCAAACCCATAACAATCTCAAATAAAGAGAAAAAGAAACATCTCTCTTTGAATGCTGCAGTTTATTTTCAATACAGATCTCAACATAACCACTTCCAATAGAATCTATTCTCTGATGTACATTAATCATAATTGAATAACAACACATCTCGTTTTCTTTCATGTTTTTCACCATAAAAGAAAGAAAACAAAGTACTGTATTTCAACCACTTTTTTCTCTCTCTCACAACCATTGGTAAAACAATGTAAGATAGGGAAAAACAAGGAAGTGTGATATTTTTGCTAAAAGTAATATATGTTGCAAGTCATTTAAAAGAACAATAAAGGGTAAGACATTTTGCCAGAGCCCACAACCAGAAAAGCAGAAGAAGCAGTTATAGAGGCATCAACGGCAGTGGAAATGTTAAAACAGAGGGTAGGCGATGGATATTCATATCTTCAACTTATGTGGAGTTTACAATGAGATCACAATCAAGAGTCGCCCCTCACAACACAGAAAGCTTGTCTCACCTTGACATATTGTCAACCCTTGCTTTGTACTGAAAAAAACTTATACCCCCCCCCCCACACACATACACACACAATTTAGATCACACACACACACACACACACACACACACACACACACACACACACACACACACACACACACACCCATACTCACTGAATACACATACACAGACTATATGTACACTATATTACACACCTCTTTCTCTAACTCACATGCATTATATGCATATCCCACATCTTCCCACCACACACACATATACACACACAAACACACACACACACACACACACACACACACACACACACACACACACACCTTCCTTTCCTCAATGGCACTATTCCAGAGACACTGCACTGTCTGTCAGCCTGTGCAAGGAGAAGTTCTCTTCCAAAGTTTTCTGTGAACCAACTTCCCACTGTGCTGTTGACACCAAACAAAACACACACCAACAAGAAAGGACCAGACTACCAGACACCACAGCTAAGCCACACAGCAGAGAGTAGAGACAGAGGCATGCGTGTGTGCATGCATGTGTGCTGCAGACTGGAGGGGTGAAAAGTGGCACAGCAGACTTACCTGGTAGAAGACGTGGAAGTTGTTGTCCCCGTGACTCTGATGCATGACGCGAGTTTTCTCCAGCAGATAAGTGTGGATGGCTCCCCCCTGAATCTGCCCATTCCTGACACAACACAACATAACACAACATAGTACAACACAACACACCATAACTCAACACAACATAGTACACCACAACACAACACAACACAGCATAACATACCACAACATAACACAACACAAATACCATACCATAGGTAAAAAAAAGGTAAAGGTGTCCCATAACTTATGTGGTAGTAAGGGAGCGAGGTGTCAGAGACCTCAGCTTCTCTAGGGACCAGCATATTGAGGGCGGCGCCCATCTCCTCTCCCTCGCTGCTTTACCTTCCCTGAGCCTAAAGAGGGCAGGTACCCATTTACAGCTGGGTCAATTGAGGGACCAAAATGAAGCCAAGGCACTCAAATGGTCACCCATCCAACTGGTAATCGCACTCGATGCTACTTAACTTTGGCTGGGGAAAGCGAGTATTCTGACCACTGAGCTATCCCGTCTCCACCATACCATACCATTAAACATCCTCCTGTTCAGTGGCCTGTCCCCACCTTAGCTTGTATCTACAGACAGATCTGGGCTTTAACTTGCTGACACCAAACAGGCCAAAAGCTGTGTCAGTTATGGGAAGCAAGCACAGTAACATTCAAATGTTGTTATACATACTTTAAACTTGACTTCTCGCTACTTCTTGAGGAGTGGAGGGGTCACAGCACCAACATTGAAATATTCTTATACATATTTTACTTAACTTGACTTCTCTCCACTTCTTGAGGAGTGGAGGGGTCACAGCACCAACATTGAAATATTCTTATACATATTTTAACTTGACTTCTCTCCACTTCTTGAGGAGTGGAGGGGTCACAGCACCAACATTGAAATATTCTTATACATATTTTAACTTGACTTCTCTCCACTTCTTGAGGAGTGGAGGGGTCACAGCGTTCTAACTGCTTTGCTAGCCATCCCACTGTCTCTTTTGCAACCTAGCTTTGTGAACAGAAGCCTTCCTTCACTGTTTGTCTGTACAGCCAACTACCTCATCTCACACATGTATGCTCAGAGGGATGAAAACACTGAGAGAGAGAGAGAGAGAGAGAGAGAGAGAGAGAGAGAGAGAGAGAGAGAGAGAGAGAGAGAGAGATTGATTTGATTTGATTTATTCTTTTATATCGAGGATAATGGAATAAGCATTGTGCTTTTTTACATCCAGTCCCCGTGTGTATGCATTTTGTAAATGTCATCTGTTCCCACCAGCACAGGATGGCCTACTCTTACGAAAAGCGGAAAAGGATTTAACGTGTGCGCAAGATGTTCTGAGAGAGAGAGAGACAGAGACAGAGAGAGAGAGAGACAGACAGACAGACAGACAGAGAAAGAGAACAAACAATGATGGAAAGAAACAACATAAGCGATAGAAGGCTCAAACATCATAGAAAAGTACACAATCAAAAAACCCCCCAAAACATCCCTACCCAAAAAAACCCCAAAACCACAAACACAAAGGCATTTATAAAGCACAGCATGAAGGGGGAAAAAAAACAGACACAGGACTGAAGAACTGACCTCAGAAACTGCAGCTGGATGAACTTGCCAAACCTGGAGCTGTTGTCGTTTCTGGTGGTGGCAGCGTTGCCTGCACAGCAACAAGTCACCAGACATCTCCTGCTATGTATACAGCATACTGATAGTGTTGGTGCATCAACACACACTGACGCTTTCACAGAACATGCATGCATGCACGCATGCGCGCGCGAGCGCACACACACACACATACACACACACACATACACTTCCCAAAAATGCAGGTATCCACTTACATTACACTATACCTATGCAGCTTCTCTGTCTTCATATTTTAAATATAAACATACATATATATGTATATAAACAGCTACAATCTGTAATGGTACTGTCACCTACAGGAATGAAATCACGCCTTTCATAGACCAACACTGTAGCCAAGTGGTTAAGACTGTTCGACTTCAATCCTATATTCTATGAAGTCGTGGGATCAAATCTTGGCCATGTCTGGTGCATTAAGGGTGGGCATTTTTACAACCTGCCAGGTCAACTTCAAGTGCAGACCTGCCAGTTCCTTCATTCCCCTTTCATATAAATGCATGCAGAAGATTTAATAAGCACATAAAAGATACCGTTATTCATGTTAGCATTTGGTGGATTACAGAGGCACGAACATACCCAGCATACATCCCCAAAGTAGGCATGTGGCTATCTTTTTGCTACACAAAAACCATTAGCATACGCAAAATCTCACCACTGGTGAACCTTGGAGCCCTAGATGAGGAACAAACAAGAAACAGAAAAGGCTTTCATCTCCTTTAAATACCGCAAAAAAGTGGGTATGCATGCATACACAAAAGCTCTCCTGCCACACACTGCAGACAAAAAAACCCTTGCTACATCCCACACTGTCCTCTATACTCACACACACACAGGGAGAATTGTCACACATTGACTCACACATCACCCTCACAATTTTTCAACGCCTTCTTCAGTTTAGAAAAAAAAAATCTACCCAACATCTCAAAGGACTGATTCAAATTCAAGACAGATGATGACCAGGTGTTAAAGCAAAAGGACACATCTGATTGGCCGTAAACTGCCAACTGGTTATACATACAGCAGCTACTGACTATACAAATAAACGCTACTGCGTCACAAACAGGGTAAAATATTACAGAATCATTTGTATGGGAGCAGAAGAGCAGAATGAAACAAAAGCAAGAAGGCCCATGGCCAAAGAGCGAGAGGCTGCAGACTCCCTGACAGCGTACTCACCAAAGGCCTCCAGGATGGGGTTGGAGTCTACCACCCTCTGCTCTATCTGGAATCCCTTGTCATCCTCCTTCAGCCTGAAACCATCACACGCACACACAAAAAAATTAATTAATCAATCAAAAAAAAAAAAAAAAAAAATCTTTTTTTAAAAAAATGAAACCATCACTCAGCAGCTGTTCTCAGCCTGTGCAGCAGCACCCTGACCACTACCCAGGAAAAAGGGAGCGGGGGAGGCAGGTTGTCCCACTGGTTAGTGTCCTACAACTCCTGATCTGGCAGCATCAGACGGCACCAGTTCGGGTCTGTGCTGAGGGGTCTATGTCAGATGAAGGAACTAAACTGTCCTTAGCAGTCCTTTCAACGAGATTGCAAACCAGGGTCCCATATGCAAACCTAGAACATCTTGCCGGCAGGGCAAAACCCCATCCACCTGTTGTCAAAGTGTGGGCCAGCTATTGGCTGGTGGCATGACTGACATATGCCCAGCTTAAATCCAGATTCATTCAGGAATGAGCTCTGCCAGCTTCAACTTGTCATGGCATACATACTGCTGAAAACTTCCACACAATGCCCCAACGTGTCAAAACGTTATAAAACCCTGGACCATATTTGAGCTTAGGAAAGAAAGTTTTTTTTACAAAAAATGTGGAATGCATATTTAATTTTGTATCTGAGAACAAATTCAGACAAAAAATTTGACTCTGAAGCAAGTTTACCACTCTACTTCTCACAGGAGATAAATCATATCAGCTTAAAATACAAAGTATATAAAACATACACTGTATACTACTAACACAACTACATAAAACTAAAGGCACACAATATATAACACTAACACAAATACATAAAAGGAATACATGAATAACATTAACACAAATTCATAATAGGCATACAACATTCCCAATGAGTATGACACTGTGCGATGACATACTTCAAGAGCAAAACTGTACGGAGGTAACAGCTCCTACCTTTCAAAACAGCACCAATAATACTGCATTACAAAATACACAGGGATTCATTCCTCAGTTTACATAAGTCAGTTGCTAGGAATGCTGTTAACACTGTGTTAGAGATTTCACTCTCTTCACTCAGTCCCATGTCCCAAAGGACGTAGGGGGGACATGAGAGAAGACGCAACAGAGATCTTTTTCCATGCTTCACGATCCTGTGTGGCTAGTAGGAGGTGTTGTAGGGGTTGGGCGGTCCAGTCTTTGATGTTGTCAACCCATGATTTCTTTTGGCGGCCTCTTCTTCTCTTGCCCTCGACTGTTCCTTGCAGGATGGTTTTTGCTAGGGTGTTGTGTCTTGTGGTGTGACCAAACCACATCAGCTTTCTCCTCTTTATGGTGGAGAGCAAAGGTTCTTGGGGGCCCACACGCTTTTTGATTTCTTCTTTCACATAGTTATTGGTCTTGTGTTCTTTGTATGATATCTTGAGAAGTCTTCTGTGGCACTTGTTCTCGAATGCTTGGATTCTCCTCTCTAACTCTGCTGTCAGAGTCCATGATTCACAGCCATATAGGAGGATAGATATCACGAGGGATTTGTAAAGGTGGTATTTGGTGCCGAAGCTGATGTTGTTGCTTCTGATGATCTTCTCGAGTCTGACTAGAGCAGATGTTGCTGTTGCAATGCGAGCTTTCCTTCATTGTTTGATGTGCCATCTTTTGTTAGGATGGAGCCTAAGTATTTGAATTGGCTCACCTCTTCTAGTGTTTCTCCATTCATCTTTATTTCTGTGATGTCATTACTTGCGCTGTTGACCATGATCTTTGATTTCTCTGTACTGACCTCCATGCCGTATGCGCTCGCTCGATCTGTTAAATTGTCTGTGAGGATTTGCAGTTCTTGTTTGCTGCTGCCCATGAGGTCAATGTCATCTGCAAATCTGAGGTTGCAAAGGGGTCTTCCACCAATGGAGATGGAAGTGTAGTGGTTTTGCAGTGTCTCTGTCATGATGTTTTCGAGGAAGAGGTTGAAGAGTACAGGTGAGAGAAGGCAGCCCTGGCGAACCCCAACCGTGGTCTTGAAGAACTCGCCCACGTGGTTGTTCATGAAAACTGCACTTTTTGCGTTCTCGTACAGACCCTTGATGACTTCAATTAGGCAGCTGTCAATGTTGAAGTGCCTGAGTACTTGCCAGAGGCCGTCATGCCATACCCTGTCAAAGGCCTTTTTGAAGTCTATGAAATTGTGGTACAAGTCTTTTTGGTGTTGGAGATGCTTCTCTATCAGAATTCTCAGATTGAAAATTTGTTCCATTGTGCTGCGTTTTGGTCTAAAGCCCGCTTGTTCTTCTGCCAGGAGTTTTTCTGCTTGGTTTTTCAGTCTGTTGAGGACTACCTGCAGCATGATCTTGCTAGGATGACTTATGAGACTGATGGTTCTGTAGTTCTGGCATTTCTTGAGGTTTCCTTTCTTTGGCAGGGGTATTACAAGAGACTGTGTCCATTCTTTTGGCCATTCTTTGGTGTCGTGGATCTTCTGACAAAGTTCTGTGAATTGCCTTGCTGTTTCATTCCCTCCATTTTTTATGAGTTCAGCTGGGATGTTATCAATTCCAGGGGACTTCCCCTTCTTCAATTGTTTAATAGCTGCATCTACTTCACACCTTAGTATTGGTGGGTCTTTATCTTGGTGTTCAGGGGGTTTGTCAGAAACTATGTTGGTATCTGGGCATAGTGGGTAGTTGTACAATCCCTCACAGTATTCTGTCCAGCGTTGGAGGATGGCATTGTTTTCCGTTAAAAGATTTCCTTCTTTGTCTTCAATAACAGAGGCTTTAGGCTGTGTGGTTTTCGTTAGTGCTTTCAAAGTGTCGTAAGCTGTTTTGCTGTTTCCCTTGGTCATTCCAGCTTCGATGTTGTTGCATTGTTCTTCTATCCACCCTTCTTTGGCTTCTCTCATCTTTTTCCTCACTTCTCTGTGGCTATCCATGTACTTCTTGTAAGCTTCTTGACTTGTGAACTTTTGTTTCTTAAGTTCTCTTCTTTTGTCTCTTCTTTTAGTATTGGTGGGTCTTTATCTTGGTGTTCAGGGGGTTTGTCAGAAACTATGTTGGTATCTGGGCATAGTGGGTAGTTGTACAATCCCTCACAGTATTCTGTCCAGCGTTGGAGGATGGCATTGTTTTCCGTTATGGGGTGTATGGGGTGCTTAAGGAGAGGTGGTACCTTTGTAAACCTGGCAGTAGCATCCTTCGGGATGGACGGGAGCACTGGTCCTCACTTGGCACTCAACTCTCACTTCTGGGTCCGGGTCCTTAACCCACCCACACCCCGGTAACCGCTTCTACTGGCGGGCGAAACGTTGTGAGGGGCTGGTGCATTCTTATCCACCAGTAGGAGTCTTGGAGAGGAGATGGGCGCCACCAAGCTTCCTCAAGCCCACTGCAAGGACATGATGAGAAAAACAAAACAGAAAGACATGCCGGATCGGTCGAGGCCCGGATCAACAACGACCGCGCTACCCACTGCAAGCCTCCAGGGTGGGAGTGACAAGAGTGCTACTGGGGCAGAACCAAGTCTAAAGCTTCCAGCTAAAGGGGCAACCATTGGTACATGGAATGTAAGGACTCTGTACCAAACAGGAAGAGTACAGGAACTTACACATGAATTACAGAGGTATAAATGGGACATCATAGGGCTTGCGGAAGTCAGATGGATTGGCTTCGGAGAAACAACCACGCAAGACGGCCACAAAATATGGTACAGCGGAAAAGAGAAACTACATCAACATGGAGTAGGCTTTATTGTCAGGAAAGAGATTGTGTCAAGCATCATCAGCTGCACACCAGTATCCAGCAGACTCATCTCAATCAGAGTTTCTGCAAAACCCCAGAATCTCACCATCATCCAAGTGTATGCTCCAACATCTGACTACGATGATGATCAGATAGAAGAATTCTATGAAGAACTTGAAAACGTCATCTCCAAAACGCCCCAAAAAAGACATCCTTATTGTGGAAGGCGACTGGAATGCTAAGGTGGGACCTGATGCCTATGACACCTGGGCAGGAACCACAGGACGATTTGGACTGGAGAAACAAATGACAGAGGACAGCGGCTGCTGGAATTCGCAAAGAAGCACAAACTTACTTTGGCTAACACACTCCACCCTCACAAGCCATCCAGAACATCAACCTGGCACTCACCAAATGGTCTGATTCATAATCAAATTGATTACATTCTGTCACCCCAAAGATTTAAATCCAGCATAAACAAGGCAAACACAAGAACATTCCCAGGAGCTGACATTGGCAGTGACCACGACCTTGTACTTACCACCATCAGACTGAAACTGAAAGCAAAACAACAGCCAAAAAGCCCACGCATAAGATTCGACCTGGAAAAACTCAAAGACCCAACAGTGGTTGAGATCTTCCAAGCCAACATAGGAGGAAAGTTCGCCGCACTCACAGCCATCGACAATGATGTGGACACATTGGCCAACAACATCAAAGAAGTGCTAACGACAGCAGCAGAAGAAACATTAGGAAGAAGCAGAACAAAGAAACAACCCTGGGTGACAAATGAGGTTCTTGACCTCTGCGACAAAAGAAGAGATTTTGCCATGCCAAACAACTCATACAA
>CM060344.1:11221236-11226236 GCA_030674155.1 Stramonita haemastoma
CTAGCTTGGCCAGGCTGCTCCAATCACACTGATTTTAAAAATGAATCATTTTGTAGTGTTAACAGCAACTGTGAACAAAAGCATTACTTCGTGTCAAATGTCATTGTCAAATGAATTCATGTCTACAGAAACAAAACAAAAATTGCCCCAACTGTTTGCATTCATGAGTTCCATACCTTGGTCAGTCTGACGCCATCTCCCCGACCACCAGACTGCGTCAGACAGGATCTCTTGGGCTGGGCTTGAGAGCAGGAGCCACTGGGGGAGAACAGTCTTCGCCTCATTCCCCAATCCTTCAAGGCAACCTGTCCACCCCTGATGGATCTGTTGCTGCAGCTTCTTGTGACTGATCACACCTGTTGGTGTAGAAGGTTTTATCTATAAAATATTTTTTATCATACAGTCATTGTAAATCAGGCATTTTATAGATAATACTGTTAGTAATAGATTCATTCCCTAATTTCCTCATAACTTTTACTCAAAATGACAGAAATATCTAATCAAGAAGAAGAAAAAAAAGGTTGCAAAGCATGTCCTTTCAACACTGATGATAGTTCAAACACAGAAAATCTCAATACAGGTTAAAAAAAAGAATATAGCTGGACATCTATTTATAAAGAAACTGGGGGTTTTTAGTTTAAGTTTCAGGAAAGTAGAGTGATTATGATAGTTTTCTTTCTCTCTTTAAAAAGAAAAAAAGAAAAAAAAGATTCATATTCACAATAACACTAACAGTAAAAATGGCAACACATTCAGGTATTTTGAGGGTGCACAGCCTACCCAAGCTATAGAATAACTTATTTATTATTGAGTTATAGAGCAAACGCCGCCGCGGTAGTCGAGTGGTTAGGGCGTTGGACTCGTAATCTAAAGGTTGCGGGTTCGATCCCAGCTGTCGGCTATGGCGTTGTGCCCTTGGAAAAGGCACTTTACGGCTATTTTCTCACCCCACCCAGGTGTAAAAGGGGTACCAACCTTGTGTTGGGGGGTTAACCCTGCGATAGACTGGCGTCCTATCCAGGGGGAGTCTATGACTCTCAGTCGCTTAGCGCCACAGAAACCGGGATAAGCACCGGCCTGATGAGCCTTAGGCTCGGGACAGACTTTAACTATAGAGCAAACATCTCCCCATTCACAGGTCAGATATAGTGATCATACACATTCCCTTTAGCCGAGTCTAGAAAGAAAACAAAATCGATACTTATTAACTCAATAATTATTCACATTCTTCGTCGTCAAAACACTCGGACAGCAACCACTGCAGTGTTCTCTGTCATTTGAGCACAAATGTGTTGCACTGACTAAGTAAATGAGAAAAGAATGGAGGCTATGGGAGAGAGAGAGAGAGAGAGAGAGAGAGAGAGAGAGAGAGAGAGAGAGAGAGGGGGGGGGGGGCACTGCATGCTTGGTCCAATTACAAGGTCTGAGTTTAAATCCCACTTATGGCAGCCACATTCAAACTCAGAAAAGTATTTAGTTTACTTTCCAGAACCAACATTTCTGCAGACTCTAATTCTAAACGCTAAACTAAAGCCATATAGATATATAATATTCTCGTTCCACTTCCAGACCCAAGGACGTGACTTTAAACCAAGTTCTTTAACCAGGACAACAGTCTGAACAGATCTTGTAAATGTAAGCATGATAAAATATTAAATACCATTCAACTATTTAAATTCAAGTGATTGTATGCCATTGCCAGTAGAAACAGATAGCTGAAAATGTCCAAACACACACACAAACACACACACACATACACGCGTGCGTGCACACACATACACACGCGTGCGCGCACACACACGGGTGTGCGCACACACACCACAACACACACACACACACACACATACACATCATGGTGATGATGGAGACTTTGTGCATGCACATGACATGGATGTAGTTGGACACACACACATACTGACATAGTGTATATTAAACACACATAGTGTACACACACACACACACACACACACACACACACACACACACACACACACACACACACACACAACACACACACATGCACATGCACACACACAGTCATACAGTGATCAATACACAAACACGCACAAGCACAACAATGAATGATACCATGTTAGACAACACCCCATGGAATAGAATGGGGCTTTCTGAGTTTCTCAGGTTTCTAAGTGACAAGCAGTACCTTAGAAATGAATGGCATGATTAAAAAGTCTCTAGTTATTTGCAAAATTCTCACCAGTGACTCATTTACTGATCTGTCCCAGCCAGACAAACAGAAAGAAGAGTTTTGCTGTTTGACAGCATTCAATCCCAAAACTAAGCCAGTGTTTACCACTCCCATTTTTAAAGAACTTTAGAGCAAAATCCTCTGTCTATGTAAAAATATATCCCCCTATTTTCCACCATAAAACAATCAAGGTGCTTACTGCACGTACTAATCCAGATATAACAACCTACTTTACAATGATTAGGCCCATGAAATAGAATCAGAAATCGTTTAACAGGATCACAATGTGTGTTGCTGTGTTATCTATTTCATTCACTTTTTTCGAACACTAGATTTACTGTAGGCATAGACTAAATACAAACTAATGAAATAAAGCGAAACGAAAAACGTTGCACAACGCTCCACTTCTCTCCATTGCATAACAACTGCGATCTCTCATTTGATCCAGATCCAGATTCAGAAGAAGAAAAAAGTTGAAAATTATCTTTTCATTCATCTTCAAAAATATTGCAACTATGCACACTGGAGCCCAATTGATACTGGGTGTAAAATCTACTTGTTTGATTTGGTTCCTGTTGGTAAAGTCCACTTACCTGTAGTTTGCCAGTATCAACTTCCAAAAATCCGAGTTTCTGATTTACTTCGACGATCAACGACGGGGAGATTGTCTTTTTCTGATGTATTTTGCAGCTGCAGAACGTTGTGCAGGAGATGATTTATGTATATTTATATTCAACACAACCGACAATATGCTCTCTGTCACCAAGATCTCTGTCTCAGATGTTTAGATCAGTAGCTTGAAAACGTTGTTGCAACCACGTTTCAAGGTGCAATGTCCACACTCGGAAACACAATCTAATTAGTACCTCCACAAAAGGCCACTCCAATATGTAGCTTAATGTAAAAAAAGAAATTTCACTGACACAGTTTCCAGTTCAGGAAGAAAAGTATACAAATCAAAGTGAAAAGTTGTATCCAGGAAAAAAACACACACACAAAAAAGAGGTTTATAAGCCACAAGCACTTTAATTGACTACTGACCTTCACGATTTTCATTTCAACACTCTTGTGAATATAGTCACAAAGTAGAACCCACTGTTCTTGACATTTTCACAGACACTAAAAACTGGGCAACACGGAAAAAACAACTATCGAATATAGTGTTAACTTGTACACCACCTGTGGCCTGCAAAAAATAATATTGCGAAAGGCTGGTGTCGTTTCAACCGACTTACACAATTGATTCTATCAGGTCACAGAAACTAGGCTTTTGTACGCCTCTTGAAATTAGGATACTGATATGCTGCTGAATTGTTGGCTTTTTTCCCTAAAGCACACACACACACACATACCACACACAACAATACACACACACATACACACACACACACACAACACAACACACACACACACACACACACACACACACACACACACACACCACACACACACACACAACATATCTAACACTATGTTATGTATGAAAACCTCGAGTGATATTTTCCTATATAGTCCCCCTTGAGATACCAGGGGCCTGAAAGTATTATTATCATGCACATCTTCTGAAAATTCTGTTCTGGCTAGAAACTCCCTCTTTTCCATCCCTCTCTTTTTTCTGCCTTGCTCTTTTTCTTTCATTAACCTCCATGTCTATTTTCTGCATTGTTGTTCCATTTTCTGCCTTTTTTCCAGAAAGACTTAATTTTTTTTTTAATAACAACCTCCCCCCCCCTCCCCCATGCCAAAGTCGGATGTGCTGGGCCCGACTTGTCAGGCGCTTAAGAGCAATGCGACCCATTTTTCGCTCAAATGACAGACAACAATGAGTTGTTTGAGGAAAAAGAAGATTTTTCCTATTGTAACAATAATGTGAAAAAAATCTCCCCCCCAAAAAAAACAACAACAACAAACGCTTGATGTTCTGCGTGTACAAAAAAAAACAACAACTTTTAGACAGGGTGTGATACTCTATCATATTTTTAACTACTCCGAATAAACTCCTTGATTTCTTCTTCTGTGTTTTTTCATTTTTTTAATCTGCCATTGTGCTCTTTTCAAGCAATAAGATAAATGTCAAACTATAGGCAGCAGACAGATTGGATAGCCTGGTGGTTAGAGTAATTCTCTCGTGATCTGCTGACCCGGGTTTGAATATCATTCAAGAGGATTTTCCCTCTGAAGTTAACAACAGTTCTTACTCCACTCCCCTCAAAGTCCTTCAGATAAAACTATAAAATGAAGTCCCGTGTGTAAACACACGGCTGAACATCTTGCGCACACGTGAAAACCCGTTCCGCTTTTTAGAAGAGTAGATCATAGTCCGCCGGTGGGAACGGATTACAAAATTTTCAAAACTGTATACACACGGGGACTGGATGTTAAAAAAGCACACGAATGCTTATTCCATTATCCTCGAAATAAAACACTAAGGTATAAAATGAAAAGCAAAAAAAAACACTTCCATTCTTGGAATGGGGATCAAGCAGGAATGGAACCCACAGTCTCCAGAATGCCAGTCTGGTATTTGACCAGTTCACACCACCAGGCACACATCCTCTCCTTACCCCTTTCCCTTTCCCAGGTTCACCTTTTTCACCCAGACCTGTCAGTATTCTTCTTGAAAAGACCCTCCCTCCTTTTCTCCTTTCTCTCCCTCCCTCTCTCTCTCATTCTCTCTCTGTCTCTGTCTCTCTCTCTTTCTTTCTGTTTCTCTCTGTCTGTCTGCCTGTCTCTCTCTCTCTCTGTCTCTCTCTCTCCCTGTCTCTCTGTCTCTCTGTCTCTCTGTCTGTCTGTC
>CM060344.1:11228736-11253736 GCA_030674155.1 Stramonita haemastoma
ATACAATATTAAGGTAATGTTATAAAAATGCACTCATTCAGAAACAAAAATATGAAGTAAGAATCAATGATGATTTTGATTTGAAGAAGAAAAAAAACAAACAAACAAACAAATAAACAAACAAAAAGAAAACACAGCAACAAAACAAAAAACAAGCAAACAAACAAACAAACAAAAACAAGCAAACAAACAAACAAACAAACAAACAAAAACAAAAACAAAACAAAACAAAAAAAGAAAAGAGGGCGCAATAATTAAGGAGCAACATGAGAATACGATGAGGTTGAATGACTGAAAACATCAATCCACCACCATCTATCATCAAAATAGTTCCATAAAACATAAGTTTTGATAAAAGTGGAGAAAGAACAGCAACAACAACAAAAAACCCAACTCACACACACACACACACACACACACACACACACACACACACACACACACACACACACACACACACACACACACACACACACACACACATCACACACTCACACACACACACAGAGGGAGGGAGAAAGAGAAGGGGGAGAAGGAGAGGGGATATAATTGGTTTATTATTTTTGGTGCATCAAGTGGATTAGAAGGTGATTTTTGAAGGTAGTCAATGATTGGTGCTCTTTAATTGAATCGGGAAGGGAGTTCCACAGCACAGGGCCTGAGTATAGTAAACTAGATTTAAACAAGTCTATTCTTGGGATTGGGACACTTGGCTTTTCAGTATTTCTGGAATGATTAATTGGGAACTTATCTCTTAAGGACGTGGGGACAGCTCCTGCCATTATCTTAAACATCAGTATGTCTTTGTTATATTTTAGTCTTTGTTGTAGGGGGAGAATATTTAACTGAGAATAATCCACTTCAAGTAAGGTGTTTTTTTTTTCAGAAGGATAAGTTTGAGAGCACGTTTATACAGACTTAATAACGGTTTCATAGTGTTTGCACTGGCAGAATCCCAGAGGGTTGAGGCATAGTCTATTGAGGATTGTATGTAAGCTTGGAAGAATAATTTCCTTGAATTGTAGTCAAGGAAATGTTTAATTTTAGTCAATTGGTATACTCTTTGGGACAGATATTTGCATAGATGAGATATGTGGTAGAACCAGCTGAGATTTTCATTGATTGTTACTCCTAGAACTTTGTGATGAGAGGTTTGTTCAATTGCTTCCTTTCTTATTTGGATTGGAAAATGTTTATGAGGTAAATTTTGTCGCTTTTGTCTGGTGGTGATAAGCATGCATTTTGTTTTTTGGGGGTGAATAGACATATGGTTCAGTTCTGTCCATTTGACAAGATCATTACAGCTTTGTTGTAATATGGTTGCAAGAGAGTCAATGTCGTTATGGCTTGTATGTATGGTTGTATCATCTGCAAATAGTTCACATTTAGATTTGATAAGTAGAGGAAGGTCATTTATGTATAAGGAAAAGAGAATAGGTCCTAGTATAGATCCCTGTGGTACTCCATAATGAATGGGTTTTAGATTGGATGTGGATGTAGTTGTTGAGACACATTGTTGTCTGTTTTTAAGATAAGAAGAGAGTAGTTCTAGACTATTTGATGATAGATTGTACAGTTCTAGCTTTCTGATGAGAAGTGTGTGGTCAATTGTATCAAATGCTTTTTTGAAATCTACAAATAATACTCCACAAAATTTGTTTTCATTGATGTGTGATAGCCAATTGTCTATGAGACTAGTCAGTGCAGTATGACATGAGTGATTTTGTCTGAATCCTGATTGATTAGGGTGAAGTAGGTTGTTAGTATCTATGTGATGGACTAAGTGTTTATTTATATGTTTTTCCAGGGGTTTTGAAAGGAGGGATATAATAGAGATTGGCCTATAATTTGATGGATCTGAAGTGTCACCAGATTTGTGGATGGGGATTACTTTAGCAGTTTTGAAGGCATTGGGGAAATAGTTATTTTCAAGACATTGGTTATATATATATGTTAGGGTGTCTGTGATAACTGGAGCTGACAATTTCAGAATTCTGCTGTCTATTCCATCGAGACCTCGTGTCCTTGATTGTTTGAGGTGAATTAAGTAATTATAGACCTCAAAAACTGAAATGAATGGTATGTGAAGTTTTGAGGGAATATGCTTGTCTTGGCAGTATTGTCTTAATGTGTTGAGGTTATTGGATTTGGAATCATCATTGTTAACAACGTTAGTTGAGACGTTTATGAAGTGACTGTTGAGTTGTTCAGCAGTAACATCTTTGATTACATTTGATTTGGAAGATGATTGTTTATTTGTTATTTGATTTATGGCCCTCCAAATAATTTTTTAGTTTTGTTTGGAAGATAGTAAATCTTGGAAATATTTCTTTTTTTCTCGACGTTTCTGTGAGTTTATGGCGTTTCGTAATCTTTTTGACTCTTTATGATATTTATGTTTTTTTTTAAAAATCTCTAAGATAGCATGCTTCTTCTAGTTCTTTTGTAATCCAAGGTGGTTTGGGGACATGTTTGACCCTTATGGTTTTAAGTGGAGCATGTTTGTTGTAGATTTCAGTGAAAGTTTTTATCCAGAATTCGATGGCCAAGTCTGGATCAGTAATGTTAAATGTTTCTGAGAGCATAGAGTTACTTAGATCGAGAAGGAAAAGCTGTTCATTAAATTTTGCAAAAGAACGATACGTTATGTTTTTATGGCCAGGTTTGGGAATTTTTGCTCCTTTTTTTGACCATGTAGTACAGACTGGGTAGTGATCGCTGCAGTTATAGACAGGGTCACATGTTTCTATGATGTTTTGGGGGTTTGATACGTAGATGTGATCAATTATTGTGCTTGAATTTGGTGGTGACTCTCGTGGGTAAACTAACTAGTTGGTGAAGGTTGAAAGAATTAGTAATTTGCATCCATATATTATTTACTTTTGTTAGATCAATATTAAAATCACCGAGCAGTATTACTTCCCTGGATTCTAATAGAACTACATTCATCATTTCGTCAAACTTGTCTATCCAATTTTTTTCTTTCTGCCGGATTCCTATAGCAGAATCCCATTACAATAGGTGGTGAACCTTTCATGGAGATTTCGAACTAAACAGATTCTACATCATGATGTTTCGAGATGAAGGAGACGCTTGAATGTTATAGATTCACTAATATATATGATGATTCCTGTTTCTTTTTGCCTTTGTGGATCCTTTCGTATGATTTTATATCCTGGGATATATAAATCAGTGTCTACTATTGCTTGGAGAGTCTTGATTCAGATAGCCCTAGTATGTGAAATGGTTTGCCATGGTTTCTGATAAGTGTTGATATGTCTTCAAGAGAGAGAGAGAGAGAGAGAGAGAGAGAGAGAGAGAGAGAGAGAGAGAGAGAGAGAAAGAGAGAGACGCACAGAGAGAGAGAGAGAGAGAGAGACAGAGAGGGGTGGGGTCAGCTTTATCTCTGTATTAATCAATGTCAATCGATGTTTCTGTTCCTTAGACTACAGGGATGGCTAGAGAAAGTTGTACTACAATGGGGATGGTGTGGGTATACAGCTTTGGTCTGGCAAAGAAGAGAGAGGAGGAGAGGAGAGAAGAGACGGAGAGAGAGAGAGAGAGAGAGAGAGAGGAGAGAGAGAGAAGAGGATTTGATTTGATTAATTCTTTTGTATGGAGGCTAATGGAATAAGCACTCTTGTGCTTTTTTACGTCCAGTCTCCGTGTGTATGCAGACAGAGAGAGAGAGAGAGAGTGTCAAGTCAAATAATTTAATGAGCCAGGCCATTTGCCCAAGAGAGAGAGAAAAGAGAGAGAGAGACAGACAGACAGAGACAGACTGCAGAGACAGACTGTCGTTGATTCTTTTTTTCTGTGACCTTATTCCTTTGAAGTCATTTCTCTTCTCACCTCACCCCTCCTCTCCCCAACTACCATCACTATTACTTCTGTCCGTCTTTCTGTTGATATGTCTCTGTCTGTCTGTGTATATATCTGTCTGTCTACCTTTCTGTTTATATGTATATCTGTTTATGTATTTGTCTGTCTGTCTGTTTATATGTTTAATGTCACTCTGTTTCTTGTTTGCTACTTACTTATTTGCGTCTTTTTTTAAAAATCATAATCAACATTTGATTTTTTTGATTGCCTACTAGTTTTCTGTGTGTGTTCTTTTTACTATTGTCTTTATAGGGTTTTTATCTTCATACTGCTTTCATGTTGTTGCCGCTTGCTTGCTTGGTAGTAAGCTTGGTTGTTTGTTTATTGGATTAAAAAACATAGAGGTACTATTTTATGCCATTTTATCCCTGATAAGGGGGAGCACTGGATGTAAAAAAGCACATACGGTGTTATTCATTATCTCGATAAAAAGGAATTGATTTGATTTGAT
The DNA here is from genome assembly GCA_030674155.1 of Stramonita haemastoma. Lineage (NCBI taxonomy): Eukaryota > Metazoa > Mollusca > Gastropoda > Neogastropoda > Muricidae > Stramonita > Stramonita haemastoma. The sequence goes on from CM060344.1 coordinate 11,233,070, forward strand.
CTGTCTGCATGTCTGTTTCTCTGTCGTCTATCTGCCCATCTGTCTGCCAATCTGTTTGTTTCATGTTTTCACCATGAAGGCAATGCGTATGGCATGGGAGGTTTTCGACCACCATCCAAGAAAACAGAGCATCGCACAATTCGCAGGTGTGTCCGGATTTAGTAACACAACGCTGCGACATGGGAAGTAATCTACTTACCACCCCATCATATCTATCTATCTATCTATCTATCTATCTATCTATCTATCTATCTATCTATCTATCTATCTATCTATCTATCTATCTATCTGTCTGTCTGTCTGTCTGTCTGTCTGTCTGTCTGTCTGTCCGTCCGTCCGTCCGTCCGTCCGTCCGTCTATCTATCTATCTATCTATCTATCTATCTATCTATCTATCTATCTATCTATCTATCTATCTATCTATCTATCTATCTATCTATCTATCTATCTATCTGTCTGTCTGTCTGTCTGTCTGTCTGTCTGTCTATCTACCTATCGATCTATCGATCTATCGATCTATCGATCTATCTATCTATCTATCTATCCATCCATCCATCCATCCATCCATCCATCCATCCATCCATCCATCCATCCATCCATTCGCTTTTTCTCATCCCCACATTTTACTTCTTTTTCTGTCTGTCTGTCTGTCTGTCTGTCTGTCTGTCTGTCTGTCTGTCTGTCTGTCTGTCTGTCTGTCTGTCTGTCTGTCTCTCTCTCTCTCTCTCTCTCTCTCTCTCTCTCTCTCTCTCTCTCTCTCTCTCTCTCCTCTCTCTCTCTCCTTGTACTCTCATTTCTAATCTCTCTCTTCTCTTCTCTCTCTCTCTCTCTCTCTCTCTTCTCTCTCTTCTCTCTCTCTCTCTCTCTCCTCTCTCTCTCTCTCTCTCTCTCTCTCTCTCACAGTGTTAAGTTATCTTTTTCGGGCATCAATGCAATGCTGACCTTTTCCCAGCTGCTTTGCAGAAAGTGAGCAGTACTGTAGAAAAGGGCATAGCTACACCAGGAAGTGCTACCGCCAGTGGCTTCAACTCTAGAACCTAAGGATAGTGAAGCAAACTAAAAAACTATACAGTAGAGATACAGATGGATGCTATGGCTGAGTGGTTAAGACCGTCTGTGAGTCCATGAAGTCGTGAGTTTGAATCTCGGCGACAGAGTCTGGCGAATTCAAGGCTTTGACACAAACTCACCACAGGCACAGAAGTGCATGGGGAAGCCGAATATGAGGTCACCATGAGACCAGAACAACTGGTACCACCGAATCAGAGGCATTTTCTTTTTAATTGCACGATGATTAATGATAATGAGGATGATGTTATGATGCTGCTGTGGATGTGCATGTGTTTTGAGACTACTTGACAGGAGGGTTGTACTCTACGCTTACTATCATAATATATCCCGGTGTTAACCACACTCGAGAGATACAGACACCTGCAGTGTTGGTCAGATAATTAGAGCAACACTCTCAAACTTGCATCCGTAAAGTAGACGAAGCTCGACTATGTGGTCCCATTCTCCCTCTGAGCCTAAACCACTCACTCTGGGTAGGAGACAGTCCAAAAAAATCCCTATGACTCTCATGGGACTCGAACCCACGACCTTCCAGTCCGAAATCCAAGGTGCTAACCACTGTACCATGTTGGCTAGTGAGAGTACAAAATTGCTATAGCCATCAGCAGGGCCATGGTCCGTGATGCACGAGAACAGTTCGTTTTGTTCACCTACAGGGGGCGCTGACCTACTAGGCCTGCGCACTTCACTGTTTATTCAGTTGATTCCAGTTCCAGTTTGCTGCTTGACTGGACAAGACGCATTGACTGTTGCTGCTCCTTGTAGACTTGTTGTGAGGCCACAGGTAAGTGATGCCATTCTTTTTTTTATGACCTCTGCTGGGCTAGTAAGTCATACCACTTCTACACATTTGAAATAAAAATGGAAAAGAGAGGGGGTTATGAAAAATCTTTTTTTTGTTTGTTTTTTAAAGACGGAGATAATCAACGAAGTGGTGGGGCCTGTGTCCTCCCTTTCTTCGTGGCTTAACGAGATTCCTACTATCGGGATTTGCTACACTGAACTCAATTCTTCGCTTGTCAAAATCACGAAAATATTCATGTCACCCGCCCCCCCCCCCTCCCCCTTTCAACTTTTAAACAAGTTTCTTCAACACCCTTGCCACCCCCAACCTCTCTTTCAGCTATACAAACAAATAAAAAAATCGACAGTATCCTTTACATTGTATATTTTAGCTAGTGCTAGTGCTATTTCTTATTGAGTTCACAGTGAATATTTTTGCTCCTGTTTTGATGACAAATAAGGGAATGCTTTGTCTGCCCGCTTCCTTTTTTTTTTTTTTTTTTTAGCTAAATAAAGAAAACTCTATGGTCAGCAGAAGGTAATGGACGGGTTGAATCGGAAATCTTCCTTTGTCACTGAAAATCTTTGAATGAAAAAATTCTTGTAAACTGAGGAATGTGGAGTAGTTTGCATCTGTTAATAAGCTACCCTCCTTGCAGCTGTAGTGCCGGTGTTACATTAAGCCAGCTTGTAAGCATGAGTAATTCCACAGTTTATTATCAAAGATAAACACCCCCTCCAAAAGAAAAACCAAGCACAAAAATCCGAAAAAGAACAAAACCAATAAAAACCATGTAACGGAAAAAATAAGTGACGCTTTAGCTTTAAATGGTTGCTTGTTTTTATTGCTGTGCTTTTAGTTTGACAAGTACCCTGGAGGAAAACATATCAGCATATCGATGTTTGTTGCAGATTGGTAAAAAAAAGAAAAGAAAAAAAGCTGGGTGCAGAAGATTCCAATGTACTGAGTTAACTGCCTTAGGACGTGACAGGGAACCCTACGTTTGAGCTCGAAGATGGCGTCAGTTTGCATACATCTGCGCTGAAACTTGATTTGTAACTGCGGTTTTCCAACAAGTTCCGAATGTAATGGAGCCGTTGTTTCGCACGCAGACCAGAAATTCGTATTGTGGTAGGTACTATTCATGTCCTGTATATTTGTTGTACAAGCGTAAGTTTTGAAGTCACGTCTTTTTCTTAAACTAAGCTGCCATTTTGACAGAAATTTAATTCAGAGCAGAATTTAAAATTAAGCTGGGTAACTAGTTCAGGACCAAATTTGGAACTGGGGTTTGTTTTTATATTTTTCAGCTGCAAAACCGTCAATATATATGCATATATATATATATATATATTATACCTTTATATTTTCCCTATGTTCACTGTTTGTTTATATGTTTGAGCTGTTTGTGTTTTGTTATCTCGTTTTTTGTTTTGTTTTTTGTTTTGCTTTTTAAAAAGCTCCTTTTGGTAGTTGATGTGGTTTTAGATATGTCTTTAAGATTGGTCTAGTGGATACGTGAGTTTTTCTTTCTTAAAAATGGATATTCGATTTTTAAATACTTAATTCATGTTGAGACGCATCTCTTTGTCTGTCTCTGTCTGTCTCTGTCTGTCTCTGTCTGTCTCTGTCTGTCTGTCTGTCTGTCTGTCTGTCTGTCTGTCTGTCTGTCTGTCTGTCTCTCTCTCTCTCTCTCTCTCTCTCTCTCTCTCTCTCTCTCTCTCTCCTCTCTCTCTCTCTCTCTCTCTCTCTCTCTCTCTCTCTCTCTCTCTCTCTCTCTCTCTATCTTGCGCTCACAATTTGACGACCTGGGTTCGATTTCTGTTCAAGGAGATTTTTCCTCAGGAGGTAATTTCAGTGCTGACTCCACTCCCCAAAAAGTCCTTCGGATGACACTATAAACCGCAGAACATCTTGCGCACACGTTAAATTCTGTTCCGCTTTTCGTAAGAGTAGGCCATCGTGTGCCGGTGGGAAAAGATAATATTCACACCACTGCATACACACCGAGACTCGATGTAAAAAAGCACACAAGTGCCTATTCCATCATCCTCGATATAAGAGAATAAATAAATAAATAAATACATAAATAAATTTCTCTCTCTCTGTCGGTCTGTCTCTGTCTGTCTGTCGGTCTGTCTCTCTGTCCGTCTGTTTGTCTGTCTCTCTGTCGCTGTCTTTGTCTCTCTCTCTCTCTCTCTCTCTCTCTCTCTCTCTCTCTCTCTCTCTCTCTCTCTCTCTCTCTCTCTCTTTTCTCTCTCTCTCTCTCTCTGCCCCACTTCACTCACTCAACTCCCTCCTCCCCCTCTCTGCCACTCTTTCTCTCTCTCTGTCTCTGTCTCTGTCTCTGTCTCTGTCTCTCTCTTCTCTCTCTCTCTCTCTCTCTCTCTCTCTCTCTCTCTCTCTCTCTCTCTCTCTCTCTCTCTCTCTCTCTCGGTCTCTGTCTCGCCCGCTGGTTCGCTCTCTCTCTCTCTATCTCTGTCTTTCTCTGTCTGTCTCTCTGTCCCTCTTGTCTGTCTATCTACCTACCTATCTATCTACCGATCTATCTACCTATCTGTTATGACAGTGATATCTATGACTCATTTGCTTTTGTTTGCCAGATACTTCCCATCAATTCTGTACAGTGTGAAACATGATGATAACTTAGCCTTGTTAGGCCCTTGTTATCAAAGGATTACGAATGGAGAATAAAGGAAATCTTCTTTGGATCTTCTGGGATATGAGATCATGAGATCTTAAGCTTCAAGGGGGGGGGGGGGGGGGGGTAATGCTGTGCTCCAGAGCTTTCGGAGGTCTGTTGTGGTCCATTTTTTGGAGATACGCTGATAGATTTTTTCCGAGATATGTTGTGCTTCATAGTTTTCAGAGATATGCTGATAGATTTGAGAGATATGAGATATGTTGTGCTCCATAGTTTTCGGAGATACGTTTTGAGATATTTTGTGCTGCAATAGTTTTCAGAAATGTGTTGTACTTGATATTTTTGGGGTATATATTTTATTTTATTTTTTGTTTTGTTTTGTTTTGTTTTTGTTTCGTTTTATTTTATCCCATCGTTGTTGGAAATAGGCTTAATAATTTTCGAGATTAGTTTTTCGAGATATAATGGGTGCCGTATGTTTTTGGACTTGCATTGTTTTTTTGAGATATATTGAGCTCCATAGTTTTCGGAGATATGATGTTCTCGGAGATGTGTTGTACTCGTAGTTTTCAGAGATTTGTTGTGCCTCACAGTTTTTGGAGGTATGTTTTCGGAGATCTATTGAGCTGAATAGTTTTCGGAGATATGCTGGACAAGACAGTTTGAGTGCACAGGCATGTTCAAAAATAACCCGCACAGTGTCTATCATGCTCACAAAAGACACTGATCTCACTTTTAAAAAAAGTCCTTTCTGCTGTGGCCAAAGTTTGCTCCTGAGGGTGTATGTCTGTTCTGCATGGTTGCCTGGTCAGTTGTCTTCAAAAGATCACTGGACACCAAGCTTCTGGTTGCATCAATGCTCCTCACTAAGAGTTAAAAACAAAATTAATAAAATTTTAAACTAAACAAGATTGAATTAAAAATAATAAAATGGAATAAAAAAAAAAATAAAAAAAGCAAAAAAAACCACCTTCCCCCAAAAAGTTAGGACAGAATAGATTTAGAAATGAAATAAAACTAAAATTTAGTTTAAAAAAATAAATAAATAAATAAAACCAAACCTTAGATAAAACCAAACCACAAAAAATAAAATAATAATTAGCTAAACCAAAATAGAATGAAACTAGAACCAAAAAAGGGGGAAAGGTGGGGTTAAGAGGAGAGCAATCCTGGTACCAGTGATCTTGTTGCTGACTTGTGGGTGCTCTTTGTGCTGTGATGGGTGCTGCTGATGTTGAGAACCTGTGATGGCTGATGTTCAGAACCTGTGTTGAGCTGTATTGACGTTATTTTTGTGTGGTTATTGTTTTTATATTATGGCTTGCAACCCACCGGAGTTTCTCTGTTTTAGAAATAATAAGTTATTTTGAATTTGAATTTGGTGTCTCCATCTACACAGGTTTGAATACAGTGGTCACGAGGGGTTAGACACGTTACTGCATTCTTAATCATTGGTTGTGTGGGCCTGTGACTCTTGTCACTCCGTTCTTACATCATTACAGTGGTCATGAGGGGTTGTGACTCTTGTCACTCTATTCTTATATTTTTTCAGTCGTCCCGAGGGGCTGTAACTCCATTATTACATCATTTCCGTGGTCATTAGTCTGTGACTTTTTTTTTGGTGGTGGTTCCATTTTCACGTCATAAGTGGTCGTTAGGGGCTGTAACTCTTGTCACTCCATTCTTAGATAATTTCCTTGGGATAGATCCCTCCTCCTCCTCCTTATCCTTTGTCACATGGGTCCTAATCGGGTGGTTAAAGTCATGTGGATCATATGTGCCTGTGACCTGACAAGTGTGAGAGCAGCCATCAAGACCTGACATCAAGTACTTGTGACCTGACAAGTGTGAGAGCAGCCATCAAGACCTGCCCTAGTAAGTGCCTGTGACCTGACAAGTGATCAGGACCCGCGCTTTCTTGAAGAAAGGTAAGGCATTTTGCAACTTCGCGTTCATCTGTCTGTCTGTTGTTTTTTTCTGACGGGAATTTTTTTCAGTCCAATATGTTTTGTGCCTTTGTGAGTCAGTTGTCCAGTGTGTCCGTCCGTGGGAGCTTTTTCCGCTCCTTAAACTTCAAGAGGTTTGTTACTATAGAATTGCTATTTTTTCACTTTCTTTTTTAAAAGACTCTACTCCTACTCATTTCATCTTTTCTTTCCTCTCTTCCTACTCACGTCCTTCTCTTCCTAATGACCCCTTTGATGGACTAGTCTTAATTCTACCTCTTTAATCATATATTTTCCTGTCCACATTTTCCTCGATTTTAATTCCCAGTAATTCAAGCTGTGATGTACATCTGTTTTACAAGGTACCTTGTGAACTGGGAGAGTGCCACCGGTCAACTATTGCCAGGCAGTGTTCCATGTTCATCCAGAGGAAAGAACCTGGCTTCAGAGGCAACTTTCTCAAGACCTGCATTTCATCTGGAACAGACCTCGTGCAGTGCTGAAGAATCTGTCAAGTTTGTTGCTGCCACTGATGCCTGCAAGTGCCTGCATGAGGGTGTGTGTGTGGGGGGGAGCCAAGAGGTGTGTCTTACATAATACAGGTGAGAAAATTGCTGTTCTCATACTCGACTTTTAAAAGTCATTTATACAGTCTGAACGAGTAGGCTGTTCTGTTGCAATACATTGACAATGTGTTGGTAGAGAAATATGAGTGTGGAGATAATTTTGGTGACGGATGTGTTAAAAGGAGAGCTTTATTTGAAAATCAGTTGTTATGGACAACTTGTTTTAAAGCCAATTAATGGAGTCACAGTATGCTAAGAGAATGACTATAAATTTTCATTTTTAAAGGCTAAGAAATCAAATGACTTAAACTTCGGCTAAAAAGAGTTGATTTTGTATCATTACAAGGCAATTGTAAATTTATTTCAAAGTGTTATGTGCAAATTAGTTTTTTTTTTTTTAGATAACACTATTGGATTTTCATTAATGTTAATTACAGATATGAGAGTTTTCTGCTCTTAAGTGGAATTCTATCTTTTTAAATATAGTTTCTAGATCAGTTTAACTTCGTAGATAAAATCTCTCTCTCTCTCTCTCTCTCTCTCTCTCTCTCTCTCTCTCTCTCTCTCTCTCTCTCTCTCTCTCTCTCTCTCTCTCTCTCTCTCTCTCTGCATGTCTGTCTGTTTGTATGTCTGTCTGTCTGTCTGTGTCTCTGCCTGTCTGTCTGTCCATCTGTCTGTCACTGTCTGTCTGTCTCTCTGTCTGTCTCTCTTTCTGTCTGTCTGTCTGTCTCTTTCTCGCCGTCTCTCTCTCGCCGTCTCTCTCTCGCTGTCTCTCTCTCGCTGTCTCTCTCTCGCTGTCTCTCTCTCTCGCTGTCTCTCTCTCTCGCTGTCTCTCTCTCTCGCTGTCTCTCTCTCTCTCTCTCTCTCTCTCTCTCTCTCTCTCTCTCTCTCTCTCTCTCTCTCTCTCTCTCTCTCGCTGTCTCTCTCTCTCGCTGTCTCTCTCTCTCGCTGTCTCTCTCTCTCTCGCTGTGTCTCTGTCTGTCTGTCTCTGTCTGTCTGTCTGTCTTCTCTGTCTGTCTGTCTGTCTGTCTGTCTGTCTGTCTGTCTGTCTGTCTGTCTGTCTCTCTCTCTCTCTCTCTCTCTCTCTCTCTCTCTCTCTCTCTCTCTCTCTCTCTCTCTCTCTCTCTCTCTCTCTCTCTCTCTCTCTCTTCTCTCTCTCTCTCTGTCTCTCTCTCTCTCTCCCCTCCCTCCATCTCTCTCTCTATCTCTCTCTCTCTCTCTCTCTCTCTCTCTCTCTCTCTCTCTCTCTCTCTCTCTCTCTCTCTCTCTCTCTCTCTCCCCTCCCACCATCCCCCCCTCTCTCTCTCTCTCTGAATCTCTCTCTCCCTCCCTCCCTCCCTCCCTCTCTCTCCTCCCCCTCTCCCACACCATACCTCCCCCCCTTCTCTCTCTCTCTCCATATCCCTCTCACCCCAGCCCCCTTGCCTCATTTTCCTCCTTTTGCACTTTTTCATTCTCATCTTTGATGTGGTTTCAGGAGCTTGGCGAATGAGGTTGGAGTCATGCCGAAGACCTACGACAACCTACATTTTGGAGGAATAGGTGTTGCCTCGTACTTGAATGCTTGTTTTACAGTGGCTTATGTACTTTTTTTTTTATAGCCATGTAGGTTGGGTTTTTTTTTTATCAAACTAAATTGTCTGATCATGGTTTTGATTCAACACTTCATATTGACAATGAACTACATGCACCATACTCTGTATACTTTTCTGATCTCTACCACTTCATAAGAGGGGGGTAGTTGGAATCTTCCCATCCCTGGGGTATTTTTAAAAAAAAATCAGTACTGTAGGACTGGTGTCAATAGTTAGGTGTACTGCAAACATTCCAGCAGAAATATGTACCATTATTTTCAAAAGTAATTGGTTTCAGCTTCGAATTTACCATCGGTTTTATAAGGCTTGGTGAATACAGAATGAGTAATATTTGAATGAGAAAAAAAACAATCAACGTATTGTTGAATCTAGGATTTCTCAGACACAAGACTCGGTTGATTTATGTGGTGTACACGTTTTTGGGTTTTTTTTTGTTTTTTATTCACAGCTACTCTTGTGTTCCGTTTGTGTAGTTCTGTTAAGTCTCGAAGAAGTGAAAAAAAAAACGTGTTAAAGTTGAAGACAGAATTCAGTGATTTAGTGATAAGATGCAGCAATTTCTTTATCGTAAGTTGGCAAAAAGTCGTGTAAAGACGCTTTGGAAAACCTGCTATCATTTATTTTATGCAAACCTACTGTAACGTTTGCTATTGAAAATTCATGTTCATTTACTTGGTTTGGTTGTCTCATGCATGTCCTGTACAAATTAAAAAAACAACAAAAAACAGTGTGTTAAGATTTAGAACCTGGCCTACAGAATGCATTGTCAGTGATTGAGAATTTTTGAGGGTTTTTTTAGATATCTTTTTTTCAAATTTGTGTGCAAACTGTTAGGTGCGACTAGCTTTCAACAATTTTTTTGTATATTAGCTCAGATTTCTTCTAGAGCAGAACACTTCCCAACTTGTGCTCTTGTTTTGAAAGATAACTTAACAAAGAGCAGCCATTTAAAAAAATAATTCTGATCGATTTGAAAAGTTATAATCAGAAACCTTAAGAGTATTTCAAACATTATTTTCTTTCATGTTAACTCATTGAAACATATGACCATAGAAGACTGGTGCATATTAGTATTATGAATTTTGAACAGATGAATTCTCTGTATGGTTCCATAGGAACGGTCTAGCAGAAATGTTTTTGGTCATGATGGAACTTCACATTGTACAAAAAATTCATTTCAATAAATAAGCTAATATTCTCTGTGCAAGTTTGTTATTTAGATTTTTGCTATTTTCAATGCATCTAGTTTGTAAAGAGATTTCCAAAAACTTCCAGACAAACGAAACACTTGCTGACGTAGTTTGTAAAAAATACACACACACACACACACACACACACACACACACACACACACACACACACACACACACACACACACACACACACATATATATATATATATATATATATATATATATATATATATATATATATATTTATAATATTGATACTGCAACACAAAAAATCTGAACAGTTTAAGCTCTTCAATTTGGAACATAAGTATAATGGATTGGAATAATATGAGTTTATTCATTTATGTAATGGCTTTAAGTAAATGTTATACATATTTGGCTATATACTTTTTTTAAATGATACGGTTCACACTGAGACTTTTGTAGTAAAAAAAAAAAAGTGCTGCCTTTTGGAGAAAAGACTTTTCAAGAAACTTTCTCAGATTACTTTTCAAAGACCTTTACCTCCCCCCCCTCTCATGTGGCAAGGTGGCATACGAGTATCCGATCAAAAACCTATTGGAAATGTTAAGGTTTTTTTGTCAAGGAGAGAAAGTGTACGAATTACCACAGAAGGATGGCAAAATTAGACAAATTTGTAAACTTTTTTTTAAGCCAATAAAGAATAGAGAACATTTCTGTCATTCTCTTTATCCTTATGGCTCATATGCAATATGGCAAAACTTTTTGATTTTCTTTTTTTTTCAGTCATTAGAAAATAGGTAAATGTGTTCCATAACCTAAATGGTCGTTGGCAAGTGAAGTGTCAGATACCTAAAAGAAAAAAAGGAAAATAGGCAAATAAATAGGCTTTGATTTTGGCTGATGTGGACAGACTTGTTCAAAAATCCTAATAAATATTTTTTGGAAGATATCATAGTCATCAGGATTATTTATTGCTGTTGTGAAATCTGTATTTTCGCCACCACTGAAATATCGGGGCATTTCAGAAAAAAAAAATGTGGGTAGAATTGGCAACTAGTTTTCCGTATTGTGAGCAAATCTGTGCAATGATTTGCCAGGAGTGTACCATTCCCGTGTGGTATCAAGTACATCAACCCGATTTTATTGTAGTTGTAGGCTTTTTTCAGAATTTAATTCACAAAACATTAGTGTCGTAGAGTTTTGAGGGAGGGAGGGAGAGAGAGAGAGGGAGGGAGGGAGGGAGCGAGGGGGGGGAGGGAGGGAGTGTGTGTGTGAAGGGGGTAGTTGTGGGGAGGAGACGTCAGGTTGGAAGGACAGGGAAAGAAGGGAAAGGGGTGTTTGGTAGGGGGTCGGATACACATTTAGAACAGTGGGGGCACAGAGGGCTGGATGGTAGACTTTTTTCTCGTATACATTTTTTGTTTGGGGGGAGGGGGGCTCATATGGATTCAAAAATGCCTGAGGCCTGAAATATTTTGACAGCTAAACTGGAAATTTGTGGACACCAATGTCCAATGTGTAGCCTTAGTGTTTGATAGAACTGGTGATTCTGACTTAAAGCTTCCTGCTATTGCGATCTACAGACCATTTATTTCTTTTTAATATAAAATTTTCTTTCAAGGATAATCGAATAAGTGCTCAAATGCTTTCTTTTACATCCAGTCCCTGTGTGCACGTGGTTATGTTCCAACCGGCACACGATAGGCCATTCGTCTGAAACAGGGTCCTGGTTTTAATATCTTCGTAATATTGTCTTTAGCTACATGCCAGTTGTCGACGTGCTATTGTGTCCACATGAATTCTAACATTAGGACAGACCATGTGACAGACAACCCTTACCCCCCTATTAACTTTTAACACTAACACTTAACAATTAACTCAACACTAACCCTGGCCCCATATGTGGACACAAAAGGCAGGTGGATAATGGCATATGCTGACACAGCGGTTAAACATCTTTGGGGTTGATAGGGGGAGGGGTGCGAGAAGTTTCCCAAAAGGACGCTAGGAAGGGGGAAGGGTGTTATACTGTTCTGGTATATGGTGATGGGGAAAGAGGTGTAAAGACTGAGGATGGGGATAGGGGACAGGCAAACTTCTTACAAGCTCCATGGGCGAGTAGGGGTCGGGATCCTTTAAGAAAAAAAAGTGTACCTAAAAACAGAAGTAGGAGGGTCTTGGGTTTGGAATGCATGATGGAATACACAGTTGAAGGGTGCGCATTTTAGAAGAGTTTATCTAAACAGAAGTACGAGGATCTGGCTTTAGAAGGCGTTAAAGAACAGTCAATGGGGGGGAGGTACTAGAAGATTGTGATAATGCAGTACAGAAATGGGGCGTTATTAAACAGCAGGGGTAGAGGGTATATACAGGTGGGTGTGGGGTGTGTGTTTGTGTGCTTAAATATTTGATAGGATTTGTGCGACAGGGTTATGTAGGGAATGGTATACACCAGGTATTTGTCATCACCAATGTATGCTATATTGTGCAGCCTACTCAACGTTGCACACCCTTGTGTGTGCAGTTTCATATTTTGGGGATGGAGTTAAGTAGAGAATAGCAGTTACCCAAATAACATGAAGTTTAAACTCTGTATGTCTGTGTAGTTTAAAGAAACAGCTGGCTCGCTTTGTTTCTGTAGCCAACACTGACTTTAAAAACTCGCCATTGCTTTTTTAAGGCTGGAGGTGTATGACGTATTTGGAATGTCAGAGTAAGAAAAAAAAATGGCCATGTTATTTGTGGAAAAAAATCGACATATATCTTAAACCTTGAGTTGTTCCCCTTTTGTTATCGAGGTATGGTATAGTTCGGTGATCAGAACACAGTTTCCCCAAGCTAAGGTTAAGCAGCATTGAGCATGGTGACCAAGCAAATGAGTAACCCTTTGCGCGTCTTGGCTTCCGTAGTCACCCACCTGTAAATAGGTATCTGCCCTCTTTAGGGACAAGAAAATGAAGAAGCAAGGGAGAGGAAATGGGCAACACCCTCAAAACATTAGAGAAGCTTAGGTATCTGATGCCTCCCCAATGACCACATAGGTTATGGAAACATTTTTACCTTTACCTTTTATTCTACAAAATGTGTTGTGATAAATGTTAGCCTTTAATGTAATACTTAAATTGATACGATTGCAGATATGTTATTGATGTGTCCTGTTCCCTGATTTCCTTGTCTTTTGCTTTGCTGTAGCTCGGGGACATGCTCGTTACCCAGGTCATAGCACTCCCAGCCCATTGATAGACTGCTCCATCTGCATCTCTCCCAGCAGTCTTTGATTTCCATTAGTGTTAATCACAAATGTGTTAATCACAGACTTTTTTTTTGTTTAATTGAATCTGAAAAGAAAAAAGAAGAGAAAAAGTTTATAGGCCCAGTGTATTTTTTTTTTTAATAGAGACAAACGAAAAAGAGATAAAAATAACAACAACAACAAAATAAATGTGAAGAACACGTTGAAGGCCCCACAAAAATTAGTTGTATTGGCAAGACTTAAATGACGGATTTCACATCAATCAGCGCTAGTTGCTGTATGATTTCTTGTGGGCTTTCTTACATTTTTCTAACCTTTCTACTGTATCTATTATGTACATGAGTATTTTGCTGCAAGTATGAAACTTTGCTTCAAATGTGTATTTTCCAAAATTCCTGTGTACCAAATGTTGGAAAATATGTTCTAGCAGATCACTGAGACTGCAGTCTGGTACAGGTTTGGGTTTTTTTTTTTGGTTCAGCCCTTCTTGCTAACTTTTGTACTATCATAAAACCTGGGTTTTGTAAAACAAGAAAATTGAGTATGTGTGAGTTTGTTTTATTGGCTGGTCGTAAACTGTAAAACAAGCAATTGTACCAAGCACTTAGCTGTATAAATGTTTGGGTTTTTGTGTGCTATAAACTTTAAAGAAAACAAACGAATTCTGGCAAGAAATCCAAAATATTAATGAAAAATGTAACGCTGTGAATCTGCTGCTCAACGAGAGCATCGTTCTTTCTGGGTGCAGTAGCAAATTTAATTCTGATAAGATCTTTAATGTTATGCTACTGCTCGCCAAATTCCACATATATAAATGTAGATGCCAAAAGAATTGGCCTTTGTTTGAAATATTTACGTGACAGCTAAAATCAAGATATGAGGTTGAAAAATGTGTTGCATCTATTGAATGTCTTTTTTTTTATATAGTTTTATTGCATAGTCGTGTACATATCTACCTCTGTTAGATTAGAGCAAACTGTATTACTGCTGGACGAGTCAGCCTGAAAGGTAAAATCCGTTTATTCAGCTGAGCAGTTTAATTGCGGTGGTGTGTGTTTATGGTTTGTTTTTTTGATGTTGGTGGGGTTGTTGTTTTTTTTTTTGGGGGGGGTGTTTTTTTGGTTTTTTTGCTTTTTTTGTGTTTTGTTGTTGTTGGTTTTGTCTTTAAACAATGTTTCTATCAGTTGTGTATGTAGAGGGTATGTATATGTAAGCATATGTATGCTTCAATATGTCTATATGCTTGAGTATTTGTTTGTATGCATGCATGTACGTGGGTGTATATGCATATATGACCATTTGAAATCATACGTTATCTAAAACATGCTAGTAGGTTGTGTATCAGGTGGTAATCTTATCCTTTTTAGTTTTTTTTTTATATAATAAACTTTGATATGGTTCATTTGTGGATTGATGCCTACATTATGCTGGTCTGTGTAGATTATTTGAAAAATTTAAAAAAAATTAAAAAACTTTAAAGAAAATGCATTTCAGCAAAGAATGGTGGTGGAGGGTCAGTCTTGTCTTTAAAGCACTTCCTCTTTCAACTCATCTTTTTTTTAGTTTGGAAATTCTGTATGGAAACATTTACTATAGCTTTCTTGGACTTGATTATGAAAAACCAATGTTCCTTTTCATTCTTGCCTTTTTTTATTACTTAAGTTGAAGTACTGAGCACAAAGTGAAGTAATTTATATTCATTGTATCTGGTAGAAACTGGGTATTGTCAATGGCGGTGTCACCAACTTGTAAAACTTTCCAACATAACCCGACATTGTTTTTGTAGTAACTTCATAATTTTGCTCCTGAAGTATTTGCCTGTATTGGGCTGATCTGCTCCCCAGCTGTAAGGGACTCGAGTTTGTTGTGTGGTTTCTCTTCCACCGTTAGGCCGTTTTTTCCCCTGCATAAACAGCAAGCATAGTAAGACTGAATGTGTCCCGGTAAAACTTTTCTTCTTTCTTGCCCTTTCTTGAATGAGCTAGCAGTGCTTTTAAATCTAGATTTTGTTTTTCAGAAAGGTGTTTTTGGTATTAATTGTTTCAATGTTAGTTTTGGAGGTTTGATTTGTTTGGTCTTTATCTGGGCAGTTGTGTAATTGGTTTAGTTGCATGTAATCATTCCAAGCACTGCCCATATTGTTCACCCTCAGATGAAGGATGGTGTATGTGTGTAACTTGTTGCCTGTATCATGTCTTGTAACAATCTGAAGGTCGTGGCCTTGCCATGTTTTTAAACTATGCTTTTTGTATGAAATTCATAGTAGTTTTGTAGGGTATCTGGTAGTTTTGTTTAAATTATGAAGTTAATACCTCCCACTTTGTTTGCTGCCCCAACCAACAATTTTATTTCCTCGGGGTCAAAATTGATTTTATGTGCATTATTTTGAAAAAAATACATTTAAAGCTGCTTTCCGGTCAATTTTATTCTTATGAAAGGTGAATTGAAAACCCATTTGCCAATGCTATGCAAACTTTATTTAAATGAGTGGAGTAAATGTTGCAAGTCCCCTTTAAAAGATCAACAAAAAAGTTTCCTGTAACAAGTATTGCCTCCATTTATCATGTATGTCATGACAGCCTTGTACAAAATTGTGTGCCTGAAAAAGGTTAGGTGGTGAGCACACTCCACTGGCACTTGATGATCCAACTGACTTTTTTTTTACTGAGAAAAATACAAAATTTGCACAATTTACAAGGTGATATTTGCACATACTTACTTGGTGTCTGTACTTTCTGGTTGTAAAGATAACATGGCTGGAGTGTAGCTTTTTGTCACCTCTGTTTTAAAAGCATAATGGATGAACACAATGTGGTCTGAACTATTTCAAAAGATGGTGTCAGAATTCAAAAGTCAGTTGGTCTGTCAATGTGTCACCGGTGGTCAGAGCATTGGGAAAAGCCCATCTCCCCCTTCAGCTAAAACAAAGGCTGGAGTTAGGGTTGGGTAGCCGGCTCGCAGCTTAAATATTATACAAGAATGAAAACTTTTCGAACAACTTGCCATACTTCCAAAATGCTGTTTATTTTCAATGTTTGTTCCCATAACTGAGTAAAACTTAAATAAAACTGAATAAAGGATTCTTTTAAAGATGAAATCTATTGGTATAAGAGGTAAACTGTTGAATTATATGCTGATTACCTTATTATCTACACAAGCAGTGATTATTAAAGGAAAATATCTGATTATAGGAGATTTCTGCTGAGTGCCCCAGGGCTCGTACTAGGTCCATTACTGTTTCTTTTTTTTATTAAAAATTGTGGAGGTATCAAATCAAACATTAGGTTTTCAGAGGGACAAGTTTGACATTAGCTCTAGAAATAAATTTGAGATGTTTGTACTGCTGAAATCCTTAATTCAGATCTTGAAAAACAAACCCCGGCCAAACGATGGAAAATCAAATTCAAAGAAAAAAAAAACAGGACAATTTTATTTTTACACTGCTCTGAATATTGTGTTACTGAGTTATTTTGCAAAATGAATTACTACCTGTTCCCACTGTTAGGAATGTAGTCAATGTGTATAGGCGTGTATATACATGTACATGTACTCCTAAAATAAGTGTCTTATTTTTGGCTTTATTGATTGTTTTTTATTTGTGTGTGTGTGGTGTGTGTGTGTGTGTGTGTGTGTGTGTGTGTGTGTGTGTGTGAATGGTGTGTGGGAGGAGGGGGGGGGCTTGTTTATGTGTGTAAATTCATGTTTCTGCCATGTTTTTTACTGTGGCATCTGTTGTGTGTGTGATGGTGTGTGGTCGGGGGGTTTGAATGGTGTGTGTGTGTGTGTGTGTGCGTGCGTGCTTGCGTGTGTGTTGTATACGTGCTGTGCGAGTGCGGGCGTATGCATAAATAATATATGGTTATGTCTTTTCTAGTCAATGGCTTAATAGCATTTATCCATACATTGTGTGTGTGTGTGGTGTGTGTGGGGGTGGTGTGTGTGTGTGTGTGTGTGTGTGTGTGTGTGTGTGTGTGTGTGCGCGCGCTGCGTGAGGTTGTGTGCGTGTGTGTGCGCGCGTACGTTGGGAGTTTTTTTTAAAGCTGTCTATAATGTTTGAAACAAATATGAAATTAACTCTCTTGTGTCTTTTTATTCTATTATAATTAGTATCAATATGCCTATCAGTATTGTAAAGGCCCTTCAGGAATGATTAAAGTGTTTTTGACTTGACTTGACAATTTAAGCTTCATACGAAAGAGCGATCCTTGTTTACTGCTCACGTTTGGTAGTATTTACTGCAAAGCTTTGAGAGGCCTAGACATCTGGGCCTCAATTTAAAACAATGGCAAATGGGATGAGCATGTAAACAATGTGATTAATGCTGTGACTATGTTAAATGCTTGTATGAAAAGCTACAAATATAAAGTTAATAGACTGCCCTTGAAACTTATGTACAAAATTATCTTTATATTGCCCCATTTTGACTATGCTGATGTTTGGGACAACTGTACTGATTCACTAGCGAATTCTTTGCGAATTAGCTATATATGTATGTGGAGGGGGAAAAGGGGAGAAACGTGATTTATTTTTTTTTATTTTTATAGAATTTATTTATGAACAGGATAGGGTATAAGTGATGTATGTAAACACGTGTACATTCTGCAAATTCAAAAGGAGAAAACCAAATCACTGATCTGATGACTAGATTGGAGACATTTTTTCATGCAGTTTTTCTTACCCTGTTCAAAAGTTTCCCTATAAACGTTTTTTTAATTTATGTTATTACTTTTATTAATGGGACTAGAACTATTACATTTATATTACTTTGGTTAGTGGTTAAGGCCTTTCTTTTTGTTTTCTTTCTCTCTCTTTTTTTGTATTTTTTTGTATTTTTTGTTGTTGGTTTTTTTGTCTTAGTTCGTATGTATAGGGATTATTTATTTATTAATATAATCATAAATCAATACTATCATTCTTCTGTTTGCTGTTGTTTTCCCCCTTCCTCTTTGATACTCCCTCCCCATTCCGTTCCCACCCCCACCCCCTCCCCGTTTTTGTTTGTGTTTATTTTGTTTGTTTGGTTTTTTGTTTTTTGTTTGTCTGTTTGGTTTTTTTGGTTTGTTTGATTGTATGTTTGTTAGTGTATATGTTATTTCCTTTCAGTGGTGATGGGTATTATCATATGGTATTGTTGCGTTTGCTGTTTTTTCCTTTTCTTCCTTCTAATATTTAAAGTATGAACGGAAGTATGGAGATATTGTAGTCTGACATGAAATGCTTATTGACATTTCATGGATTCTTTTTTTTTAAGTCCTAAATAATGGTTTTGGTAACATTGTAACTGATATAAGCTGTTTGTTTGACACTGTATGATTTTTTAAAAACTTTAAATGTGTGTATGCGCGTACGTGCATACGTTCCGAGTGGACGAGCGCGCGAACCGTGTGTCTTGTGGGGTGTGTGTGGGTGGGTGGGGGGGGGGGGAGGGGGGGGACTTTTGAGTGGGTTTTTTTTGGTGGTTTTTTGTTATTGTTGTTGCTTGTATTATCTACAGGCACATTTTATTTTTAAGGTTGTTGAAATCATGTTAGCTAATTAATGTTGGTGAAATGTTTTGTTTGTTTGTTTTGTTTCCCCCCCCCTTTTTTGTTTGATTTGTTAGGGATTTTCTGCTTTGTTTTTTGTTTTTTAGTTTTTTGTTTTCTTAAGATAGATGGTTTGATGATAAAAAGCAAATCGATGCTTATTCAATGTACCATATTGGAAATAAAAAATTGATTTGATTTTGATTTTAATTAGGAGGAATTACACCTGGAGGCAATGCGAATAATTGTCGGAGCAGTTTGTGAAACTAGCCACAAAAACTAGATGTAGAGTCTGGGTTCTGTTGACTCACGGACGGAGAAAAAGACATAAAATCGTATATTACTATAAAATAGTTAGTGGCATGTGCCCAAAATGTCTGGCAGATCTGATTCCAAATCTTGTCTCGGACAGTAATCCCTATGACAGACTCAGGCCTCTTGAACATTGAAGACTGATATTTGATAGAGAACTTTACCGTATGTTTTTTTTTTCTCCACTCTGCTACTGCGTTGTGGAACTGTCTTCCAGGTAACATAAAAACTATCAACTCTGTGAGTACACTTCAACATTATTTGTTTTCTGAAACCATCCTGTTGTCCCTGCATATTTTTACTTTGGGAAAAAAATTAAAAGGGCAGATTATCGATTGTCAATGCGGCTTCAATTGTGTCAGCTAAACAAGGACTTGTTCAACATGCATCTTATTGAAGACCCCCAGTGTGCATGTGGTATCGAAAGAGAAACGAGCTAAACATTATACTTAATGTTCCAAATTTAATGTAGCACACAAAGAATCCATTTTGAGACTTCCTTAGAATCTTGTAAAAATTACTATTCTTTTGAAAGGCAATCAGAATTTTCAGATGGACACAAAACAGTTTTTTCAGGGCTGTCCATGAATTTCTCTATATTTCGCATCGTTTCTAGGTGTACCATGATCAAATACTGCTGCCTAGTTCATTACAGATTATATTAATGTACCTTTTGAGACATGACATAAACGTGCTTTATGGTTGTTTAAAGAACACTTGTGCCTTATTAAATGTCTTAACTAGGGTTCTGGTTTAAGGAATCTTGGGTAATATTCCTCTCTCCTGTGTTTCAGTGTACGTCTGTCCGTTTATTTGTTTGCTTGTTGTTTGTTAGGCTGTTATGTGGAAGAGAGGGGAAGAGTGAGGGGTTTGGTTTGTTTGTTTGTTTGTTTGTTTTTGGGGGGGTTGTTTGCTTGGGTTTTGTTGTTGTTTTTTGTTGTTGTTTGTTGTTGTTGTTGTTGTTGTTTTGGGGGGTGCGGCGGTTGTTGTTGTTGTTTTAGTTATTGTTAATGCTAATGAAAGCCTGTGAGCAATCAAAACAAGCACATGCATTATTTACAAATTTTATAAGTGTGGAAAGGAAAATCCAAATGAAGTGATGATATTGTAACTTATTTTTTGTCATGTCCCTTTTTTAATAATCCGGTTTGACAGGTTTTGTGATGAATGTTGTTTTTGATGTTCTTATTGATGGATTATTGGTATCGATATAATTATTGTATTGGTTTGATAGTCTAGCTGACTGAAATTTTTTTATAAGTAGTATTAGGTGGGGGTTCTTGATTGTTTGTAGAACTTGTTGTCATTGTCTTTGTTTGGCTGACTGTTTGTGTTCCTGCATTCCTCCTCGATACCCCCTTTCCCCTGTCCTTTTCAACTGGCTTTATTTTAAATTTTATTGATTTTATTTCATTTGATTTGTTGTTGTTGTTGTTGTTGTGTTGTTGCTTTACGTGGTGATGGGTGATTACCATGTTGTTGTAAAATTGTATCGTTGTGATTATGGGTGAGTTGTCGGTTTGAAGTTTTTGGTTGGTTTGAGTGTTATGGATTGGATATCATTTTGTTTAAGTAATCCTTTTCGGTTTTGTTTTGTTTGGGGTTATTTTTCTAGATAGATGGCTTAATGAAAAAAGCAAATTTCTTGCTTATTCAATGTACATTCTGGAAATAAATTTTGACTTGGAAATAAATGTTTGACTTGACTTTGACTCGACTTGACTTGACTTAGGTTGGTGGTTTGACTTAGGTTGGTGTTTTTATGCGCATCTATATGGATTTGAAGTAGATAATTGTGATGTTCAAAGTATGTG
>CM060344.1:11258736-11261236 GCA_030674155.1 Stramonita haemastoma
CTCTCTCATCTCTCTCTCTCTCTCTCTCTCTCTCTCTCTCTTCTCTCTCTCTCTCTTCTCTCCTCTCTCTCTCTCTCTCTCTCTCTCTCTCCTTCTCTCTCTCTCGTCTCTCTCATCTCTCTCTCTCTACTCCTTCTCTCTCTCTCTCTCTCTCTCTCTCTCTCTCTCTCTCCTCTCTCTCTCTCTCTCTCTCTCTCTCTCTCCTCCTCTCCTTCTCTTCTCTCTCTCTCTCTTACTCACTTTCTCTCTTTGCTTTCTTCTCCTTTCTCTTCCCTCTTAATCTTCCAATCTCTGTTTTTCTATCTAGCTTTTTTTTTTCTGATTTTATGTTGTTCCTTTCTTCCTTTGCAATTCATGTTTTTCATTATTATGTTGTGTTAAAGAGTTTTTATGTTGTTGTTGTTTTTTTAATCTGGTTTTTTTCCCCCTTTTATGCCTACTTTGCTTGTTTTCCCGCTTACACACACACACACACACACACACACACACACACACACACACACACACACACACACACAACACACACACACACACACACACACAAAACACACACACACACACACACACACACACACTCCTGCATTATAGATTTGTAATGCCTTCTGTTTCATGGTCCTGAATATTTGCTATTTTTTAATATTTTTTGCTGTGTTATTTTTTGTTTAAATAATTATCAGTGTATCGAGTTAGGATGACGCGTTTTGTTGAATGTATTCTGTTTTCCTTTTTTTTGATATTGGTTGAACTGCTGCTGGTGGTGATGCCGGTATGTAAGGGTAGGGAGGGGGTTTCTTAGCTTTATTCCCTGATCAGGGCAAGGGCCGGATGAAAAAAAGTATGTAATGCTTACTTACTCTGTTACCCTTGAAAAATAAAGATTATTCATTCATTCATTCATTCTCTCTCTCTCTCTCTCTCTCTCTCTCTCTCTCTCTCTCTCTCTCTTCTCTCTCTCTCTCTCTCTCTCTCTCTCTCTCTCTCTCTCTCTCTCTCTCTCTCTCTCTCTCTCTCTCCCTCTCTCTCTCTTGCTTCCTTTCCCTTTCCTTTCCCCTCCAACTTCCACCTTCAGATATTCTATCCTAGACTTATTATGGAGAGGAGTATTGTATCTTGTATATTGTAACTTGATGTATCCCTGAAAAGGGCGGGGACTGGATGTAAAAAAGCACACGAGTGCTTATCTATTATCCTCGAATAAAATACTTTGCCTTGCCTTGCCTTGCCTTGCCTTGCCTCTCTCCTCTCTCTCTCTCTTCTCTCTCTCTCTCTCTCTCTCTCTCTCTCTCTCTCTCTCTCTCTCTCTCTCTCTCTCTCTCTCTCTCTCTCTCTCTCTCTCTCTCTCTCTCTCTCTCTCTCTCTCTCTCTCTCCCTGTTTCACACACACACACACACATACACACACACACACACACACACACACACACACATACACACACGCACAGACTCTCTGTCTCTCTCTGTCTCTCCCTGTCTCTCCCTGTCTCTCTCTCTCTGTTTCACACACACACACACACACACACACACACACACACACACACACAACACACACACACACACACACACACCACACACACACACACACACACACACACACACACACACACACACGCATGAAAATTTTTTTATAACACTATATTTTATTTCTTTTTATAAGTCAATTTCCTGGATTTGTTTTTTCGGTCAAGGTAGGATGTAAAAAAAAAAGTTGGTGTTATCTTAATTCTTTACCCCCAATAAAGAACAGTGTGACTCTATTTTGACACACACCTACACACTAAAACGTATGTAGCAGAGGAGAAAAGAAAAAATGACGAAAGGTCGTGAGAAAATGGGAGGTATAACACCACCCCCATCCCCCACAAAATCAAAGAAAAGTACAAGGAGAATGTAAAAAAGAAGAGGAGGGGGTGGAAGTATAAATCTGAATTGTCAAGGACAGGAAGAAACAAGCAATTCAGTTTAGATTTTTTATCTAATACTGGGGGGGAGGAAGAGAGAGAGGAGAGAGAGAGAGAGAGAGAGAGAGAGAGAGAGAGAGAGAGAGAGAGAGAGAGAGAGAGAGAGAGAGAGAGAGAGAGAGAGAGAGAGAGAGAGAGAGAGAGAGAGAGGAGAGAGAGAGAGACAGACAGACAGACAGACAGACAGACAGACAGACAGACAGACAGACAGACAGACAGACAGACAGACAGACAGACAGACAGACAGACAGAAACAGAGACACAAACAGACAGACAGACACAGAGACACACACAGACAGAAACTGAGACAGAAACAGACAGACAAAGACAGACAGGTAGATAGAAACAGAGACAGATACACATACAGAGAAAGAAAGAAAGAAAGAAACTTTTTTCCCTTTTTTTTCTTTCCTTTTGGTTTTTCATTTCTTTCTGTCCCTATCCTTCTCTTCCTTTTTCATTGTGTTGTCACCTTTTTACGCTTTTTATTATGGTCATTTTATTTTATTTTTTTGTATATAGAAACACCTTTTTTGAATAAC
>CM060344.1:11266236-11268736 GCA_030674155.1 Stramonita haemastoma
GCTGATTTGATCAATTCAGAATATGGTCATGACTGCTTTGTTAAAATGTAGTTCTACTCCTAAATATGGGCACGGCATTCATGCCTGATATGTTATGAAAAAAAAATCGATTGAACCTCATGTGCCTGTAAGGATTTGCTGGAAATGAGATCAGCCTGAAACTGACACCATGTGTCACGTGCAGATCACGTGCTGCGCGAAGGACGTGTAGCTCTGAACGTGATTGACAAGGACAGAGTGTGACATTGATGGCATGGTGTTGGTTGCACGTGCATTGTCAGTTACCTGTCTGTCACAGTGTTTGATTGACAAGGACAGAGTGGTGTGAAATTGATGCCCTGTTATGTCTGTTGCACGTGCATTGTCAGTTACCTGTATGTCACACAGTGTTTGATTGACAAGGACAGAGTGTGAAATTGATGTCATAGTGTTGGTTGCACGTACATTGTCAGTTACCTGTCTGTCACAGTGTTTGATTGACAGGGAAAGAATGTGACATTGATGCCCTGTTGTGTCTGTTGCACGTACTGTACAAGTTACATACATAACTGCCACTTGTTTGTTTCTTTTTTCTTTCCAAGACAGTTACCATCATCTTCATCACACACACACACACACACACACACACACACACACACACACACACACACACACACACACACACACACACACACACACACACACACATACACACACACAGAGCTATCGACGGGATAGCCTAGTGGTCAGAACATTGCGCTGGCCATTTGACGACCCGAGTTCGATTCCCGTTAGAGGGGATTTTTCCCTTGGAGTTAACATCAGTGCCGACTCCACTCTCCCAAAAGTCCTTCGGATGAGACTGTAAACCGAGGCCCCGTGTGCGAACGCACGCAGAACATTTTGCGCACACGTTAAATCCTGTTCCGTTTTTCGTAAGAGTAGGCCATTGTGTGCGGTGGGAACAGATGGCAATATTTACACAACTGCATACACACGGGGACTGGCTGAAAAAAAGCACATGAGTGCTTATCCGTTATCCTCGATATAAAAGAATGAAATAAATAATAAATAAACACACACACACACACAGCCTCTCCCTCCTTTCTTCCCCATCCCTTTCTATCACTCCCTCCCTGTGTGACTCAGACCACAACCCAAAGTGATAAGTTTTGTGAAACTTTATTTCCAATGGAGTGAAACAATGCCACAAATAGGAATGGGGGAGGGGGGGTATTAAGGGTGGGGGGGGGGGGTAGAGACACAGCCAGCATTGGAAAGGGAGGAGTAGGGTAGGGAGGGAAATAGAACGAGAGAGAGGGAGGAGAGAGAGAGAGAGAGAGAGAGAGAGAGAGAGAGAGAGAGAGAGAGAGAGAGAGAGAGAGAGAGAGAGAGAGAGAGAGAGAGAGAGAGAGGAGAGAGAGAGAGAGAGAGGAGAGAGGAGAGAGAGAGAGAGAGACGAGAGAAAGGAGAGAGAGAGAGAGAGAGAGAGAGAGAAGAGAGAGAGAGAAGAGAGAGAGAGAGACGGAGAGAGAGAGAGAGAGAGAGAAGAGAGAGCAAGGGAGGGGGGGGAGGGAATGAGAGGAAGACAGACCGAAAAAGGAGAAGACGAAGAAATATAATCATCAGTAGACAATCAGAGACAATCAGTAGTAGACAGAGATATACAGATACGCAGAATGATGAATAGTCAAACACATAACACATAACGCACGCGTACACACACACACACAACACACACACACACACACAACACACACACACACACAACACACACACACACACACACACACACACACAGAACGACAGGGGGTGGGGGGGAGTGGCCAGGACTGAACTAGCAAAAATTGCGGCATGACAATGACGTAACATCCAATAATGATGACGTAACAACCATCACAAAGCCACTATCACTGACGTCAGCACGTACGCAAGGTTTATACAAACCAAAAAAACCACGATGACTGATGAAGGAAATGTGACTAACTATGAAGACAATAAGTTAATAAATTGATTAATTAATCAGTTAATTAATTAATTAAGGAAGAAATGTACACCGAGGGATGAATCCAATGACAGAGATGGAGTGTAGCGCTAACAACAAAATAAATAATAAACAATAAGCTGCACCATCCCTCCACAACATTCCACTGTCATCACACATGCCATGTCAGCAACCACAGAGCTAGACTTCTGTGTGTGTTGTATGTCTGTATGTGTGTGTGTGTTTGTGGTGTGTGTGTGTGTGTGTGTTTGTGTGTGGTGTGTGTGTGTGAATGTGTGTGTGTGTGTGTGTGTGTGTGTGTTGTATGTGTGTGTGTAGTGTGAATGTGGTGGTGTGTGTGTGTGTTTGTGTGGTGTGTGTGTGTGTGTGTATGTCTGTGTTGTGTGTGTGTGTGTGTGTTGTGTGTTGTATGGGGTGTGTGTGTTGTGTGTGTGTGTGTGTGTTGTGTTGTGTGTGTGTGTGTTGTGTGTGTGTGTGTGTGTGTGTGTGATGTGTGTGTGTGTTGTGTATAGTATC
>CM060344.1:11281236-11286236 GCA_030674155.1 Stramonita haemastoma
GTGACGTACGCGCCCTGCACAACGTGACGTCACACCATCCGTGACAGAAAGCAATACTGAGCTGTCATGCTCTTTACAGTGTTTGTAAAGAGAGAGACTGGTTTACACCTTGAATATGGCCACATCATAGTTCGAAATATCAACACACACAACGCCGTCATCACAACACAGTGCTTCTGACCACGTTCTATTTTGGTTGACACTGTCTCTGACAAAGTCACTGTCTGGACATCTCCCAGGTACCAGGTGATATCATTGTGTCCCAACAAGTCAAAGAAAGTCCACATCCAGGAATCCTAAGAGCTCTTTGACCGTGGATACAGTTGCCGCTTAATGTGTAGAATTTACTAACCTGTCTCTGCAGACTTGAAAATTAAATTTCGATTTCTATCAATTGTGTTTTAAGTTCTATTTTATATATTATATTATATATATATATATATATATATATATATATATATATATATATATATATATATATATATATATATATTTATATATATATATATATATATATATCAAGGCAAATTGGAAATTGAATTTTGATTTTAGTAACGATTTCAAGTCGATTAGTTTTTGTTTTTTGTTTTGTTTCTTTTCATAGCTAGCAACAAAAGCGCTAACACACTTTACTCTTTGCTCGTAAGTACCATTGCCAGTTTTTTTCAATACATAAAAACTGCTTTTATGTTAGATATATCGTACAATGTGATTTTTTCTGAAGAAAAAAGTACCATAGAGCATATTCATTATCATACTACTTCCCTGAAATTTGCTTTTAAGTTGTTGAAACTGAGAAACGATTCACATCAAAAGAACCATTGCACCCAACGACAAGTATTGTTAACAAAAATAGTTTTGATTTCAAGAGTTCAGCTAATAAAACAGTATTCGAACAAAAATATCTTCAGGAAAAGGAATAGGCATTGGGACTGTTTGTGTAAAAATGTCTTTTTTATGCTATTTTCAAACGTTCCAACGGCAGAGACAAAATTATTCAAAACAAAATTCTCTTTTTCCACCCTGCAGCTTTCCAAATCTGATACTCAGAATATTTTTTCTCTTTCAGTTTTTTAAAAAAACTAGATAATCTCAATAATAATTTTGAAATAAATCTTAAGCATATGTATATTTTTAAAAACCTGCAAAACCTGACTAGTTGTCTTTGTATGTTAAGCGTATAGCTGATAATTGTGGTTGAAGATGCCACACAGCAAACTAAAATAGAAGCCAATGGCTTACAAACTAATTCCATTAGACTTATCTGCGTATCCAACGTCATCAAGAACTCACCTGGTGTAACCCACAACATACCGTGTATCTGACATGTCTCTTTCTTTCAATATCCAACACTTGTGAAGAAAGCACCAAACCCAGTCCAGAGCAAGCCGGTTCAGTGGTGGAGGTGTGGCCGCCATCAGACCCCTCGCTTCTGGAGATGGAGCACCGTGGAGTAGCTGGCCTGCAGGCGCATGCTCTGAGACTCCAGCCTCTGACGCAGGTCCTGCAGTGTCTCCAGCAGGATTCGTTTGCGGTGGATGTCCAACAGACGCTGGAAGCGCAGCTTCTGCTGCTGACGCACCATCTCCTCTTCCCGAGCTTCGCGGATCTTGCGGCTGACCAGACGTCTCCCTTGCCGGAGGACCTCCACCTCCTTCTCCAGACTGGCCCGGACTTCCTGCAGGGGTCGCCCTGTGCAGGGCAGGTCCTCCAAGGCTCTCAGCGACAGGCGGCTCCGAAAGGGGGCGAGAGCCAGGCTGGAGGCCTGACCACACTGACCACGGCCCTCAGCACTGCCTGACGCCTTGGCATGAACGGTGACGTCACGGCGATCTGACGTCATGCTGTTCGCGGGGAAAAGAGAATAGAAGCCGTCTTCTTCATCATCATTCTTCTTGTGGTTCACCTTGCTGGAAAAGAGGCGTACTGGTGAGGGGAGCGGTGCAGAGTCTGGAACAGGCTTCTGCCTCTTCTGACGTTGAAGGGAGACTGTCGTAAAAACAGGGCGAAACACTCCCTTCTCTTTCGTCACAGGGCAGGTCGACGTCACTGAACCTCCTGACGTCATAGGGGTAGGGAACCACGTGGTCATAATCGCTGTGACGTCCTGCTGCTTCTCTGGAGGCACGCTGGGCTGAGGACTGAAGGGCTTTCCCTTCCTTCCTATGAAGAACTCCACCTCATCCAAGCAATGGTCAGACTTGGCCCGAGGTCTGGTAGGTGGCAAGGGTTTGTCTTTCCCACAGGGCACGAGGCTTCGAGAGCAGTGACAGTCGCCGCCCATGATGCTGAACTGTAGCTTGCAGGAGAGGCGCTGGGCACAGGCCTCTTCACAGGGGGGGCGGGAAGATACAGAGTGTGGCGAGTCAGTGCAGAGCACCCTCTGTCCTCTGCTGCTTTTGGGAATGGCTCCGGGGGCTTCTGACCTGGTCAGGTCACTATCTGATGTCTTGGACATTTTGTCTTCTGTGGTGGTTGTGTTAGTAGTGGTTGTGGCAGAAGAAGAGGAATCGCTGGAGTCTTCTACGGTTGAAACAGTATGGGCACTGTTGTTATTGTTCTGATTGTTGTTATTGTTATTGTTGTTGTCATCAGTGACCACACGGCCGTCACGGCTGAGGCTGGAGTAGCCAGTGTCAGTGGAGTTCTGCATGATGTCCGGCACCATCCACAGCCTGCTTCCTTCCACCACCCACAGAGACCGCTCCTCCTCCTCCTCCCCCTCCCCCTCTACTTCTTTCTTTCTCTCCTCGTCCTCTTCCGTGGCACACCCACTTCCTTCCCCTGTCTGCCAGTCACTTCCGCCACTGGTTGGCCAATCCGAGCCACTTCCGTTGCTGGTCACCCAATCAGAGCCACTCTCTGTGCTGGCCAGCCAATCCGACAGAGAGACGTCTTCTTCCTCGTCGTCAGCAAAGTCTGTCTGCACAGCCACGTCCACTGTGGAGGTGTCTTCGTAGGAAGACAAGTCGGTGTTGGGGGTGTCGGTTGATGTATCGTTTTGGGCTTCACAGCTCTCTCTCTCCTCTGCCCTCAAAAGCGTGCACTGCAATAGGTCCGGCGAAAGAATGATAATCCAGTGCAGAGCACAGCTCGAGTCCAGCTTGTGGGTTACGGGTCCATTTTCCGAATCTAGATCATAAAGCTCTTTTGAGAAATCTCCCTTCAGGTCCTGTTTGGAGTTGTCCTGGAGGGGCTGAGCGATTCACCTCTAGTCCTTCTTCGTATTCTGAGCTGATGTTCTGAGCCAGCTGCTCGATGTTGCTGGTGATGATGCAGATGTCGTCACACAGAGACAGCACAGAAGACTTGTGGGAGCCAGACACTGTGCACAAGTCCACGGAATCCGCTCCACACAGAAAGTCCCCGTGGAAAAATCCCGCTACAACTTCTCTCGGAGTGCCAGGCAGGCGTGGACTTCTGTTGGGGATGCTGTAGCCGTCTGCGTGGAAGTTGTCGAAATGGAGCGAGTCTTTGCTGGCGTGGAGACTGCGGCCAGGGGGGGATCGACTGCTGGAGTCTGAATCCCAGAACTTGGAATCTCGGTTGGCGATGAGGGCTTTGGAGGGGGGCTGGTGTGGGGCCCTGTTCTTGCTGCGGAATTTGGGTTTGGACTTGGGCGAGGAGGAGGCCAGGCTCCTGACCAGCTCCAGGTCTCTCTCCACGCTTCGGCGCTTGGAGCTCCGGTGTTTCCTGGAGGCGGCAACTTTGTGTCTGTCCTTCTCTCCGAGGAGGCCGCGGTGTCGCCGATGCCGCTGTCTAGAGTGGAGTAGTACTGCTCGGTGTCTGTCAGAGGGGGAGTCGAAAACCACGGGCCGTGTCAACTCTGACGCCTTCACCTCCGAATGATGACGTCGATGCCGTCGATGACGCTGCAGTTGGGATTCTCGCTTGGTGCTGACGTCACTGCTGAAGGAGGTCAAGGGCGAGGTGCTGTCGGAAGAGGAGGGAGGGGCGGGGAGGAGGAGGGGGAGGGGGAGCGGGAGGAGGTGCAGGGGGACGAAAGACTCCTGACGCTGTAGGGGCTGGGGGGCGGGGGAGGGGAGCCAGGGGTTGGTGCGGATACGAGAGCGGCTGCGCGGACCCCTCTGTGAGCCGGGCGTGGAATGAAAGGAGGTCAGGCTCTCCGGGTAGCCCCCATAGCCCGCGTTGTGGAGGCTGGAGCAGTCCCAGTCACTGTACCGCTCGCGGGACGCCCAGCACACCGACACGGGGGAGGCGTGCTGAGAATGAAACACGGGCTTCTCCCCTAGAGGCGGGGAGCGAACCCTGGCCCGCCATAAGGACTGGAGGGCTCTGTGGCCGAGGTGGGGCAGAACCGGGGCGAGGACCGGAGCTTGTCCTCGAGGTACTTGTCTCCCTTGGGGGCCACGCGGCGGTCTTTGGTCTCCAGCAGGCGCTTGACGGGACTGTCCTTGCCCACCAGCTTCTCCAGAAAGGAGAACCGGGAGTCGCTGAAGGAGAACCAGGTCCCGCTGCCCTCCTGCCGGCCAGACTTGGGCGATGCAGGATCCGGCACGTCAGACAAGCTCTGCTTTCGGCCTGAGCGTGGGCTGGCGGTGGTGTGGGAAGTGGCGACAGCAGCAGCAGCTGCAGCAGCGGCGGAGATGGAGGCCTGTGGGTTGCTGGTTGTCGTCTGCCCTTTCTTCTTCCTTCCCCGGACTCGAGGCAGCGAGTTGGCCACGAACTCTCGCAGTTTCATTGTCACGCTGGCGATGATTGGCCGTCACAGTCGGCGGCGGTCTGTCTCCCTGCCTGCCATTGGCTGCTTTCAGTGTGACACGTCACCAAGGCTTGGCCTGCACAGCACAGGGGGGATAATTCGTCAGTAATCGCCCTTTAAGTGCTTGTAATTATTGGGTGGATTCAGTCACTGCTTGGAATGGTTTTGTTCTGAGAGAGCTCTTTTTCAGTGTTGGTAGGTTTGTCTGTATGTTATTGTAATAATCGATAATTATGCATATTATCCATGCATATTTCTCTACGGTACAATCTTTCAC
>CM060344.1:11305513-11310513 GCA_030674155.1 Stramonita haemastoma
CCCAGGACCTGAAGGCAAAACATAACTGTGTACGCTTAATCTGGAAAACATGCCTCAGAAAAAACCTAGACAAGCAGACAGACAAGCGGACAGAAAGGCAGAATACAGGCAGATAGACAACAGACAAGCAAACACACATATGGCAAGCAGACATCAGAAAAACAGACAAGAAAGGGGGGGGACGGGGCGGGAGACTTGCATCATAAATGTCAATTATTGGTTTTTTTTATTGTTGATGATCTACACTACTCAGGAGCGATGTACACTCAGGCAAACTAGACTATTATGCCCCCTTAGTCCGTTCAAAGGGTGGCCATAGTGAGCTCTGTGTGTGTGTGTGTGGTTTGTGTGTGGGGGTTGTGTGGTGTGTGTGTGTGTGTTTTTTGTATTAGTGTATGTTGTGTGCTTTGGGTGTGTGTGTGGTGTGTGTGTGTTGGTGTGTGTGTGTTGTGTGTGTGTGAGCCACTGGTCATACAGCCTCTCACTTTGTTGTTGCCCCCAGCGTCAATGGTTTAATCAAGACCTGTGATAAAGCCACTGATCATACAGCCTCTCACTTTGTTGTTGCCCCCAGCGTCAATGGTTTAATCAAGACCTGTGATAAAGCCACTGATCATACAGCCTCTCACTTTGTTGTTGCCCCAGAGTCAATGGTTTAATCAAGACCTGTGATAAATCCACTGATCATACAGCCTCTCACTTTGTTGTTGCCCCCAGCATCAATGGTTTAATCAAGAACTGTGATAAAGCCCAGGAGCTGAAGGCAAAACATAACTGTGTACGCTTAATCTGGATAACATGCCTCAGACAAAACCTAGACAAGCAGACAGACAAGCGGACAGAAAGGCAGACATACAGGCAGATAGACAGACAGACAAGCAAACACACATACTGGCAAGCAGACATGCAGACAAACAGACAAGCAGAGAGACAGGCAGGAGACTTGCATCATAAATGTCAATTATTGGTATCTTTATTGTTGATGATCTACACTACTCAGGAGCGATGTACACTCAGGCGACTAGACTATTATGACCCTTAGTCCGTTCATGATGTGGCCATAGTGAGCTCTTGTGTGTGGTGTGTGTGTGTGTGTGTGTGTGTGTGTGTGTGTGTGTGTGTGTGTGTGTGTGTATTAGTGTATGTGTGTGTGCGTGGTGTGTGTGTGTTGTGTGGTGTGTGTGTGTGTGTGTGTGTGTGTGTGTGTGTGTGTGTGTGCGCACGCGCGCGCGAGTGTGTGTGTGTGTATGTATGTATATGTGTGCATGTGTGTATTTGTGCGTGAGTGTGCGCGCCAGTGTGTGCGTGAGAGGGGGGGGGGAGGAAAGGAGGGAAGATGAGGTACTGAAGATATTACAGAAGGCTACAGTGCCCATGGTTGAGAGGTAGCAAGCACGCCAGTCCTGAAAGAATGAGGTCACTGGTTCGATTCCCGTCACAGGTACCTGGGGCCTACATGATTATTGTTTGAAGGAACATGCCTTTCTGTCAGTATTGACAGCTTGGTGACTGATATAACCTATGTCTTCAGCGGGATAATGACGTCACGAGTGGATTGGAATAGACCGAGGATTTGACGTCAAAAGAAAAAGTGTCAAATTTTGTTTGAGAGACAAGATGAGGACTAGACCAAAACTTAATGTCGACAATTTTTTTATTTTAATTGCTGAAAAGTCGGACAGTTAGAAAAAAACAACAAACCTAGAAATAACGGGAGAAAAATGAACAGTCGGATAGAAAATATGAGAACAAAACAGTGGTGTCTATCCTAGCTTGAAGATGGGAATGATACCTATGTGGGCGGAGCTTACAGCAATGCGGTGCAATACAACACGACACAAAACGCCTTTATTCATTTTGTTTTGTTTGTGTGTTTGTTTGTTTAAACAAAATATAGCGCTATATAAACTCCATTTATTTTTTTTTTTTATTATTACTATTTTTCTTATTATTAAATACAACAAATCATACAGTACACCTCTCTTCTCTCTCTCTCTCTCTCTCTCTCTCTCTCTCTCTCTCTCTCTCTCTCTCTCTCTCTCTCTCTCTCTCTCTCTCTCTCTCCTCTCTCTCTCTCTCTCTCTCCTCAAAAAAGTCCTTCGGATGAGACTTTAAACCGAGGCCCCGTGTGCGAACGCACGCAGAACATCTTGCGCACACGTTAAATCCTGTTCCGCTTTTCGTAAGAGTAGGCCATCGTGTGCCGGTGGGAACAGATGACAATATTTACAAAACTGCATACACACGGGGACCGGATGAAAAAAAGCACATGATTGCTTATTCTGTTATCCTCGATATTAAAGAATAAATAAATAAATAAATTAAAATCTCTCTCCTCTCTCTCTCTCTCTCTCTCTCTCTCTCCTCTCTCTCTCTCTCTCCTCTCTCTCTCTCTCTCTCTCTCTCTCTCTCTCTCTCTCTCTCACACACACACACACACACACACACACACACACTTTCAAACAGACAGACAAGCAGACACACAGACAGACAGACACACAGACAGACAGACAGACAGAATGATAAATACGCTACTCAGCGGGGCACTTAGTACCAGAGGACCAGACAGAGAAAACTTCTAACAGACCCCAGTCAATTCAATCACCTTGAAGTCTAACTGCCAACACGCACACAATTTATCCTACCCCCCCCCCCCCCCACCCCAATCCCTCCCCATCTACCCCTCCCCTCCCCCCTTCTCTGTCTGGCATGATGATATTTCTCCATTGGTCAATGAACTTGCCATCCCCCTAGGCCACTCAGGCTACACCCCACCTTTACTTTTTGTCACTTTTCCTTCTGTTTTCCTATAATTATCATTATTTTATTATTTATTTTATACCATTCTATGTCACAGTAGATTTCTCTGCGTGAAATTTGGGTTGCTCTCTCTCCCCGAGGAGAGCGTGTCACCACAAGTGCAGCGCCTACCTTTTTTTTTTCTTTTTCCTGTCGGCAGTTGTATTTGTTTCCCTATCAGAGGGGCTTTTTTCTGCAGAATTTTGCCAAGGACAACCCTCTTGTTGCCGTGGGTTCTTTTACGTGCGCTAAACAATAATGTAAACACGCCGGACCTCGGTTGATCGTCTCATCCGAAAGACTAGCACCCAGACCACCACTCATGATCTAATGGAAGGGGAAAAAGTTTTGGACCCAAACTCTTGCAATCATTCATACTACACGTACTAAGGTATCTACATAAATAAAATTAAAAAAAACAAACTTTTTTGTGAAAGACTAGCCCCTGACAGAAAAGTCACACGGTTTTGCACAAACTTGATAAGTCTCAGTTCTTCCGATTCTGTCTTTTCAGCAAACACACTGCGGGCCCCTCAGTTCTTAGTCGTCAGCTGTCTTCCTAGCTACAATAAAAATGCATGTATGGGGTCAACACTGTAGGAATCACCAGCAATCCTTATTTGAGGATCATTTCTAAATGTTTCCTGGCCACCTGGTATTGCTCTATGTCCTTAATCCTCCCCCCCCCCCCAAAACACACACACAAACACACACACACACACACACACACACACACGCACACACGTACGCACGCACGCACACACACAACACACACACACACACAAAACAAACGAACACCAAAAATATCCCACCAATAAACATAAAAAGTACACTATGCATGTTTTTATCTTTAACAAAGAAATTGGTGAAAATCTGCAAACATTTTCTTCGGACTACTATTTATATCAGAAAAATACTACATAACCCGGAAGCGAAAGGCGGAGTGTAGCCTTCCTGCCTTCAGCTATACACAACGTAACCTTGTAGTAGAAGTGGCTGGTTTTTCTGTTGAATATGCTGCTGTCGCTTTTCGTATGATTCCGTGTCTGTCTGTTTGTCTCTGTCTGTTTGTCTGTCTGTGTGTCTGTTTGTCTGTCTGTGTGTCTGTCTTATTTGTCTGCCTGTTTGTGTGGTGGACTGACTGACTGTCTGTCTGTCTGTCTGTCTGTCTGTTTGTGGCACTATTTCTGCTTCTCCATCTGTCTCTGTGTTCGTGCGTTCTGTGATTTATAGTCTTTATACTTTTCTGGTGTGTCCTTGTGTCTCTGTCTCTCTTTATCTGTCTCCTCTGTGTAAAACATGCGTTCTTTGAATTAAAGGGGCAACTTTTTCACACTTCTGGTGTGTCATTGTATCTCTGTCTCTCTTCGTCTGTCTCTGTTTCTTTATCTCTTGTCTGACTCTGTCTCTTTCTTTCTGTTCATCTCTCATCTCTCTTTTAGTGCTCTCTGTCTACTCATGCGTCACTCTACACGTGTCTGTGTGTCTGTCTACCTGTATATTTGTCTGTGTTCCTGTCTGTCTATCAGTCTCTCTGTCAGTTTTTCTGTCTGTATGTCTATATGTCTGTCTATCTGTATGTACATGTCTGTCAGTCTATCTGTCTGTCTGTCTGTATATCTTTCTGACTATCTGTCAGTCCATATGCCTGTTTGTCTGTCTGTCTCTTTGTCTGTCTGTCTGTCAGCCAATCTGTCTGTCTGTCTGTCTGTCAGTCTATCTGCATGTCTGTCTGTCTGTCTATCAGTCTATCTTTCTGTCTGTATGTGTGTTGGTCTGTCTGTCTATCTGTCTGTCAGTCTGTACTGGGCAACTACAGATAAATCTTTGTTATATGTATTTCTTTTACATGCAGAGAAGTAATTAAAACGTTAGATAAACATGCTGATTTTCATATCCATCTCCTTTCTCTCTTCCCCTCCTTCCATTCCTCAGTCCTGAAGTTCACTTTCATTCTTGACCCCCCCCCTCACCCCCACCCCCCATCAAGCCTCTCTCTCTCTCTCTCTCTCTCTCTCTCTCTCTCTCTCTCTCTCTCTCTCTCTCTCTCTCTCTCTCTCTCTCTCTCTCTCTCTCTCTCTCTCTCTCTCTCTCTGTGTAGTTGGTGATGCTGGTTTGTGGGGGTAAGAGGTTTGCTATTGCCCTTTTTTAAACTACCTTTTTTCTTAGCTTTATTCCCTGATTAGGGCAAGGGCCAGACG
>CM060344.1:11313013-11328013 GCA_030674155.1 Stramonita haemastoma
TCCTCCATAGGCACTGTCATATCGCCTGTCCGCCTCTGGTGCATTTTCAGCTTTCACTTACATGCACGTGCATATGCGTGTGCAAACCTGTGTGCACAGACATACAGTGTGTATACGTGTGTTTGTGTGTGTGTATGTGTGTGTGTGTGTGTGTGTGTGTGTGTGTGTGTGTGTGTGTGGCGCGCGCGCGCACGTATATACTGATATACATACAGACTCACTTACACACATGGACGCAAGCGCGTGCGCACGCACGCACGCACGCACACACAAACACAAACACACACACACACGAATACATGTGCGCTCTCACACAAACATATGTATAATATATAGACGTGCACGAACGAACCCCGCCCCCCCCCCCATCACACACACACACACACACACACACACACACACACACACACACACACACACACACACACACACACACATGTAGGCAGAGCAGACATAGACAAGAGGAAATAACTCTGGTCTGCAGACAAATTCTGTTTAAGGACCAGGAGAGTGTGTTTGGGGCGCCAGAGATAATCAGAAAGAGATAATTCATTCAGGTTTATGACAAGAGAGAGAGAGAGAGAGAGAGAGAGAGAGAGAGAGAGAGAGAGAGAGAGAGAGAGAGGAGAGAGAGAGAGAGAGAGAGAGAGAGAGAGAGAGAGGAGAGAGAGAGAGAGAGGAGAGAGAGAGAGAGAGAGAGAGAACTGAACACTAAACACTGAAATTGTTTAATGTACATCGGCCTTGGGCCACAATACACTTTCAGGGGCAAAAATGGAAAGATGCAAGAAGTGAAATATAACTGGTCGTAAACCTTGATAAAGCTTTGCCATACATAATACCTGAGGAGAGAGAGAGAGAGGAGAGAGAGAGAGAGAGAGAGAGAGAGAGAGAGAGAGAGAGAGAGAGAGAGAGAGAGAGAGAGAGAGAGAGAGAGAGAGACAGACAGACAGACAGACAGACAGACAGACAGACAGACAGACAGACAGACAGACAGACAGACAAAACGCGCGTGCGTGTGTGTGTTGTGTGCGTGTGTGTGTTATTGTTTGTATGCCTTTCTGAGTGTGCGTGCGCGTGAGCGCGCGTGTGCGTCGTGCATGGGTGAGTGCATCCATAAGTGTGTGTGTATATGCTTGGACTCTTTCCTGTCTGCCTGCATGAACAAATTAACGTACATTCACAGCTTCCCCAACTCTCATCATTATGTCATCAAGCGCTCTAGCACACACGTGGAAAATGTCTGCGAATATTGTACAGTGTATGAAATGTATTTTCATACATGCTCAGAGTATCATCTCTCTTGTATAACTGAGAATAAGTAAGCAGCTTGTGTGTCAACGATTAAAGGTTGTGTCACATTAGTTGTGTAGTATAATAATTGTTATATCTTCTATAACGTAGAAAGACACGCAAGTGGTGTGTCAATGATTAAAAGTAGTGATGCAATCTTGTTGTTGTTGTTGTTGTTGTTGTTGTTGTTGTGTTCTTCTTCTTCTTCTTCTTCTTCTTCTTCTTCTTCTTCTTCTTCTTCTTCTTCTTCTTCTTCTTCGAAATTCTTCGCAATTCTTCGAAATTCTTCGCAATTCTTCGAAATTCTTTTTCTTCTTCTTCGCAATTCTTTTTCTTCGCAATTCTTCTTCTTCGCAATTCTTCTTCGGAATTCTTCTTTGCAAATCTTTTTCACAATTCTTCTTTGCAATTCTGTGCACTTCTTCGCAAATCTTCTTTGCATTCTTCTTCGCAATTCTTCTTTGCAGTTTTTCTCCGCAACTCTTCGTATTTCTTCTTCGCAAGTCTTCACAATTCTTCTTGTTCACTTTTTCCTTTTTCTTAGCTTTGGTGGTAGTAATAAATGTAATAATACAGTTCTGGCTTTGTTCTAGAATTGATATTGATAGTAATAGGAGCAGCAGCAGCAGTAGTAGTAGTAGTAGCTAGCAGGTAGTAGCAGCAGCAGCAGCAGCAGCAGCAGCAGCAGCAGCAGCAGCAGCAGCAGCAGCAGCAGCAGCAGCAGCAGAGTAGTAGTAGTAGTAGTAGTAGTAGTAGTAGTAGTAGTAGTAGTAGTATACAGCAACAGATTTTGAATTTTCCGTTGTTGGTCGTCTTCGTCTATAAATATGTAGCATTAAAAGACAAAACAAAAAAAAGCATTATTAACTGTCTTAAACTCCCGGTGTATTACAGCCTTTAAAGGTTAAAAAAAAAAATGTCGACGTCAGTCCTTTTTTTCCCTTATCACCGCCTCCCCCATCAAAACTTTTCCAGTGGACAAAAATCAATACTCGGTCGGTGCGAGACAGGCTATAGAATTTCTTTCGTTCTGTGCAAAAGACACTGCATTCAGTGTGAACGTGTAATGATTATTTCAGAGGAAAAAGTGGTGGTAGGTAGGCAGTGTTAGATTATTACCTCCAACATGAGTCTGCCTTTGACAACCTGAAAGTTTGAAGAAACGCACACGCAATTTCAATCGCACAAGCGTGCACGCGCGCCAGCGCACTTCACACACATGCACACCTACAGACAGACAGACAGACAACGACAGACACAGACAGACAGCAGACAACAGACAGACAGACAGACAGACAGACAGACAGACGCAGACACACACAACAACACCACACACACACACACACACACACACACACACACACACACACACACCACACACACACACCACAACATACGTACACACATCACCACACAACACTTCCCCGTCTAATATCACTATTTAGTGGAATGATATTAAACTGAAGAACTAAACACACACACACCACACACACCAACACACACACACACCACACACACACACACACACACACACACACACTCACACACTACACACACACACACACACACACACACACACACACACACACACACACACACACACACACACACACACACCAGTGACCCAGAAAGAAATATAATTATGTTCTGCCAATGCCTCAGATGATCTCTGACATAAGGAAGATGTTCATGAAGACGTTGGTCAAGTCAAGTCCAGTCAAGTCATACTTTTAATTCCAGGTGGTACATTGAATAAGCAGCGCAACTGCTTTTTTCATTAAGCCATCCATCAAGAAAAAAAAAATCATGTATATGCATATATTGGGGGACCCTAAGTGTGTGTGGTGGGAACCGTCTTGCTGTTTTCTAGGGCTTTTCCCAGAGCAGTGCTCTAACATGTCTTCCAATGTTGACTCCCAGAACGCTGGCCCCTGCTGATGTTGGATGAAGGCCATCTTTCAGTGTCCTGAAGCCAGTATCCAAGTTCTCATGACTGATCAAGGAATTTTTTTTTTTTATGCCAAACAGGTCTGAAGTCATCAGGGCATTGAAGACCTCTCTCTTCATGCTGAGCTGAGAGTCTTTCACTGGAGCAATCTTACTGACTATAATCTTCAGCCTGGGATGTTTCTTGGCTATGTCCTTGATGCATTCAGTGAATTGTTGGCTCCATGCTTTGGGGTCTGTCTTCTTGATGATGTTCATTCCACAGTGAAGCACCACAGCATCTAAAGGTTTCTCAGCTGACATTTGCACAGCCTCGAACGTTGGGCAGATGTCTTCCACTGTGAAGCATTTGTTAGACACAGCATCGAAACCATGCAGAAATGTGTAGGACTAACTATATTAACAACAGAGTCATGCAGTATCATACCTTGAGGAAGGTCTTGTTCTTCTTTTGTTTTCACAGACAGATTATGTGCCGTGTAGGAGTGATACATTACGTCACTTGAAATTTTGACGTCATTGGTCTTGGATTTTCGTGTTTTATTTTCATCAGTGTTTTCATCTTGTTTAGAGCTGAATATTTTATAGTAGGCCTTTTGTGTGCTGGCTGTTCTAATGGCGATGCAGATCTTGCAGCCTCTGCATAAATAGGACACGTAGTTATGGTTGTATTATGCCTCCTTGTCATGCTTGGGAGTCAGAGTCTTATCTTGACTGTTTTCGATAGATAATTTTCGAATCATGTCATTTTTTATGGTTAATGATACTTTCAAGCACTAAGACACGGTCACATAAATTGGCGATGACAGATTTTAAATCATGGATAACACTCACTGTGTTCACTGGTGCTAGACCTGTTGGGCTTTCTGCATAGTCGGCAAGATCTGAAGCTTTGTCCAGAGAAGGCTTGATTTGCTGTTCTGCACGCTTCAGAACCTATCGAAGGGTCTCGCTGTCATCATTGACCTTCATCGCCGACCTCCTTCGTCTGTACCTTTTCTTTGAAAGCCGGTGATGTTACACGGCTTCCTAGGCTCTTGGGTCGTGTAGATTTGGTCATAGGCGCTAGGCCTATCTGAAGGTTACAACTGCGGTAACTCAGATGGTTATCGATTTAGATACATACCGTTTCGACCATCTTGAATCGATGGGGATACCCCGCTTTTTCTTCTTCTTCTTCTCAATTCTTTTTCTTCTTCTTCTTCTTCTTCTTCTTTTTCTTCTTCTACTTCTTCTTCTTTTTCTTCTTCTTTTTCTTCTTCGCAATTCTTCTTCGTCGCAATTCTTTGGAATTCTTCTTCGCAATTCTCCTTTTTCTTCTTCATCTTCTTCGTCGTCGTCGTCGTCGTCGTCGCCATTCTTCGCAGTTCTTCTTCTTCGGAATCCTTCGCAATTCTTCTTCTTCTTGTTCTTGTTCTTGTTCTTGTTCTTCTTCTTCTTCTTCTTCTTCTTCTTCTTCTCCTCCTCCTCCTCCTCCTCCTCCTCCTCCTCCTCCTCCTCCTCCTCCTCCTCCTCCTCCTCCTCCTCTTCTTCTTCCTTCTTCCCCTCCCCCTCCTCCTTTCTTTCCTCCTCTTCTTCCCCTCCTCCTCTTCCACTTTGTTCTATATTCAGCAACAACTATTTCATCCATGGAAATATCATCGCATGTCTGTTAAGATAAGCTCTATGAGAAGACAGCAAAAATATCTGCTTACCTGTGTGTTTCATCTTTAGCATCATCAGACATTTTGAGTGGATGGACTATTCAGTGTCTGCAGCAACAGCAACAAAGAAGGAAGGAAGGAAGGGTGATTAAGGAAGAAAAGAGCTCCGCACGCAAATACTTCGTCTGTCTTCTGCTGACATTTTTGTCTGAAGAGAGGAGAGAAGAGAAGAGAGGAGGAGAGGAGAGGATGGGTAGAGAAGCAGCATCAGCAGCAGACGATGACACACGTCTGGCCATTGATTGGACCATCGTAGATGTCCATCACCTCACACTCACCACCCCCCTTCAGAGGACTCAGGGGTGACAAAAGCATGGCAGTCAAGCGAAGCCTGAAGCAGCCTATATATATACACCCTAACAAAGTACAGGCAAAGAACACACACATGGGTAAGAACACAAACGTCAGTGGAAGGATTGACTGACGGAACATTGATTACAAAAACATCGGGGAGAAAATATGTTTTGTTGATGTTGAATTTCTTGCATACATGTACACGTCCATGTTTTGAAGAACTGGAAGAAAGTGCTTGTTTGTCAAGGTGGAAAATAGCACGATTAAGCTCCTCGCGCGTGAAGAAAAAAGAACAAAATATTTGCAAAAAAAGAAGAAGAAGAAGAAGAACAACAACAACAACAATACAGCAATTACAGTGTCAAGAATTGCCAAGAACAACGATTGTAAAAAAAAAAAATGGGGGAGGAGATGAAAAAGAGACGAAGGGTAGGACAGACAGCACGCAGACATACAGACAGACACAATAGACAGATGTACAGAGAGATAGACACACACACTCTCACATACATACACAGACATCACCACTGACGCTGATACCCATAATTATTGATATTTAATAATCATAACGATTTCGGCCAACAGCTGTTATTACATGCAAACAAAAGGGAACAAAAGTGACAACAAAGAACATAATTATCGATCATGATGGTAGTTGATACGAAACTAGCTGAACACATCTTGCAGTCAGTGAATAAGTAATCGTGTACATTTCCAATGCCATCTCCCATACCTCAGTCAATACACCTCTGCAGTCTGGTCCCCAGCTTTCCAGGTTTAGATCTTATGGCAGCTTTAGCAAAGAGTCTCCATACTTCTTCTTCGTCTAGCGCTCGGACAGCAACTATTTTTGTCTGTCATTTGAACGAAAATGCGTCTCGCTGCCGTTAAGCATTATTAAGCTTATAATAATAATGATTAATAATAATAATTAATTCTATAATGATAATTATTATTATAAAATTAATTAATTGTTATTATCAATTATCATTATTTTAAGCGCCTGACAAGTCAGGCCCAGCGCATCCGACTTCGGTGTGTGGGGAAATTGTGATCTTTGAAGTCTTTCTGGAAAAAAAGAAAACAGGCAGAGAATGGACTAAGAAGGCAGAAAATAGACAATAAGGAGGTGACGAATTCAAATTCAAACTCTTTATTTCCTGTCATCCCTTTAGGAATATGGAGGATTTTACAAAACAGCAATAAACAAAATCATAACTGAA
This sequence comes from Stramonita haemastoma, assembly GCA_030674155.1. Classification (NCBI taxonomy): domain Eukaryota; kingdom Metazoa; phylum Mollusca; class Gastropoda; order Neogastropoda; family Muricidae; genus Stramonita; species Stramonita haemastoma. The sequence continues at coordinate 11,319,474 of CM060344.1, forward strand.
CAACATTCATGCACCATGTAGCTGAATATTTGAACAATTACTAAAAAAAAAAAAAAAATTTTTAAATTGTCCGTTTACATATATCAAACTCACAAAGTTTACATGTTGTTTCTGATAATGTCGATCATTTTAACAACATTGAGCAGAGACTTCTTATTTGGTGAAAACAAGAAGTAAAGGAACAAGGCAGACACAAAGAGAGAGATAGAACAGTTCTAGCAAATGATTTCCAGAAGGTGGGGATGCTGTCTATACTGACAGACCCCGGCATCCCCACGGGAGAGATCCTTACAATGAGGGAGCAGGAACAGGTAAGCAGAGGGGGGGGGGGGGGGGAGGTTACAACACAGGCGAATACTAAGAGAGCAGGCAGACGGAACAGAATAACAACTGGTCATTTTATGAAGTAGAAAAAGGCAGAGCAGAAAACAGGCATCCATCTGTACAGGTTTTTGTTGCTGCTGTTGCTATTGTTGTTATTATTCTCCGGCAAGAAGTGAGGAGACAGCGATCCAAGACTGTTGACCCTCTAAGAACAAAGGAGACGCAATATAACAAAAAGGCATACAGCAGATCAAACAAAGCATCATCATCAACAGCAGCAGCAGCAGCACGTCATCATCATCATCTCATCTCATCATCATCATCATCATCATCATCATCATCATCATCGTCATCATCATCATCATCATCATCAATCATCATCATCATCATCATCGTCGTCGTCGTCGTCGTCGTCGTCGTCATCATTATTATCGTCGTCGTCATCATCATCACCACCACCACCACCACCACCACCATGACCATCAGCAGTGCAGCAAGAGAAGTAGCAGCAGCAGCAGCAGCTACGTAAAAACAGAGTCCTCTACTGGAATTTCTTATAATTCTGAGATAATAAAGCAGTCTTTAATTCTAAGTCTTGTGTCTTGACCACAGCCTTGCATGCTAGCAGAAGCAATACCCGGGTTAGCATAGTGGTCAGAACATTGCGCTTGCAATCTGACGACCCAAGTTCGATTACGGTTCGAAGAGATTTTTTTCTCCCCTGGAGTTAATATCCGTGCTGATTCCACTCTCTCCAAAAGTCCTTCCGATGAGACTATAAACCGAGGTCCAGTGTGCGAACGCACGCAGAACATCGTGCGCACACGTTAAAACCTGTTCTACTTTTCCAAAGAGTAAGCCATTGTGTGCCGGTGGGAACACATTATAACATTAAAAACTGCATACACACGGGGACTGGATGTAAAAAAAAAGCCCATGAGTGCTTATTCCATTATTCTCGACATACATGAGCAAATAAATAGATACATGAATAAATAAATAGATAAATAACTGCAACAACGGCAACAATAACAATTACAACATAACACAACAACAACAGAAGCAACAACATTTACAGCAACAGCGCTATCATCAACGGCAAAATACCGAATAACAACTACAACTGCAGCAGCAACTACAACAGTAGCGACAACAACGAATACAACAATGGCAACAACAATTACTAGGACAATAACAGCATATACAGCAATAGCAGCAACAACAGCTGCGGCGATTAGTAGTAGTAGCATACTTAAAATAAAAAATAACATCAACCAGCACGACAAAAACAACTTAACAAATAAAAGCACTACTCCAACAAATAACAACTACAACAATAACAGTAGGAACAGCAATAGCAAACAACTACTACTACAACAGCAGCAGCAACAACAGCAATAACAACAACAACGACAGCATTAACAACTACAGCAATAGCAACAACAACAATACGGCTCTAACAAGTACATCAACAGCAACAACTACAACAATAACAACAGCAACAATCACGGCAATAGCAGCAACAATAACTACGTCAATTGCAACAACTACTACGACAATAACAACAACTACAACAGTATCAGCAACAACTATGACAACAATAAACAATAACAACAACTACGACAATAACAACGAACGACATAACAACGACAATATAACAATAGCAGCAGCAGCAACAACAACAACAGCTACAACAATAGCAGCGATCAACCTCATAAACGCAGACAGCCGTGGCAGCAGGAGCAGCAGTAACAACAGCAGCAGCAGAAGCAGCAACAGCAGCAGCAGCAGAAGCAGCAATAGCAGCAACAACAGCAGCAACACAGGCAGCAGCAGCAGAAGCAGCAACAGCAGCAGCACAGCAGCAGCAGTAAAGCAGCAACAGCAGCAGCAGCAGCAGAAGCAGCAAAGCAGCAACAACAGCAGCAGCAGCAGAAGCAGCATACAGCACAGCAACAGCAGCAGCAGCAGAAGCAGCAATAGCAGCAACAACAGACAACACAACAGCAGAAGCAGCAATAGCAGCAACAACAGCAGCAACACAGCACAGAGCAGTAGCAGCACAGCAGCAGCAGCAGCAACAGCACACAGCAGAGCAGCAATAGCACAACAACAGTAACAACAGCAACAGCAGCAGCACAACAATAGCAGCAACAGTAGCAGTAGCAGAGCTTACACGCAATGCGGGTGGTCGGGCGAGAAAAATAGTCATCTTTCTACCAGACAGAGGCACTAAATAAAGCAGTGAACTCTGGCTCTACATCCATCCTCTCTCTTCCTTGACAGCTCATCACAAAGCCTTTAGCCTAGGTCTCTCTGAAATACACCCCCTCCCTCCCTTCCCACAACATTAACACAACACACACTTCATCGTCAGTGTCCAAAAACACAACAACACATCCCAACAAAGTCATTGCCCTGATGCTTCTCATAAAAAAGAAAAGAAAACTAAGAAAAATTCCAAATTATTTAACGTTTGCTTTACAGAACAAACAAAAAAGCTACAACTACAACAACAACAAAAACAGCTATGTTAGAAAACGGAAAATACAACAAAAAAACAACGAGAAAAGGCAAACAGAAAAAGAAGGAGAAAGTAGGAAAAGAAACCAATAAATAACAAGAAATTGTTTCTGAATTGCTTCGTCTGTCGTTCTGTTTTTCTGCTAACTTGTCTCTAAGTGCACTTCTAACGAAAAAGAAGAGAAGAAGAGGAAGAGGAATGACAAAGAAAAAGAAGAAGTGCAACGAAGGAGAAAAAGACTAGAAAGAAGAATTTCGACGAACAAAATGCCACAAAGAACTCGAATTGCAAAGAAAGCAAAAAATAAACAAGAGCAAGAGATGTGAAGAAGAAGAAAAAGAATTGCAAAGAAATAAAATTGCGAAGAAGGAGAAGACGAATTGCGAAGAAAAAGGAATTGAAGAAGAATTGCGAGTAATTGCGAAGAAGAAGAAGAAGAAGAAGAAGAAGAAGAAGAAGAAAGAAGAAGAAGAAGAAGAAGAAGAAGAAGAAGAAGTTGACGAAGAATTGCAAAGAATTGCGAAGAAGAAGAAGAAGAAGAAGAAGAAGAAGAAGAAGAAGAAGAAGAAGAAGAAGAAGAAGAAGAGAAGAAGAAGAAGAAGAAGAAGAAGAAGAAGAAGAAGAAGAAGAAGAAGAAGAAGAAGAAGAAGAATTGCAAAGAAGAAGAAGAAGAAGAAGAAGAAGAAGAAGAAGAAGAAGAAGAAGAAGAAGAAGAAGAAGAGAAGAGAGAAGAAGAAGAAGAAGAAGAAGAAGAAAGAAGAAGAAAGAAGAAGAAGAAGAAAGAGAGACAGAAAAAAAGAGGAGATAAAGAACAAAACTAAAGAACAAACAAAGAAAATATGTGTGCTGTTTCTGTAAAACAAACAACAACAAAAAAAAAAACATAAAAACCTCAGGGACAAAAAAAAGTTGCCACAAAATGGAAGCCTTTCTCCCCGCAAATAGAAGTGTGGAAATTCTTTCACCTTTTAATCCCTCTGTTGTCCCCAACCAAACACCCCTCTACATCTCCCTCCCCCCTCCTTCCTCTTTCTCTTTCATCCCCTAACACCAGGTTTTTACCAATGGCCTTGACCTTTCATTTGAACAAGAAGTTTCTCAGCGTCAGACAGAACCGGAAGTGAATTTCTCTATTTGTTCTCGCACAACTCCACGTGAAATCTCGTCACTGGCTGCTGGCTTTATTGGCGGCACCCCACAGTTAGGGTTTGGGGCTAAAATTCTTCTGCATTCTTATAAGTTAGGTTCTGGGACTTAAACTCCACTGATTTTTTTATAAGTTAGGTTTGGGGGTTTAAATTCTTTTGTATTCTTATAAGTTAGGTTGGGGGGCTAAAATTATACTGCATTCTTATAAGTTAGGGTTTGGGTTCAAACTACACTACATTCTTATACTTTAAGTTGGGACTTAAATTCTACTGCATTCGTATAAGTTAGATTTGAGTCATGAAATCGAATACATTCTTATAAGTTAGGTTTTGGCGGCTTAAATTACACTACATTCTTATAAGTAAGGTTTTGGAGGCTTAAATTACACTACATTCTTATAAGTGAGGTTTAGGGCTTAAATTGCACTACATTCTTAAAGTTAGGTTCAGAGGCTTGAATTCCAATAGGTTCTTATAAGTTAGGGTTTGGCAGCTTAAATTCCTTTACATTGCTGATACACTCTAAATACGACACAGCGTGTTACCAGCACATCATATCAATAACGATACTAGCATGTTGTGTGAAAAAGTCATCATCATATGCACAGTTCAGGAGACCTTTGCAGAAAGCTTTAGGATTGAACAGTTTTTTTTTTATATATACTCCACCAAAGTTGCTCTCTCCTTTCTCTGTTGTCTGATAAATTTACACACACACACACACACACACCACACACACACACACCACACACACACACACACACACACACACACACACACACACACACACACACACACACACACACACTATTTCCATGCAAGGTCTTCAGCGTAAGAGCAGTTAGGACTACTTTTCATCTTTCTTATGCTTATCTTTATTTTTCCTGACACCCCCGCCCTACCCCCCTACCCCTCCCTCACACACACACACACACACACACACACACACACACACACACACACCACACACACACACACACACACACACACACACACACACACACACTCCCCGCCCCTAGAATAAGTACACAGCACATGTTTTACATTTTGAAAACATTCAAATCAACGGAGAGTATCTTTCACGGCACTGTTACAAGAGAACTAGTCGACCTCTCTACGCATTTGCGGAGTGGAGCTTAAGAGCCGTGTGCAAAGCTCAGCTCAAAGATGGATCTATTTGCCAAAACACAGCCAACTGTATGCTGTCTTTTTCCCAGCAAATAAGCTGACAAACAAGGTGTTTGGAGTGAGGAGGGAGTAGTAGAGGGAGGGGGGGGGGAGGTAGAGTGGACAGGGAGATGGAAGGACAGACATAAACATTTATTCATTTATTCATTTATTTATTTATTTATTCTTTTATTTTTTTATATCGAGGATAATGGAATAAGAACTCATGTGCTATGTTTACATAGAGTCCCCGTGTGTATGCAGTTTTGTCAATTTTGTCATCTGTTCCCACCGGCACACAACACAGACACAGACAGACAGACAGACAGACACACAGACACACACAGACACAGACACAGACACACAGACACAGACACACACACAGACACACAGACACACAGACACACAGACACACACACACACACACACACACACACACACACACACACACACACACACACACACACACACAGGCCGACAGAGAGAGATACAGACAGACAGACAGACAGACAGACAGACAAACAGAGAGAGGGGGGAGACAAGGGTGATGCAGTTTCCACGTACCATTTTAATAGCTGGTTTCTACAGAAATAAACTAAAACATGTCTGCTAGCACTCCTTGTACCCTCCACAGGAATTCCTGGCGCGATAAGAAAGTACCCCTAAAACATTGTTGCCCGTTTGAGCGAAACTTTGGGAGGGAAGGGGGGGGGGGGGGGTTCCTGTGTTATAAAGTCTGTTTCCGTTCATTTTTGGTATAAAGTAAATTTTGAGTTTTGAGTCTTGAGTTAACATCAGTACAGTGCTGATTGCAGGCTACACACCAATATTGATTTGGACTACTTTTCCACCCGCATATCTTCATACATCACTCTTGCATTCGCTCTGCCTCGTACCAAGGTATCCACAGAAATGAAAACCACTTTTTTCAGAGAGACTAGCCCCTGACTCAAAACTCGTGTGATTTTGCACAAGAGTTTTAACTTTTTTTTTTTTTTTTTAACCAGCAAACACTGTACCCTTCTCAGTCCTTTGCCGCCTGCTAGCTTCCTAACCGCAATATGCATTCGCGGGGTCAGCAATGTAGAAACTCAAGCAATCCTCATTTGATGATCATTTCCAAATTTCTCGTGACTACCTGGTATTGCTCCATGTCCTCAATCCCTAAAGCAAGTGCACAGTGCATTTTTTCCCACTTTCAAAAATCTGTGAAAATCATCAAAAAATATTCAGACCTGCACTCTACAGCAGCTACTACACGACCTGTAAGCTAATACTGGAGTGTAACCTGCAGACCAGGCAGACAGACCAGCGTCAGACTTCATCTGTGCCCGGGGGACGGGATAGCCTAGTGGTCAGATTTTTCCCCTGGAGTTAACATCAGTGCTGACTCCACTCTCCCCAAAAGTCTTTCGGATGAGACTGTAAACCGAGGCCCCGTGTGCGAACGCATGCAGAACATCTTGCGCACACGTTAAATCCTGTTCCGCTTTTCGTAAGAGTAGGCTATTGTGTGCCGGTGGGGACAGATGACAAGGTTTACAAAACTGCATACACACAGGGACAGGTTGAGAAAAAAAAACACATGAGCGCTTATCCCATTATCCTCGATATAAAAGAATAAAATAAACTATTAAAAAAAATAATAATTTGCCATAGGGACTGTCATTCCCCTGTCAGACTGACCAGCTACACCCAACGCTGTACCAGAATAAAACCTAGAGCGCAACTCCATTGTCTTCCGAGACTGAAGGATGCCTGCTGTATAGTGCTGACTCCACTCCCATGAAAGTCCGTGCAAGAGACCCTAAAACAAGCTCCTGGGGTTTATATATATAAACCCTTGAAAAACCCCCCATAGATAGATAGATAGATAGATAGATAGATAGATAGATAGATAGATAGATAGATAGATAGATAGATAGATAGATAGATAGATAGATAGATAGATAATAATTTGGGGGGTTGTTTTTAGTTTGCGTTCCTTGGCTAAAGCTCAGCATATCTGAGGTTCTTCAACGGTGACATTTTGTGTATGCGACTGTGTATTTCTCAACATTAAGGGAGCTGCATTCCTACTTCGGACATAAGCCTCTAAAAAATAACCCCCCAACCCCCCCCAAAAGCCGTATGCAGAACGTCTGACGCACACGTTAGAACCCTCTCCAGGTGTCGTAAAAGAGTAGACAAGCTATGGCCAGCAGTATGGATGTCACACAAACATGCCCAGCATGCATTCCGCTACCTGTTGAGGGATGGACTCCGCTGGGTTCATGGCAAGCAGCCTGCAAAAAAATGTTAGTGCAGTGCCCAGAAGACATTTGCTCATGGAGTTGATAAACACAAAAAATCAAGTTGTTATTTAAAAAAAATAGGGAGAGGGGAACAGAGAAGGGGGGGGGGGGGGGGGGGGGGCAGGGGGAGTGAGGGGAGGGGAGTGAAGAGTTTATGCACTTAAGAGGAAGGTTAAGAACATATGTTGTTGCTGTTTTTTTTTTGTTGTTAATGTTGTTTGCAGTTAGCGTCAAGTTATCATCGCCATTATCACAAACATCATCGCTACATGTAGGAATCTCGCTCTTATCTCTCTCCCTACCTCCAAACATGTTCGGATGTTGTTTTTTGTTGGGTTTTTTGGGGAGGGGGATATTTTTCCCCTTCTTCTTCTTCTTCTTCTTCTTCTTCTTCTTCTTCTTCTTCTTCTTTTTCTTCTTCTTCTTCTTCTTCTTCTTCTTCTTCTTCGCAATTCTTCTTCCATTTCTTCTTTTCCATTCTTTTCTTCGCATTCTTCTTCTTCTTCTTCTTCTTCTTCTTTCTTCTTCTTCTTCTTCTTTCTTCTTCTTCTTCTTCTTCTTCTCTTCTTCTCTTCTTCTTTTTCTTTCTTCTTCTTCTCTTCTTCTTCTTCGCTTCTTCTTCTTCTTGTTCTTCTTTTCTTCTTTCTTCTTGTTCTTCTTCTTCTTCTCTTCTTCTTCTTCTCTTCTTCTCTTCTCTTCTTCTCTTCTTTTCTTTCTTCTTCTTCTTCTTCTTCGCAATTCTTCGCATTCTCAATTCTTCTTCTTCTTCGCATTTCTTCTTCTTCTTGCATTCTTCTTTGCAATTCTTCTCTTCGCAATTCTTCTTCTTCGCAATTCTCTCTTCGCAATTCTTCTTTCGAATTCTTTTTCTGTATGTCATTCTTTTCTTCTGTCTTCTGTCTTTCTTCTGTCTTCTTCTTCTTCTTTTTGCTCTTTTAACTTTGATGTCTTCTTTATTCTTCTTCTTCATCGTCTGCTGTCTGTCGTCTATTGTCTGTCTGTCTGCTCTGCTGTCTGTCGTCGTCTGTCTGTCTGTTGTCTGTCTGTCTGTTGTCCCTCTCTTTCTCACCTCCCTCTATCTAT
>CM060344.1:11333013-11335513 GCA_030674155.1 Stramonita haemastoma
CTGCATGCACACGAGGAGGGGGTGTAAAAAAGCACATAGATGCTTATTCCATTATCCTCGACATAACAGAATAAAATAACAAAATAAAACACACGCGCGCGCGCGCACGCGTGCGCGCGCGCACGCACACACACACACACACACACACACACACACACACACACACACACACACACACACACACACACACACACACACACACACACACACACAGAGAAAAAATATGGGGCGGTAGCCATAAAATGTTAACATAAAAGGTTAAAACAAAATAGCGAAGGACAGTGTGTGGTATTCATACTCCCTCTGTGTGTGACGCAAAAAATGCAGGACTGCAACTTGGCAAAAAAAAACCCACGACTTTTCTTTTATTCTGTTCTATTTTTCTGTCGCATTTATTTAGTTCTTTTTGTACAGAGATGTTTTATTCGTTAACGTTTTCTGAACGTAACTTGGTTTGAGCATTCACACACGCGTGCACAAACACACACACACCACACACACACACACACACACACACACACACACACACACACACACGCACACGCACACACACACACACACACGCACGCACGCACGCACGCACATACATACACACACGTGCGCGCACACACACATACACACGCACACATACACGCACGCACAGAAACATATACACACACACGCACACACACATACACACTCGCGCGCGCGCACAAGCACACACATACACACACATGTACGCGCGTGCGCACACACGCATGCACGCATACACACACATGCACGCATGTTTGAATGGACGCTCGAACGCGTTTGTATATGTGTCTTTGCATGCACGTGAGCGCGTTCATACATTGATGCATGTGCATTCATTCTAAAAAATAAATCAAAATCAAATAAAACACAAGACAATGAAACGGTGCCCCCCAAAACCCTATCCTATAAGATCAAATAAAAACAAATGCCAAAACCTGAATGACACTGCAATGTCCGGAACGAATAGTGCCGCAGTGCCTGCGTTAATACACAGGAAGGGCTTGGAGTGGCATCATGCATAATCCTCTTGTTTCCGCTGCCTTGCCTTATATGCGGTGTCGTAAATTGTATCAATCGTTCCAACCGACTCTATTTGCCTACTCTTCTGAAAGGCGGAACCGGTTTTAGCGTGTGCGAAAGATGTCTTGTGCGCACTCCACAGTTTCAAGTGTCGTTAGAAGGACTTTTTCTTATGCCAAAACCATCATTAAGTCCAAGCAGCACAGCAAGTGGATACAGCAACACCCACACTACAAAATGTCAGACCCCTACTGCCTGCTGACACAACAAGAGCAGGTCTGTATGTTCAAACTCAGGACAGGCCACAATCACCTAAACCACCGTACATACACAAAACTCCACACAGGCCACACAGAGCAGTGTCCTTGCTAGACTGGCAGCCAGACAACAGAACATGTGCTGCAGTCCTGCCCGCTACATGAGGCACTCTGAAATAAGTATCTGGGCTGACTGACCCCTATCACCCCAGTGGTCCAGAGGCTCTATGGAGACTGGGAGGACCTGCAGTGTACAGCTGTATTCGTCACAGAGACTGGGCTTTCCGTCTGACGAACGCAAAAACAACAAAATTTTCCTTTAACATATGAGTAAAATATTTAAACATATTTTGTTGGTACCAACGCAACACAGATTTACGCAAAAATGACAATAATAATGATGAAGATAATGCTACGGATGTGTGGTGGTGAAGTGGGGTGGGTGTGGTGGAAGTGGTGGTGGCGGTGGTTGTAGCGAGAGGGAAAGTAGTAACAGCCTTTGGCAACCATCCAGTATGAATAACATATCCAATAAACAGATGTCCACTGTGGCCTCCCTCCCTCTCCCCCTCCCCCTCCCCCCTTATCTCTAACAGCTGGTTAACTTGGGAGGAGAAAGACATTCGAAGAAAAAGAATTGCAAAGAAATGCAAAGAAGAAGAGCTGTGACGAAGAAGAATTGCAAAGAAGGAAAGGGAGAATTACGAAGAAGAAGGATTGCAAAGAAGAACTGCAAAGAAGAAGAATTGCAAAGAAGAAGAATTGCAAAGAAGGAGAAGAATTGCGAAGAAGAATTGCAAAGAAGAAGAAGAGTTGCGAAGAATTGCAAAAAAGAAGAATTGCGAATACCATCATCAACAACAACAACGTCATATTGCCACATGATTTTTGTCTCTTTTGAGACAGCAGGTTAAGATAAGATCATTAACATAAATGAATATGGCTTTTTGCTCGCTCTCTCATGCACACACACACACCCACACATACACACACACACACACACACACACCATAACCACCACCACCATCACCACCAACGCACACATACATTGACGCGCGCACACACACATACACACACATACACACACACACACCACCACTACCACACCACCACCACACACACACACACACATACACAGACACATTAACACACACACACACACACGCACGCACGCACACACACACACACACACACACACACACACACACACA
>CM060344.1:11338013-11345513 GCA_030674155.1 Stramonita haemastoma
GCTCACGTGATCACGTGCACACAAACACACACACACGCACACATGTACGCACCTACGCAAGCGCACGCACGCACACATGCATACATGCACACACACACACGCACACTCGGAGGATATATTGCTTTACAGCCAATAAAATTAATATGAAACTTGTTTGTCAAGCATTGAATGGAACAGCAACTGAGCGCGTGCACACCACACACAACACACACACACACCACACACACACACACACACACACACACACACACACACACACACACACACACACACACACACACACACACACACACACACACACTTGATGGAGGCAATTTCTAATTCCAAGGAGATCGTTCTTGCTCATAAAACTCTGCTAATTCTCACCATTGATTTCTCTCCTACATTACATCAGAGAGAGAGAGAGAGGAGGGAGAGAGAGAGTGAGAGAGAGGAGAGGAGAGAGAGAGAGAGAGGTGAGAGGAGAGGAGGGAGAGAGTGAGAGAGAGAGGAGAGAGAGAGGGGAGAGAGATTGGAGTGGGAGAGAGGGAAGACGCAGAATAAAGAGAGAGACAGGAGAGGAGCAGAGAGATGAAGACAGATAACAGAGAGAGACAGGAGAGAGAGCAGTAAGAGAGAGACAGATGAGAGAGAGAAGAGAGAAGAGAAAGGAGGAGAGAGAGAGAGAGCAGGAGAAGAGAAGGAATGAGGGAGAGAGAGCAGACGAGAGATGAGAGAAGTAGAGTAAGAGAGACGAGAGAGGAGAGAAGAGAGACAGGATAGAGAGAGAAGAGAAGGAGGAGAGAGGAGGAGAGAGAGAAGGAGAGAGAGAGAGAGAGAGAGAGGAGAGGAGGAGAGGGAGGAGAGAGAGAGGAGAGAGAGGAGTAGGAGAGAGAGAGGAGGAGAGGAGTCCAGACAGGACAGAGAGAGACAGAGACAGACAGAGAGAGAGAGGATATAAAAAAGTTAGTGTACCAACCAGTACCTGTGAAGTGGAGAGAAAGGCCACACAGAGAACAGTGTGATGGAATCTTGATGTCAGGCGAAATCATAAAAAGAGAGTTCAAGAACACGAACAGGCTGGTGCTGTGTCCTGATGGGGATTCTGCCTGCAGTGGAGAAAAGAGGGAGAAGGAAACAACATGAAACAATGGGGAAAAAAAAAGAGAAGAGGAAGACAGAAGAAAAGAGAGGAAAATGTGACATACAAGAAAAAAAAAAATATAGGAGGTGGGTGAGAGGGGGCTAGAAGAAGAAGAAGAAGAAGAAGAAGAAGAAGAAATAGTGTAGTGTATGTAGTAGTAGTATAGTGTAGTGTAGTGAAGTGTAGTGTATGTAGTGTAGTGTAGTGTATTGTAGTGTAGTGAGCGTAGTGTTATGTAGTGTAGTGTAGATAGGTAGTGTAGGTAGTGTGCTTATGACTTTTAAACACACAAAAAACAAATATGGCTTGGGAGAAGAAAAAAAACAAAAACTTAGAACACTTCACATATCCTTCTTTAATTTCATTGAAGCAATCTTGACGACAGCAAAACTTCAGATTTCAATATACAGAAACATTTAATCCAAATAACCGAAATAAACGTTTTAAAACAAACATTCTCATTGACACCATACTACCACCACCACACACAATAACAACATGGACGACAATCACGAAGATGTAACACCGACTTAGAAAGCACAAAGGCCAAGACCGAACACACATTAAACTACATCATCAAGTACCACACTGTCTTCTCATCCTCCATTTCAAAGCCAGTTTCCACACCACACAGCTTCCATTTTCACCGTGGATCGTCTGCACTGCACTATTTTTAAACTCCTCCCTCATCCTCCTCCTACACACCACAGACACCCATGCTCACCTCCTCCAGTCTTAGCCCTCCTCCTTCTCTTTTCCCAGTCCACCTTCATTGGTGGACCGCCAACTCTTTTTTTTCTTTTTTTTGTTTTCTTTTTTTCTGCGGACATAGAAAGAAGAGAGAGAACAAAAAAAGACATTCTACAGTGTGTAGTTTTAGAGGTTGGGTGTTTGTGTGAGCAGGGAGGGGGGGAGGGGGTGGAGTGTTGTTTTTATTTGTTTGGTTAGTTGTTTGCTATAATTGATGATACAGATGGCATTGTGTTGCATGTAGTTATTTGTAATGGGGTGGCGTGTTGGTGTGTGTGTGTGTGTGTGTGTGTGTGTGTGTGTGTGTGTGTGTGTGTGTGTGTGTGTGTGTGTGTGTGTGTGGCGTGCGCGTGAGAGGAGAGGAGTGATGATGAATGAATGATGATGATGAATGAATGAATGAATGAATGTTTTATTCTCAAGGGTACAGAGTAGATTACATACTGTTCATCGGCTTAGGAGAGAGAGAGAGAGAGAGAGAGAGGAGAGAGAGAGAGAGAGAGAGAGAGAGAGGAGAGAGAGAGAGAGAGAGAGAGAGAGAGAGAGAGAGGAGAGAGAGATGGAGGGGAGACTGTGGAAGGAGAATGATCGTCTGGTCGTCTGTTGTCTCGGATGCCTCTGTTGACAGGTTCATTCTGAGTCTCTGTCTGTCTTGTCTCTGTCTCGTCTGTCTGTCTGTCTGTCTGTCTCCTGTCTCTCTGTCTCTTGTCTCTGTTCTGTCTCTCTCTCTCTCTGTCTCTGTCTCTCTCTCTCTCTCTCTCTCTCTCTCTCTCTCTCTCTCTCTCTCTCTCTCTCTCTCTCTCTGCTACAAATCTTCAATGCCCAATGTGTAAATGTCAAGTAGAATTTAAAATCCATTTCGTTCTTTCCTGCCAGGATTAAGAGATATACAAAAGCAATTCGCTACCACAAAAGTGCTCAGACATCTTGCTTATTCAGCTTAGTTTTGCTATTAGCTTCCACGAATGAGTATATTGTAGAACAACTGGTAGAGTATATTTTTTCAAAGCTTTTACCATCACATGTCCTTCATATTGTTGCTCGCGTCATTTCTAATGGGCCATGGCCTGTATGAATAAACATCTCTCTCTCTCTCTCCTCTCTCTCTCTCTCTCTCTCTCTCTCTCTCTCTCTCTCTCTCTCCTCTCTCTCTCTCTCCTCTCTCTCTCTCTCTCTCGTCATTTTTAAGGGGCCATGGCCTTTATGAATAAACATCTCTCTCTCTCTCTCTCTCTCTCTCTCTCTCTCTCTCTCTCTCTCTCTCTCTCTCTCTCTCTGCTTATTCATCTTCGTTTTGCTATTAGCTTCCATATATTGTGCTCTGGAAGTATTTTTTCAAGCTTTACCATCTCTTCCTCATATTCTCGCGTCATTTCTAAGGGCCATGGCCTTTATGAATAAACATCTCTCTCTTCTCTCCTCTCTCCCTCTCTCTCTCTATGCTCTCACTCCTGGGATTCGTCGCTGTGTCTGCCAGCACCACATGCTCATGTTTTATTCCCCCATACTCAGTAAACTGTGGCTCAGGCTCTATGTCATGGTTCTATCGGTCTCACGTCATATACTCATAACTTGGCTTCCTTGATGTGTTCGTTACCATAGAGACTGTTAATAGGTGTGTGTGTGTGTGTGTGTGTTGTGTGTGTGTGTGTGTATTTGTGTCTGTTGTGTGTGTGTGTGTGTGTGTGTGTGTGTGTGTTGTGTGTTGTTTGTTGTGTGTGTGTTGTTGTGTGTGTGAGTTTGTGTGTGTGTGTGTGTGTGTGTGTGTGCGTGTGTGTGTGTACACGCATGCATGTGTATCCTTATGTGTGTGTGTGTGGTGTGTTCTTTAACACTATCCCTACGTTAAGGGAGAGAGCCCCTCTTTCCCTGCACACGTGCACTGTGGTCATTTGTAAGCTTCTGTTGCCCATATGTGGGTGCTACGTAGGGAAGGGCTAGGAGATGGTTGGTTGCCCAGTAGCGGGCAACCTGTAGGGAAATGGTTCATTCAATATCTTGTCTTGTCACTCATAGTAATATAATGCTTGACGAAAAAAGAAATAATGTTGAAATTATATTCAGCTGTGTCACATTTTGACAATGTGTGTATATGAACATTGTGTGCATGCGCTTGTAAGTGCATGCAGGAGCGTATAATTATGTTTTACATATTAAGTGCATGCAGGTGCGTATATGTTTTATGTGTACACACATGCACAGTGTGTGTGTGTGTGTGTGTGTGTGTGTGTGTGTGTGTGTGTGTGTGTGTGTGTGTGTGTGTGTGTGTGTGTGTGTGTGTGTGTGTACAAGGTTATGATCAGAAATCAGGATCAATGTCTTCAGCACCGGTATGATATTTAATAATTCAAAAGCTTAGAAGACGTTTGAGATTGAAATACTTGGAGTTTTTTTTCTTTTTACCCTAAAGGATTTTAAAACATTTGCAGTGCAGTTTGTGTTAGTTAGGTGGTGTTATAGTGCTGGTATGTTTTTTTTCTTTCTGTTTTTCGTTTTTGGTCAACCCTCTCTTCTTTTTTGTATATGTTGCATCAAGGGCTAGAAAGCTTTTTGTGTGGTTTCAGTTTTGGTTCATAAGACTGTGTGATGTAACACTGGTGCTGGCAACAGTTATAGGGGTGGGGTGGACTTGGGGGTGGCAACAGCAGTGGAGACAATCTGCCTGTAAACTGATTGTCAGGGTTCGAATCTATGCTTAGCTGCTCCTTTGTGGGAACAGGATAGCACAGTGGTTAGAGTACTTGATCTTCCGATTTTATTTATCTATTTATGTATTCATTTATTTATTCTTTTATATCGAGGATAATGAAATAAGCACTCATGTGCTTTTTTACATCCAGTCCCCGTGGTATGCAGTTTTGTCAATGTCATCTGTTCCCACCGGCATACAATGGCCTACTCTTTCGAAAAGTGGAACAGGATTTAACGTATGCACAAGATGTTCTGTATGTGTGCGTTCGCACACGGGACCTCGGTTTAAAGTCTCATCCGAAAGACTTGGTGAGAGTGGAGTATGCACTGATTTTAACTACAGGGGAAAATATCCCCTTTAACGGGAATCGAACCCTGGTCGTCAGGTTGCGAGCGCAATGTTTTTACCACTAGGCTATCCCGTCCCAAGCTATGTATGTATGTATGTATGTAGTATGTATGTATGTATGTATGTATGTATGTATGTATGTATGTATGTATGTATGTATGTATGTATGTATGTATGTATGTGGTATGTATGTGTATGTATGTATGTATGTATGTATGTATGTATGTATGATGTATGTATGTATGTATGTATGTATGTATGTATGTATGTATGTATGTATGTATGAACATTTAGCGTGGTCACCTCTTGGATGGGTGACCATTTGTGCGCCTTGGCTTCAGTACAGTCCCCCAGTTCACTTCCCTTCACCTTCGCCTTCGCCTTCACCCATCCTATCGTTAAGAAGACCCGTTTGGGCACCATTGAAGAATTTGAAACCAGTTCATCCAGCTGTCAGTGGGTACCTGCCCTCTTTAGGGTACGTCAGAGAAGGTAAGGCGCTGAGGGAGAAGAGATGGGTGCTGCTTTCAATGTGCTGATCCCTGGAGATGCTGAGGTCTCTGACACCTCATTACCCGATGAAAGAAGAAGAAGAAGAAGAAAGAAGAAGAAGAACAAGAACAAGAAGAATTGCAAAGAATTGCGAAGAAGAAGAATTGCAAAGAATTGCGAAGAAGAAGAAGAAGAACAACAACAAAACAAGAACAACAAGAACAAGAAGAACAAGAACAACAAGAACAACAAGAACAAGAACAACAAGAACAAAACAACAACAACAACAACACCAACAAAAACAAGAATTACAACACATTATGGCCCAACAACGACAACAAAAGAGCAATAAACAGAAAAAGACCCAAAGAAAATGGAGAAGACAAAACACAAGAGAAAGAAAACAACAAAAAAACACCCACCTAAACCAACAAACACAAAACAACAAGCAACAAACACAAATACAGATAGAGAGACAGAAAGAAGAAATAAAACCAAACGAGCAAAGAAAGAGAGAACAAAGAGAAGGAAAGTACAGGCGTGAAGGACATTGGAGAAACAATGACAGGGAGACGAGGTAAAGCAGTACGCCAAGGGAAGAAAGAAGAACACCCTACAAAACTGCATTGAATTCTACAGACAACATCCCCCCCCCCCCCCACACACACACACACACGCACACACACAAACACACACACACACACACACACGCACGCACGCACGCACGCACGCACGCACGCACGCACACACACACACACGCACGCACGCACGCACGCACACAAACGCACACACGCTCTCGCGCTTGCTTGCACGCACGCACGTACGAACGCACACACACCACACCACACCACACCACAACACAACACAACACAGCACGACACATCACATCACATCACATCACATACATCACATCACATCACATCACACACACACACACACACACACACACACACACACACACACACCACAACACACCCACACACACACACACCACAGGAAGACAAACAGGAAGACAGACAGACAGTCGGGACAGAGACAAATAGAGACAGAGAGAGACACAGAGAGACACAGAGAGACAGACAGAGAGAGAGACAGACAGACAGACACAGACAGACACAGACAGAGGCAGAGAGACAAAGAAATAGAGAGACAGAGACAGAGAGATAGAGAGAGACAGAGACACAGAGAGAGACAGAGACACAGAGACAGACAGACAGACAGACAGACAGGCAGACAGCCAGACAGACAGACACAGACAGACAGACAGAAAGAGTAAGCAATAATGGAAGAAGATAGAAGCTTTTTACTTTCAGCTCTCTCTCTTCTGTCCAAGAATACTTGGAGCTGTCATCTCAAGTCCTAACAGCAACCCTCACCCCCCACCCCCACCCCCACCCTTCTACTCCCGCACCCACCCTCCCCCCACCCACATCAATCACCACCACCAGCATCCTCCTCCCTGTTTTAACTTTTTAGTCTTTACCACCCCCTTCCCTTTCATTTTGGACCCTAACGAAATGAGAGAGTTGGATGGTGTAGCTATGCAATAAGTCCTTTATTTAAGACACAAAAAACTTGAAATTTATCCACTGATTTCCGATTCAATATTTTGAAACATGGCATTCCTTTTTAACTTATAAATCTGCTTAATTCTTCATTTCCTTCTTTGCAGTGCTTCTTCTTCTTTGCAATTTCTCTTCTGCTTATTCGCAATCGTGTTGTTATTGCTTTTGTTGTTGTTGTTGTTGTTGTTGTTGTTGTTGTTGTTGTTGTTCTTCTTCTTCTTCTTCTTCTTCTTCTTCTTCTTCTTCTTCTTCTTCTTCTTCTTCTTCTTCTTCTTTGCAATTCTTCTTTGCAATTCTTCTTCTTTGCAATTCTTCTTCTTCGCAATTTTTTGCAATTCTTCTTCTTGTTCTTCTTCTTGTTCTTCTTCTTGTTCTTCTTCTTGTTCTTCTTCTTGTTCTTCTTCTTCTTCTTCTTCTTCTTCTTCTTCTTCTTCTTCTTCTTCTTCTTCTTTCTTCTTCTTCTTCTTCTTCGCAATTCTTCTTCTTCGCAATTCTTCGCAATTCTTCTTCGCAATTCTTCTTCGCAATTC
>CM060344.1:11366042-11376042 GCA_030674155.1 Stramonita haemastoma
GGAGAGAGAGAGAGGAGAGAGAGAGAGAGAGAGAGAGAGAGAGAGAGGGGAGAGAAGAGAGAGAGAGAGAGAGAGAGAGAGAGAGAGAGAGAGAGAGAGAGAGATGAATTGAATTGAATTGAATTGAATTGAATTGAATTATTTTATCTAAAGAGATAATGACATAAGCATACATGCTTTTTTTTCAAACATCCTCCTTTGCACAAAATAACAAACACACAGAGAGAGAGAGAGAGAGAGAGAGAGAGAGAGAGAGAGAGAGAGAGAGAGAGAGAAGAGAGAGAGAGGAGAGAGAGAGAGAGAGAGAGAGAGGACACGCACACACACACACACACACACACACACACACACACACACACACACACAGATATGTGTGCGTGTTCATACTTGCGAAGGATTCGGGGTTCAGATGTCAGTGTGTTAGTGAGCGTGTGAATGCTTATGGCCAGACCGGCACCTTTCCGTACAGTAGCATGTGTGCATGTAGGCTAATCGTAAATATTCGGTCTGTGTAGATGTTCAATTTCCTGATTTGTGCAAACGCAAACAGAAACCTGGTTAGATGACATTTCACTTCCAGCCAGTGTTTCTAGTGAGTGAAACAGACACTGTTGGTGCCAGACTTCGAATATGTTGATTGATAGTTGTCTGACCACATTCTTTCATTAATACCACTCCGGAGACGAACTTTTTTAAAATTTAGACGTCGCTAAGAAGGCAACAATATTCTTTGCAATGGGAGAGAATAATGACGGTCTCTAATTAACTCCCCTGCAAGGACAAAAAAACTAGATACAAAAAAACCCAACAGCAAAACCTTTATGAATTTCAGTTGCCCCCCAAAAGACAATCGTGTTCTTTGCTAGGGGAGATAACTGAATGCGTCACTCAATTACCTCGAAGCGTGTCGTACAGCGCAGAAAAATGAGCATGTGCATAATTATTTTCTGTTCAGTTTTTTGTTGTTGTTTCTCCTGGGGTTTTTTGTTCTATCGTGGAGAGATAAAACTCTGGTGGGAGCGGCTGATAGATGATCGTCCTTTGATTGTACCCTGGGGGTGGGAGTGGGGGGGTAGGGGGGGGGGGGCAAGGGGAGAATGCAGGGTAGGCTAGTGGGCGTGCATGTTTGCGTCAGCGAGCGTTCTTTCCTAGGGTCGGCTAGTGCAGATGTCGCCGGCACAACCACAGAGTATTAAAGTAATCAATAAAAAAACAAATTCCCTTCCCCTCCCCTCCTCCTTTCCCCAGAACCAGTTCAGATATTTAACTCATTTTTGTGTGTGTGGAAAGATGTGGGTATTTCCAGCAGTTGTTAAGACGCGTGGGTTCAAATCTCGGCGAGTTGGTGCGTTCATGGTGGGGTATTTTTAAGATTTCCAGGTCAACTTCAAGTGCAGACTTGCTAGTGCCTTAATTTTCTTCGTGTATACATACATGCAGAAGATCAACTATGCACGTTAAAGTTCCTGCCACACAAGTCAGCGTTAAGTGGGTTAGGGAAACATGAACATACCCAGCATACAACTCTGAAGTCTACAGAATCTTCGCAATGTTGAAGGCGGAGGAGAATTGAAAGAAAGAGAGAGAGAGAGAGAAAGAGAAAGAGAAAGAAAGAAAGAAAGAAAGAAAGAAAGAAAGAAAGAAAGAAAGAAAGAAAGAAAGAAAGAAAAAGGCAGCGTCAAAAAGATTGAAGTATTGCCAGAAAGAATGGATTGGTGGTCTAGAGGTAACGCACCTGCCCAGAAAGAGAAAAGTCCAGGTCGGAGTGTGGGGTGCCCGTTTTGGCCCGAAACTCTCCCCCCTTCCATCCATTAGACCGTGAGTGGAGGTCTAGGTGCTAGTCTTTCGGATGAGACAATAAACGAGGTCCTGTGTGGTACACATAATTATTTAGCGCACATAAAGAACCCATGATAACAAGAGGGTTATTTGACAAAATTCTTTAGAAAAAAGCCACTCTGGTAGGGAAACAAATACAGCTGCATACAGAAAAAGAAAACAAAATTAATGGGTGGCACTGCATTTGTGGCGACGCGCTCTCCCCGGGGAGAAAAACCCGAATTTCACACAGAAAAATCTGCGGTGACATAAAATGGTATGAAAATGAAAAGATGAAAACTGAAAATAGATACTATACAGATACGTGGGTTGCTCTGCCATGTGGGAGATGGATTAGTTTCAGTCTGGAAAGAAAAGAAAAACAAAACGACGAGCTATTTTTTTCCAGACAAGAGATTAGTCAAAGTTGTGACCTGGGTGAAGATTCTGTTTACATGCATAGGAGTTGTAAAACATTGAGCGCGCGCACGCACACACACACACACACACACACACACACACACACACACACACACACACACACACACACACACACGTACACTCACACACACACACACACACACACACACACACACACACACACACACACACACCACACACATACGCACGCACGCACGCAGCACACACGCACAAACAGAGACTGAGAGAGAGATTTGATTTGATTTGATTTATTCTTTTATATCGAGGATAATGGAATAAACACTCTTGTGCTTTTTTACGTCCAGTCCCCGTGTGTATGCAGTTTTGTATATGTCATCTGTCACCACGGGCACACGATGGCCTACTCTTACGAAAAGCGGAACAGGATTTAACGTGTGCGCAAGATGTTCTGCATGCGTTCGCACACGGGGCCTCGGTTTACAGTCTCATCCGGACTTTTGGGGAGAGTGGAGTCAGCAGGAGAAAAATTTCCTCGACCGGACTCGAACCCGGGTCGTCAAATTGCCAGCGCAATGTTCTGACCACTAGGCTATCCCGTTCCTCCCCCCCCCCCCCCCCCCCCCCCCGAAGAGAGAGAGAGAGAGAGAGAGAGAGAGAGAGAGAGAGAGAGAGGAGAGAGAGAGAGAGAGAGAGAGAGAGAGATTCAGAGACACAGAGACAGATAGAAACAGAGAAGCAGAGAAACAGAGAGACACAGAAACAGAGAGAAAGGAAGAGACAGAGAACAAGTGAGAGACAGAGAGAGAGCCAGAGAGAGTGACAGAGAGACAGAGACAGACAGACAGACAGAGACAGACAGCCCAACAGACAAGCTGACAGAGGAAAACAGAGAGAGAGGAGAGAGAGAGAGAAGAGAGAGAGAGAGAGAGAGAGAGAGAGAGAGAGAGGAGAGAGAGAGAGAGAGAGAGGAGAGAGAGAGAGGAGAGAGAGAGAGAGAGAGAAACAGACAGACAGACAGACAGACAGACAGTCAGAGAGACAGACAGACAGACAGACAGACAGACAGACAGACAGATACACACACAGACACACAGACACACACACACACACACACACACACACACACACACAAAGAAACATATAAGATCAAAAAAAGAATCCGAGGAAAAGAAGAAAAAGAGGAACGTCATGTAAACTACTGATAATGACGTTGCTAAAGTAAGTGACGTTAAATTCTCTTCAGTTCACCCAGAATCTTCACAGCTCTCAAATAAACAAGATCTGCCTGTATGTGTGATCATTCAGGACTCTGTGATGAATGGTGTGGACAGGAGAAGACTTGGCCGTTCATACAGAATCAAGGCCTTTACAAACAAATGTCACTCCATAAACAACATCGAGGACGCTGTGCACGCAACCTGTTCCAAACTGAGCCAGCCCCCAGATGCCATCCTGATTCATTGTGGAATCAATGATCTACAGATAAAAGATGCACCAAGTGCCAGTAAATCCATTTTATCCAGCGTCAAAAACATCACCCGAAAATACCCAAAGACGAGGATGATTGTCAGCAAAGTGGCGCCTACTGCAGATGATCAGCTAGTCTAGAAGTAAAACGAAATCTCTTCAACGCTTTGATCTCTGCAGATCTATACGAGAACTCGCAGACATCCCTTGTGACTCATAACAACTTGAAAACCAGTGTAGACTTCCTAAGGAAAGATAAACTCCACCCCACTCGAAAAGGAGCTTCTATCCTCGCAGCAAATATTGGAAGACACGTTCGTAACTTGTTTTGGGAACTACCACGAAGACCCATCAGACGACCCATCAGACGACAACCGACCAGACAACAACAACGACATGTACTGCCTGCCCAGAGACAGCCACTCTCTTTCTACCACAGTGGACTCCAGGCAGGAAACCGTAACCCATGGCAGAACCGTTACGAACTGTTGTATGATTGCTTCTGAATATCCAGCAGTTCAACATCTTCAGTTATGAAGCATCATCTTTGTGTATGTAAACTGCATAAGCTCTGTCCATCAAGATTTTGGCTCGACAGTGTTACAGAGCAGTGCCGTTACATTTGAAGACGTACATTTTAACTTTATTATTTCAGGACACCTCCCCCACCCCCACCCTGTGCGAATGCGATTTGGTTTATATCCTATTTATGTAATAGTCTCCCCTTTCATTTCTAGAGACCTGGTTTCTTTTTCATAAGTTAATAATTCCCACTCCCCTGTTTTCCTTCTTTTGTTGTGTTACGCAGAAATGTCACCTACACCTTCTTCCATTAAGCTCATGCAATGGAACTCTAGATCTATCTCCTCTAACTTGCCTTACCTAGTTCAGCATATTGCTAAGAACAATTATCAAGTTCTGATATTACAATCACTTAATGTAAACAAAGATAAGTTGCCAATATTAGCAGGGTATTACTATCCACCTGTATGTCAGCAAACAGATAACACTACCAAAATCAATGTGGCAATTTATGTGCAAACAGGAATAGATTATGATTTAGTTTCCTCTCCAGCTCCTTCTCATATACCAGATTTACATACATGTGCAGTGAGAGTAAGATTCAATAATCATTTAGTTTTGCGTGTTGTATCGGTCTACCTGCCTAAAGGCCCAAATGAGATTAACACAGAGTGGATTCACAATCTCCCAGCAACTAATGACAAATGGCTAATCGCTGGGGATTTCAATGCCCACTCACCCTTTTGGGACAAAGGCTGCACCTTCGTTAGTAATAATCGTTTTGTAGAAAATATTGTTGACTCATCATTATATCTACTCAATGATGGTAGCATAACACGTGTCCCTGACATTTCTACCCACAGGGCTTCAGCCATTGATCTTACTTTAATATCTCCTGCTTTAGTGCCAGAGTGCGAATGGACCACATATGAAGAATCTCTGGGTAGTGACCACATTCCTATCATCATTAGTTTTGGTTTTAAATTAGAACAGCGTGAAAAGCAGACTGACAAGATCCCTAAATTCAACTACAAACAAGCAAACTGGAATATTTTTGAAAGTTTTTTGTCCAGAGTTAATTTGAGTAATATAGAAAATAAAGAGATAAATGAACTCTACTCATTGTTCACATGCACAGTTCTAAGAGCTGCAGATCTATCCATCCCCTCTGTTAGATCAGACCGGTCAAACAAGCACACTGGAAATGTTTGGTGGACTGCAGCTTGTGAAGAGGCAGTTTATAACAAAAAAATGAAATACAAAATGTATGCACGTCGAAAATCCCTAATAAGTCACAAAAAACTATTAGAAGCAAAGAAAAATAGCACCAAAGTTATAGCTGAATCTAAAAGACAGTACTGGTCTTCTTTTTGTAATCAAGAAATCTCAGACCATAAACATGAGCAGACAATCTGGAAAAAAACTAAATGAAATGAAAAACGGAGTTAACTTACCCTCTTATCCAATAAAGCTGGATAACGAAGAGTTCCCTAACAACTTTAAAAAAGCAGAAGCATTTGTAGAAATGTTTTCTGAGTCTATGAATATAAAAGGTTTATCTCCAAACTTACGTTTTCACAGAACGAAGGAAGAAACTAAGGACATGTACAGGGATCCAGAATCTGATGATAATCATTATATTAATGCTCCTTTAACTATAAATGAAATACGGGACGCTTTATCTTCTCTGCCCAATAAAAAGTCATCCGTTGGACTTGATGGTATCTCAAATGATATGTTAAAACATCTACCAGAAAAATGGATTGCTTTCTTACTCGACATTTAAAAAAAATGTTGGATCACAGGTGAAGTGCCTCATATTTGGAAGCAATCAGTTGTTGTACCAATACTAAAGCAAGGAAAACCTCGAAATGACAAGAAAAGTTACAGACCTATTGCTTTGACATCTCATATCTGTAAACTAATGGAAAGAGTAGTCTTAAAATGATTAGTTCATTTCTGTTGTAAAAATAATATAATACAAACTAACCAAACTGGTTTTCAGAAAGGAAAATCATCAATCGACCATTTAGTGAAACTCACCACTCAAATTAAATATCAATTTGCAAGAAGAAAAAATATCCTTGCAACATTTTTGGACATAAAAAAAGCCTACGATCAAGTATGGCATGCCAAATTACTGTATAAACTAAAACATATAGGACTGTCGGGACACATTTACTGCTATATAAAAAGTTTCTTGAGTGAAAGGAGCATGCAAGTACGAGTAGGGAATACGTATTCAAATTTTAGACCTCTACAGATGGGTCTACCTCAAGGCTCAGTGATTGCACCGATTTTATTTAATATCTTATTATATGATCTACCTAAGCATATTTCTAACACAGTAACCATTGCTCAATATGCAGATGACATTTGCATGTGGATGAATGTAACGATGAAACGGACAACCCCCAAGAGGGCTTTAAATCACATAAGAAAGGTATATCAAATAGAACTTGACAAGGTAAATCAATATATTTCAGAAAATGGGCTTACAATGTCACCAGAAAAAACATATCGTACTTTTTAATAATGGTAGTAATCCCATGATCTTCCAACATTTAGATTAGAAAATGATGTCATTCAATATGAGCAATCTGTTAAATTCCTTGGTGTTATCATAACTTCCAAACTTACCTGGAATTCACACATCGAATATATAATTAATAAAGCCAGAAAAAGCATTAACCATCTGAAAATCATTAATAAGCAAAAGTGGGGCCAAGACCCTTTGATACTGAAACACTTAGCAACATCACTTGTTCGTTCTAAGTTAACCTACGGTCAAGAAGTGTTTTTCAGTGCTCCTAACTACCTAAAAAGAAAGCTACAAAGTTTAGATTGCAAGGCATATCGCCTTGCACTTGGTGTTCCCTTCCATGCATCATCTTTTGGTACATATAAAGAAGTAGATGTACTTCCTTTAGAAGAATACAGACGACTTGCATGCGCAAAATACATTGTCAGAAGTTCTTCATGCAGCAATTTTGTCGCAAAAGGGGTTAAGATGAAATCCGATGTTGATTTTCCCAAAAGAGCAAAAAACATTTTTTCCTTATCTACAATTAGGTCTTATTCGAAAGAATTACTGGACAAAGCAGGAATCATCCCAGAGAATGTTGATGTCGAGCAGAAAACCACACCTTGTCCAAAGTGGGAGCAAAACAGAGCACACTTTGAC
Source organism: Stramonita haemastoma (assembly GCA_030674155.1). NCBI lineage: Eukaryota > Metazoa > Mollusca > Gastropoda > Neogastropoda > Muricidae > Stramonita > Stramonita haemastoma. The sequence goes on from CM060344.1 coordinate 11,373,436, forward strand.
ATTGAGCATATACCTTACAGGAAAGACGATAATCCACATATTTTAATCAGTTCCGTGAGATCGCACATTGAAAACACATACTCAAATCATCTAAAAATCTACACAGATGGATCACTTCTTAGCAATCATCAAGCAGGTGCAGCCTTTGTCATCCCCGAATTTAAAATTGAAAAATCATACTATCTTGGAAAAAATCGATCTGTTTACACAGCTGAACAAATGGCAATACTAATGGCTTTAAACTATATAAATGAACTACCTTTTCTTGTCAACCAAATTTTATTTTGTGTCGATTCAAAATCAGCCCTACACTCACTTAGATCTGTTTCAGTAAAACCGCATTCTAATATTGTGACAGAAATTCATCATTTAATACATTGTCTCATTTTAAGAGGAACAGATGTGAGTTTCTGTTGGGTTCCATCTCATTTGGGCCTTTCTTGTAATGAATGGGCAGATCGCGCTGCCAAAAGGGGTGCGAAACAAGAGAAAGGATCAATAATTTTAATGTATCCACTCTCAATCTCTGAGGCTTACAATCCGTTGGAAAAAGAATCCAAGAATGAAATGAAATTATTAGTTAAAGATTTTGGTAGCAATTCTAAACATCATATTGTAAAGACTTATAACTTTAAAAATATGGTCTCGAATTTTCCACATTATAGTATAGTGAAGCTCAGACAAGTAATCTCGCTACTTTATAGACTAAAGCTAAATGCATTTAAAACAAAATTTGTGACAGGTGTTACGTGCTGTTGTGGTGAAAACATTTCAAGTTTTCATTTGATTTTTGAATGTAAAGTTTTAAAAACATATTTGCTCAATATTCCCGATTGTTCATTAGAAAATGTTTTCAGTGATTTTTCATTAATTTTTAGAATTTCTGAATGTTTGCTTCATAGTCCAGTTGCCCGTTTACTTTAGATTGGACTTTACCTTTTTCTTGTTCCAATAACATGTTATCTTATCGATGGTATTTACTGCCTGTAAGAACACACACACACACACACACACACACACACACACACACACACACACACACACACACACACACACACACACACACACAGAGTCACACACACACACACACACAGAGTCACACACACACACACACAGATATATATATATATATATATATATATATATATATATATATTATATATATATATATATATATATATATACATATATATATATATATATAAAATATATATATATATATATTGCAGCATTTATCTTACTCAAGTTCACTTGCTTCTATTTGTTATGTTTTAGTATGTATAGTTCAAGCAGTTTCTGATGGTTAGACCTGTTTTGTTGTTGTTTTTTTCTATTATCCTCCATTCGCCTGTCCACACAAACACATCGACTCTTTTTTTTTTTCTTTTTTTTTCCCCCAATCATTTGTCTAAAATCACTTTTTAGTGGATAGACGTTAAATTGAAGACACACACAAAGAGAGAGAGAGAGAGAGAGAGAGAGAGAGAGAGAGAGAGAGAGAGAGAGAGAGAGAGAGAGAGAGAGAGAGAGAGAGAGAGAGACCGGCAGTCTCAGAAACAGACAGATTGACAGACAGACATATACAGAAACAAACAGACAGACAAACAAGCAGACAGAAAAGAAAGAGAGTAAACGGAGCATTGTCCATCCCCCTCATTAATGCCTCCTTTTATGTGGGGGTACAGCTCCCCCAAAGAATTGTCTCCCCCTGTCATTAGCGGCTTTCTTTTCAACCCACAAGGGGGCGCTGCAGGGAGAGTGGTAACACGCGTGACGCAAAAATGACTTGGCTCTTAGTGCCATGAAGCCTCTGTAGCCGCCATGTTGATTGGGACGAGAAAGGAGGAAAATGGAAGACAAAATACGATGAAGGGATACATAAAAGGTCGACTGCTACAGTCCATTAGGTCTTGTCGCTTTATCAGTAGCGTATATATTGTCTTAGGTTTTTGGAGTGTAAGATGAAAGGACACAAAGCTTCAGAGATGAGTTGGTAATGTATTGAGAGGGTTTATATATATATATATATATATATATATATATATATATATATATATATATATATATATATATATATATATATATATATATATATATATGTCTTTATTGATTTTTTAAAATCTCTTATGTTAATTGATCAACAGCATAATGGGGAAGAAGGATACATACACTGTTTACCATCTTACCACGTCCTCTTTTTTGCAGACTTGCTACTGACGTCTGTTCGTGCTATTGAAATAGCACAAACAGAAATATTCTGCTGTGAAATATTCTGCTGTGGGTAGTACATAGAGAAAGCTGTCAACTGGTTTGAGAGAGAGAGAGAGAGAGAGAGAGAGAGAGAGAGAGAGAGAGAGAGAGAGAGAGAGAGAGAGAGAGAGAGAGAGAGAGAGAGAGAGGGAGGGAGGGAGAGACAGACAGACAGACAGACAGACAGACAGACAGACAGACAAAGAGAGAACACAGACAGACAGACGAACACAGAAAAAGACAGAGGGCATAGAAGGGATGCAGGTCAGACAGTTAAGATCTTAATCACTGAAATTAAACAGATTCGAAGCATCTGTCTGTATAGGGAGGGGGTATTCAAGATATGCTATTTCACTT
>CM060344.1:11381042-11386042 GCA_030674155.1 Stramonita haemastoma
GGAAAAAAGGCTAGAGCTTGGACCAAGAAGGCAGAAGATAGACAAGAAAGAGGTGACAGGAAGAAAAGGAACCAGGAAGAAACAAAGAGAGGGATAGAAAAGAGGGAATTGCTAGCACAGAATTTCTACTGTGTGCGGAGACTATTTCTGTTGACAGACCCCCAGCATTCCCATGGAAGATAACACAATACAATACTAAACGACACAACGGAACACAACACAATACAGTACAATGCAGCACTACAGTACAGTACACTACAGTGCAGTATAGTACAGTACAGTACACTGCACTACACTGCACTGCAACACACTGCACTGCACTGCACTGCACTACACTGCACTGCACTACACAACACTACACTACGCTACGCTACCCCACGCTATACTACACTACACTACGCTACGCTACGCAACCCTATGCTACAATGTAATACGATGCAGTACAGTACAGTACAATAAAATATTTTCTGTCGTGTTTTAAACAAAAGTATTAGAACCGCTGTCATGTGCCCTTGATAAAAAAAAACCCCACTACTTTCTGCAAAAACAACAACAACCCAAAACAACTCCAAAAACAACAAAACAAAAGAAAACAAAAATACCCCAATAAAAACCACCCCTTTTCTTAAAATAAAAAACACGCAAAAGAGAAACTTCAAAAACCCACCCCCACCCTCCCCCTCCTCCTGTCCAACCCCCCCCCCCCTTACCCCCACCTCACCCACACCAAAACAACATTCATCCCCCGAAAACAAAACACAACAACAACAACAGCAACAAATCAACATTAAAACAAAGCAAAAAGCGAAAAACCAACCCAAACCAAACGAGAAGAAAGGAAAATCCTGTTTGTAGTTTTCCCCAAAGCCTCTGAAGCCATTGCAACAGACATCACGTGCTGTGCGTGCCGAACAGGGGCACACAACTGCAGCAACATATTTATTTATTTATTCTTTTATATCGAGGATAATAGAATAAGCACTCTTATGCTTTTTTTTTTTTACATCCCATCTCCGTGTGTATGCAGTTGTGTAAATCTTGTCATCTGTTCCCACTGGCACACGATAACCTACTCTTACGAAAAGAGGAACAGGATTTATCGTGTGCGCAACATAAGAGAAGACAGACAGACAGACAGACAGACAGACAGACAAACAGACAGACAGACAGACAGACAGACAGACAGATGTGACATCTGTCGGGGTTTTCTTAGTTTTTCAGGGGTCTGTCTTCTGTCTATGACACATCATGTGGCTGACCAAAGGACGTGGTCCAATTTGGTGGACTTGTTTGGTCAGTTTAGTGTTCGTGATGTACCTTGCAGAGTCAAACTCTACCCCCCAAAAAATGTATTTTAGTTTGCTGCCTCATCTTCTGTCAGCCACCGAATCAGAGACGTTTGACTTTTATCGCATGATGATCACTGATGAGGAGGATGTGACAATGCTGCTATGGAAGAGCATCTGCTTTGAGACTACGTGACAGGGCTGTATTTTACACTTAATATCGTAAACCAGGCGCGTCGTCAACCGGGCCCGAGAGATACAGATACCTGCAGTGTTGGTGAGGTAATTTGAGCAACATTCTCAAACTCGCCTCCGTAAAGTGGATGACGCTCGACTGTGTGGTTCCAGTCTCCCCACTGAGCCCACAGCACACTCACTCTGGGTAGGAGAGGGCGGAGTCCAAAAAATCCCTATGGGTCTTATGGGATTCGAATCTACGACCTTCCAATCCGAAATCCAAGGCACTAACCACTACACCAAGGTGGCTGGTAGCTTTCTCCTATAAAAAAAGTTATTATATTAGTTAAAAAAAAAGAAGTTGCCACCACCTGCACAACCTTTTTGTGATAGTGGCGATGTAACGCGCTATATCATTCGTCTCTTTATGTTGGTGTTCTGTATGAAACTGTAGTAAGGGTATTGTTTTTCCTCTTTGACTGTCAGTTCATTTATTTTGCTTTAAGTTTCAGCTGCAAAGCTTTTAACCCGATTGCTCACCCGCCCATATAACAGTCTGTTTTTACGTTACAAAACCGTCTAGTTTAGTTGGGCTGCCTGCTAAAGCGATATACTACACAGGCATTTTTTTAAAGACTGATTTAAAATGCGTGATTTAGAGGCGGGAAAGTCTAGTGGTCAGACCTTAGTGCTTTCGATTTGACGGCCCCAGATCAATCCTGGGTTCGAGCCACCACCGAAACACCCTTTGGATAAACCAAGGGGATTTCCCAATGTAGTTAACACCAGCACCTACTCCACTTACCCGAAAGTCCTTCGGGTGAGACCAGAAACCGAGCTTCCATTTGCGAACGCACACAGAACATCTTGCCGTACATGTTAATAAAACCCACTCCCCCTTACGGAAGAGTAGACCATTCATGTAGGTAAAGAACCAATGACAAAAGTACTAACCTCCATCCCTCCCCTCTAAAAAAATAAAAAGATCAAACAAACCAGAAGTACACTGATGTCGTTTTCAGACTTCACCCGAAAGTGGGCACGTGGCCACTTTTGGAAGGCTGCAGGCGCAGAATTCTTACCATCGGTGAACCTCGGAGCAGTAGCCGAGAAACGATGAAAAAAAAGGAAAAGAAAACCCCACGTGATTTGTATCTGTCTGCCTATTGGTGCATGAGGAATGATGGATGGGTTGGACATTGATGGATGTACTGGCTCTGTTTGGGCTTTAGGCTTTTGTGGGCTTAGCTTTGTGTTTCTTCTGCCGTGTTGTTTGTGCTTTATTGCTCTTTATGCTTTCCCCCCTTTTATGTTTTTAGCAGCAATGAATGTTCAAAGCAGAGCCATTCAAGTGATTTACTACACATGTTTTTTATTCATAAATTGAGTTCTAGTTTGTAAGTGATTAGTGGCTAATTCTAAGATATATCTTTTGTTCCACTCTTCTTAGAACCGTGTTTTTTTTTTAAATGAGTTTGATGGCGAAATGTCACACGATTTATTCTTGACAGTTTTGTTTTGTTTTGTTTTGTTTTTGAGTGTTCAGATGCTTCAGCAAAAAAACACACAGCAATGTCATGACGCTGATAAATCGTGCAGTTTAAGATTTAAGTTCATGTATAAAATACCCTTTTTGTGAGATAACAACATATTTGGATTGAATTGTTCATAAAATACTCTATTTGTGTCATAACAAAGTGTTTGGATTGAATTGTTCATATCTATATACTAAATACTCTATTTGTGAGATAACAAAGTATTTGATTTGGATTATTCATATCTATATACAAAATACTCTATTCATGAGATAACAAACTATTTAGATTGGATTTTTCATATACATATGTCATATATATATATATATATATATATATATATATATATATATATATATATATATATATATATATATATATTATAAAGACTCTATTTGTGAGATAACAAAGTATTTGAACTGAATGATATATTGACACATTCACATCTCACAGTTAGTCAAATAAAGTATTTTTTTTAATCAACCACTTATGCAAGCTATGTCTGAAAAATAACACCCAAAAACACTACACCACACCACACCACACCACACCACACCACACCACACCACACCACACCACACTACATCACACTACATCACACTACACCAGACTTCACACTACACTACACTACACTACACTACACTACACTACACTACACTACACTACACTACACTACACTACACTACACTACACTACACCACACCACACTGCACCACACCACACCACCCCACACCACACTACACCACACTACACCACACTACATCACACTACACCACACTTCACATTACACCACACTACACTACACCACACCACACCCACACCATACCACACCACACCCCACCCCACCACACTACACTACACCACACTACACCACACCACGCCACACCACATCACACCACACCGCATCACACCACACCACACCACATCACACCACACCACACCACACCACACCACACTATACCACACCACACCACACCAGCCACCCAACCTCCCAGCCAGCCAGCCAGCCAAACAAAACAAGGAAAACAAAACAAAAGCAGAGAGAAAAAAATAAAACGGAACAAAAGAAACTAAACCAAACCAAAGATAAAAAGAAATCGCAAGCTGAAAAAAATCCCAAATCCCCACAGCCAACCATGCAAGTCAACGAAGCATTGTCAGAATAATATCAATGACTCACTCATGAATACATTATAGATTTTACAGTCTTTGAGCTTGTTATCGCAATCGCCCAAAAAAATCAACTATTGATTCCAAAAAGAAATACAGAATGGAACTGTGACGTAATCCTCTACCAGAGAATGTCTGTGAGAAGTGAAGCGAAGAATGAGAGAGAGAGAGAGAGAGAGAGAGAGAGAGAGAGAGAGAGAGGAGAGAGAGAAGAGAGAGGAGAGAGAGAGAGAGGAGAGGAGAGAGAGAGAGAGAGAGCAAGGCAAGGCAAGGCAAGGCAAGGCAAGGCAAGGCAAATTCTTTTATTCGAGGATAATGAATAAGCACTCGTGTGCTTTTTTACATCCAGTCCCCCGCCCTTTTCAGGGATAACATCAAGATAAAATTAACCTCTAACTAAACAACAACAATAATGATCCAAATACCAGGAGCAAGAAACCATACCAAGTATGAAACAACAGGCGAGAAATAAGACAGAGATACAATAATAAGGCAATGATATAAAAAAAAAGGCACTCATTCAGAAACGAAAATAAGAAGAATCAATTATATATATATATATATAGAGAGAGAAGAGAGAGAGAGAGAGAGAGAGGAGAGAGAGGAGAGAGAGAGAGGAGAGAGAGAGAGAGAGAGAGAGAGAGAGAGAGAGAGAGAGAGAGATGAAATGAAATGAAAATGTTTTTATTGAACATCAGCCTTGGGCCACAATTCAAAACGAAGTGGGAGATGGGGGAGTGGATGTATGTGCATATAACGAATTTGTTCAAAGTCTCATCATAAAGCAACGGTACACACTTGATACAACGCATCTTTTTCACTATTAGATCTA
>CM060344.1:11423542-11428542 GCA_030674155.1 Stramonita haemastoma
AGCAGAGGCATTCTGCCCACCATGGTATACTTGTCAAAATTGTCGTCATCTTTTCCGGAGTTCTTTTCACGTGGAATATAATATATATGTTAATATGTTCTAGTTATAGTTATTAGCTATACAGTTATTGATAATGTAAATTCATTTCTTCTATCGTGCTATTGTTACAGTAGTTGGACAGTTCCGAAATTGTTTGCCTTTTTGTTTCTAATATCACTTAATGTGAGTAGATGTTAAATTGAAGAGCGCGCCGCGCACACACACACACACACACACACACACACACACACACACACACACACACACACACACACACACACACACACACACACAACCACGCACACACACACACTGCACGCACGTACGCACGCACGCAAGCACGCACGCACGTACACACCACACACACACACACACACACACACACACACACACCACACACACACACACACACACCATCTCCATCCTCTTTAAAGACACAGACAATTCTCTCTTCTGTGTCCCCCTTCAGAAGACTGACCTGTGGCCAGCCACACACGACAGTTGACAGTGACAAAGGAATAGGATTATGACACATGAAAACAGTGACAAAGGAAAAGGATTATGCACATGACAACAGTGACAAGGAAAAGGATTATGGACACATGACAACAGTGACAAAGGAAAAGGATTATGGACACATGACAACAGTGACAAAGGAAAAGGATTATGACACATGACAACAGTGACAAAGGAAAAGGATTATGACACATGACAACAGTGACAAAGGAAAAGGATTATGACACATGACAACAGTGACAAAGGAAAAGGATTATGACACATGACAACAGTGACAAAGGAAAAGGATTATGACACATGACAACAGTGACAAAGGAAAAGGATTATGACACATGCGACAGGACAGTGACAAAGGAAGAGGATTATGACACAATGACACACGACAGTGACAGTGACAAAAGGAAGAGGATTATGACACATGAACAGACAGTGACAGTGACAAAAGAAGAGGAATGACACAATGACACATGACACTGACAGTGACAAAGAAAGGATTATGACACTGACACAGACAGCTGACAGTGACAAAAGAAGAGGATTATGACACAATGACACACGAACAGCTGACAGTGACAAAAGAAGAGGATTATGACACAATGACACACGACAGTGTCAGTGACAAAAGAAGAGGATTATGACACAAGACAACGCTGAAGTGACAAAGGAAAAGGATTATGACACACGACAATGACAGTGACATGACAAGAATAGGATTATGACACAGACACACACAGTGACAGAAAGAATAGGATTATGACACAAGACACACACATAGTGACAAAAGGAAGAGGATTATGATGACAAGGACACTGATGTGACAAAGGAATAGATTTTTTTTCACACTTTAGATTTTAATAATGACAAAGAAAAGATTATCGAGTAAGAAAGTGACAAAGAAAGGAATAGAAAGGAAATGGACAGTGCATCAAAGGAAGAGATTATGAGCAGGACAACAGTGACAAAGGAAAGAATTTTTTTTTCAATTTAGATTTAAAATGACAAAGAAGAAATATACGAGTACAGAAGAAGAAAAAAACAGGGTGACAAAGGAAGAGAAAATGGACGGACAAAAAGAAATGACGACAACAGTGAAATCAAAGGAAGAGAATTATGACGGCAGGACAACAGTGACAAAGGAAGAGAATTATGACGGCAGGACAACAGTGACAAAGGAAGAGAATTATGACGGCAGGACAACAGTGACAAAGGAAGAGAATTATGACGGAAAGGGACAGACAAAATATTCGCTTCTCTTTCACCGCCAGCTGTTGGACACAGGCCTGTTTTGTTTCTCCTGTCTGCCTCATAATGGCAGTGCCACTTTCATCTGGATGCATTGAGGTATTCATGTCACTAGAAACACAGCTGGCTTCTGTGGCTTTTTTACCTCCCCATCAATGGTAAACAAAGGAACCATGGTGCTTTATGCTCCAGTGTGCGACTGACCGCGTGGTGCACACACACACACACACACCACGCACGCACGCACACACACACACGCACGCACGCACTGCACGCACGCACGTACACACACACGCACGCACGCACGCACGCACGCACGCACGCACGCAACCACACACACACACACACACACACACACACGAGACACACACACACACACACACACACACACACACACACGACACGACACACACACACACACACACACACCCCACACACACACACACACACACACACACACGACACACGACACACGACACACACACGCGCGCGCACACACGCATGCACGCGCACACACACACACATTCATATTTTTTCCTATCATTAACTCTAAATGGTAGCGTCTGTGGTTATCTCGTGTATGTTGTTTTTTTTTTTAATTATTATTCTTTTATTTCGAGGATTGATTAATTTATTTTATTCTTTTATATCGAGGATAATGGAATAAGCACTCATGTGTTTTCTTTACATCCATTCCCCGTGTGCATGCAGTTTTGTAAATCTTGTCATCTGTTCCCATCGGCACACAGGGGCCTACTCTTACGAAAAGAATAATAGGATTTAGCGTGTGCGCAAGGTGTTCTGCGTGCGTTGGCACACGGGGCCTCGGTTTACAGTTTCATCCGAAGGACTTTTGGGGAGAGTGGAGTCAGCACTGATGTTAACCCCAGGGGAAAAATCCCCTCGAACGGGAATCGAACCTGGGTCGTCAAATTGCGAGCGCAATGTTCTGACCACTAGGCTATCCCGTCCTCCAGAGGAAAAATCTTCTTGAACGATATTCGAACCCGGGTCAGCAGAACATGAGTGCCTCACTCTAAGCACGAGGCTAAATGAATATGCAACTTGTAGACTTATACCGTTGTAGAATTGTATTCCTCATTCAGTCAGATATTTGATTTGGAGACTTATATATCATATAATATTGTATTCCTCATTGACCAGTCAAGCGTTTGATTTGTAGACTAAAACAAATATATAGTGTATTTCTTATTGATTAGTCAGGCATTTGATTTGTAGATTAATATAGTTATATACTATTGTATCCCTTCTTGATTAGTTAAGCGTTTGATTTGTAGAATAATACACTAACATAATATTGTATTCATTGATTGCCGTCAGGCATTTGATTTGTAGATTAATACAGTTTTATAATATTGTATTTTTTATTGATTGCAGTCAGGCATTTCATTTGTAGATTAGTACAATTAGATGACTATATTTATTCCTGATTGATTTGTTAGGCATTTGATTTGTAGATTAATACAATTAGATGGCTGTATTTTCATTGATTGCAGTCAGGCATTTGATACTGTAAAGCATGATGCGCCTCTTGCAGACCATGAACAAAACAGGTTTCTCAGTACCCCTGGTTACACTGCCGGTCAACCTCCACACTGACCAGCAGGCTCAGTAAGATGGAGCAGACAACATAGCAGGATTTTTCCAGTCCTGAAGGGAATCAGACACGGATACATACTCTCTCCATGGCTGTTCGGTTTGCAGAGCAGGTAATGAGTAGGCAGTGGTTATAAAACTCGGCGTAAGGGCTGGAGGTGGGGAAATCACAAACCTGAGGTACACTGTTACCACTGCTCTCATACTGGACAGCAAAAACAGCAGCTATGCAAATATTTATAGACAAAGTAAACAGAAGGAGCAGAACTGAAGGCACAACAGGTGGAAAACCAGCATCCACACTATTATAAGTTGGACCCGTATTGCCTGCTTCAAGCGTATCTCCAAAGCGGTTACCAGCATGACCATACTGACGAAGAAAGCATGGAACAACAGCAAGCTGACCGAGCACACACAGATCCAGATCTACAGAGCCTGTGTCCTGAGACCCCTCCTGTTTTACAGCCAGTCCTGGACTTTGCGTACCCTACAAGAGTGAAAGCTCAATGCTTTTTACATGCGTTGCCTCCGACACATCCTGAACATCACCTGGCAGGACAAAGTCCTAAACAACATTGTCCTAGAAAAGAGCTGGATGCGCCAGCATGTACACGCTGCTGAAACAGAGACTAATGCGCTGGCTCAGCCATCGTCATGCGCATGGATGATGGAGGGATCCTAAAGACTTCCTCTATGAAGGACTTTGTGCACGGAAAACATCCCACAGGCAGATCACAGCTGCAATTCAAAGACGTGTGCAAGAGGGACTTAAAAGCCTTGAACATTGACCAGAACTACTGGAAGCAACAGCCCTGAACAGTCAGCCTGGAGACAGACTGTGCAGAAAGGTTTCTCCAAGTTCGAAAAACACTTGCTCAGCAGCACGAGGCAAGAGAATGAGAAGAAAGGCTGCAGACCAGGCAGACAGACCAGCGTCAGACTTCATCTGTGCCCTCTGCCATAGGGACTGTCATTCCTGTGAGGGACTGGCCAGCCACAACTAACTCCTTACCAGAATTAACACCTAGGGTGCAACTTCATAGTCTTATGATACTGAAGGCTGCCAATAAAAACTCATGTGCTTCTTTTTACATCTTGTTTCTGCCTTATGCAGTTTTGTAAAAATTTTACATTAATGTCTTCTTTTCCCATCGGCACATAATGGCCTACTCTTACGAAAGGCGAAACCGCTTTGATGTGTGCACAAAATGTAATCGTTCACAATGCATAGTACCTCGGTTTATAGTCTCATCCGAAGGATTTTCAGGGGACTCTGTGTAAGTGTGTTCGTCCGCGCGCGCGCGCGTGTGTACGCGCGCGTGTGTGTGTGTATGCGTGTGGTGTGTGCGCGTGTATGTGTGTGTGTGCGTATGCGTGCACGTGTGCGCGCGGGGGTGGTGCAGGCGCGCGCGTGTGTGTGTGTTTGTGTGAGAGAGAGAGAGAGAGAGAGAGAGAGAGAGAGAGAGAGAGAGAGATAGATAGATAGATAGATAGATAGATAGATAGATAGATAGATAGATAGATAGATAGATAGATAGATAGATAGATAGATAGATATAGATATAGATATATAGATATATAGATAT
>CM060344.1:11433542-11441042 GCA_030674155.1 Stramonita haemastoma
TGATACATAAACACAAAAGTGAAGATTAATATTGCATTCATTGTGCCCTGAGATAGATGACCTAGATTGCATGGACCCAAAACTGTTTTCAAAATATACAAAACCAATACTTTTTGGAAAGAAGTGTTTCTTTCAAATGAAACATTTTGCAGACAAATGGATCCAAAAGAGGTGCAACAATTACTGGCAGAACCATTTTTTTTTTAATGAAAAATTCAAAGCTGGAGACCAATGCATTTATCCTAAAAAGTGGGCACAAAAACAAATTATTTTGGGTACACACTTCCTGCGAGACAATTGTGATTTTATGACATGACAATTTAGCAACCAAGTTAGGTACTAACATTAACTTTTTGCATTATGCTAGCTAGTTGTATCCGATCAATTGAAGACTATGCGAGAATAAAAAGTATAAAACTAGCTGACAACCAAAGTAAAGAAAGGACAAATGCTCTAGAGATAATACCAAAACCTGGTAAAGGATCCCGTACTTATTATGACGAAATGCTTAGTAAAATAGAAATTCTCGACATGAAATCTGTTATGAATTGCGAGAGACAACTTAACAGTCCAATAGACTGGCACAGTGTACTAAAACAGATTAAGAAAATTAAAGAAATTAAATTGAAATGGTTTCAAATTAAGATCTGTTACAGAATATTAGTTTCGAACAAGGTATTAAAGAAAAAGAAAGTTACAGATAATGACAACTGCAATTTTTGTGACAAGGAAAAAGACACTATAAACCATTATTTATGGGAGTGACAGTTTGTGTGGAGTTTCTGGAAGGAACTTGAAGTGACTTTAAAACACAACTGCTATCACTGTGAGAGACTGGATCTTCATGTGGAAACAGTGCTATTTGGCACTGATGCAATTACAAAAAACTGATGAAGTGTTCGACTTTAAAATACTGTTAGCAAAGTTTTATGTTTACAAATGTCGGATTGGGAAAACAAAACCTAATGTTGGTTGGTTTTTTTTTTTTTTAATGAACTAAAATACAAAATGAAATGGAAAAACTGGAGCACTGCAAGCAAATGCAATTTACTTATTTTCGGAAAAAAAAGGGTATCAGTACATAAATTAGTAGAAAGTTAAGTACCACTCCAAAATAGTATTAGTAAAATTCTGTATATGTTCTATAAATCTTGTCTTGACATAAAAATGATGACTGATTTCTTTGTACTTCGTGTAGCAACTGTTCTTGTTAGCCTGTTAAATGGCAATGGTGAAATGCTGTCTGGACAAAAAGTCAATATGTTTCTTTTGTAATGCATATAATATGTGCTAATAAAAAAAAAGTTGTGGCTTTTTTAGTATATTCGCACATACGTAGGCTTACATACATACATACATACATACATACATACATACATACATACATACATACATACATACATACATACATACATACATACATACATACATACATACATACATACATACATACATACATACATACATACATACATACATACATACACACACTACACACTCATACACACATACACACATACACACATACACACACACATACACACACATACACACATACATACATACACATACACATACATACATACATACATACATACATACATACATACATACATACATACATACATACATACATACATACATACATACATACACACATACACACATACACACATACACACATACCCCACACACATACATACATACATACATACATACATACATACATACATACATACATACATCATACATACATACATCATACATACATACATGCATACATACATGCATACATACATGCGTACACGCGTACATACATACATACATACATACATACATTACATACATACATACATACATACATACATACATACAACACACAACACACAACAACACACACATACATACATACATACATACATACATACATACATACATACATACATACATACATACATACATACATACATACATACATACATACATACATACAAACATACAAAACATACAAACATACAAGACATACAAAACATACAAGACATACAAGACATACAAGACATACATACATACAAAACATACATAAACATACAAACATACATACATACATACATACATACATACATACAGACAGACAGACAGACAGACAGACAGACAGACAGACAGACAGACAGACAGACAGACAGACAGACAGACATGCATACATACATACATACAATACATACATACATACATACATACATTACTACATACATACATACATACATACATACATACATACATACATACATACATACATACATACATACATACATACATACATACATACATACATACATACATACATACATACATACCAACGCAAGTGCGTGTGTGCGAAGATACTTACAGACAGACACACAGAGAGCAAACAAGCAATGCTATGAAAATGAAAAGGGGAGGGAGGGAGGGAGAGCGGGGTGATTGTGCTGTGACAAATAATTAGCTCCTGTGTAGTTTGGTATGCTCAATGTTTGTCGCGGATATTCATCATTTGTCATTGTATTTATCTAGTATTTATCTATTTTTAATAAAATTAATCAGTTTATGATTGATTGATGATGATTGATTGATTGATGATTGATTTATTCATTTATTCATCTATTCATTCATTTATTTTTTTAACTAATTATTTATTCTTTTGTATCGAGAATAATAGAATAAGCACTCATACTTTTTACACCCAGTCCCCGAGTGTATGCAGTTTTGTACATTTTGTCATCCGTTCTAACCGGCACGCAGTGGTCTACTTTCCGAAAAGCGGAACAAGATTTAACGTATGCACAAGATGTTCTGCGTGCGTTCGCACACGGAGCCTCGATTTACAGTCTCACCCAAAGGGCTTTTGGGAAGAGTGGAGTGTGTCCAGGGGGAAAAATCCCCTCGAATGGATTCGAACCCTGGTCGTCAGATTGCAAGCGCAATGTTCTAACCACCAGGCTACCCTGTCTGTAGGTCTGTGCAAGAGTGAACTGGCCATGTGTGAATGAAGATGACAAGGGACAGAAGTGGGGGGGGGGGGCAGTATTTTTAAGGAGTGACGAAGTCTGAACTGAATCTGATTATTGTGTCTGTTTGCTTGAGTGTGAATGAATGAATGAATGAATGAATGAATGAATGAATGAATGAATGAATTAATTAATTAATTAATTAATTAATTAATGCGGCGTGATGGAAGAACTATCGCAAGACAATGACTATGATGGATTCATGGTTCACGATTCAAAGGCTTCATTATCCCACTAATATAGAAACTCACGTGGGGCTACATGCCCTATATAAAAACAGTAAACAGGAAAACATGACAGAAAAACACCACAACGCAATATCCATACATCAGCAGGCACACATCACAAGATAATACAGCAAACGTAGCGACTTTTATTTCATAGCGTTTTTCATTGTTCCTGTGCAATGCGCTTTAAGCGTTATTGATTGTTGTTTTGTTGTTGTTTTTTTTTAATGTAGGGCGCAATGCAAATTAAGTGTTTATTGTTATCACCGTAACTATAGCCATTTTTCTCTCACTCTCACATAGCGGAGGCGGGATAGCTCAGTGGTCAGAGCGCTCGCTTTCCCCAAGTCAAGTTAAGCAGCATCGAGCGTGGTTACCGGTTGGATGGGTGACCGTTTGCGTGCCTTGGCTTTAGTACAGTCCCCGCCCCCCCCCCGCCCCCCCCGTCCACCCAGCTGTACATGGGTACCTGCCCTCTTCAGGGTCAGGGAAGGTAAAGCAGCGAGGGAGAGGAGATGGGCACCGCCCTCAATATGCTGGCCCATAGTGAAGCTGAGGTCTCTGATGCCTCGCTCCCCTACGACCGCCAAGGTTGTGGACACCTTTACCTTACCTCACATAGCCCCCTTTCCAGAATACAACATAATTACTCTTACCCATAATAATCAACCGATAATACTATGCTGCAGCAACACACCGAACGCTGACATGAATGACGGGATCTTTAACGTGCATAATTATTTGATCTTCTGCATCTGTATATACACGAAGAAGAAATCACGGCACTGGCAGGTCTGCACTTGGAGTTGACCTGGGAGATTGTAAAATATAAACAAAATTTTAAAAACGCCCTTACTTCACCAAATACCACCGAGATTCGAACCCACGACTTCATGAACCCGTGGGATTGAAGTTGAACGGTTTTAACCACTAGGGTTTAGTGTCCGTTACTTTGGATGAAAACTGGCGAAAACATTGTTCCATCAACTGAATGGAGTGGGGAAACTCTTTCAAACTCTGCGAATCATCCATGATGTACACTGCCGCGCGGAAATTGTTTTTAAAACAACAGCTAGCTAAGTAATTTTGTGATAATGAGGACGTGATGATAATGATGATTAATCATGTGTTTATCACGATGAGTAATTATGTGATCTACGGTTCGTGGTGTCCTTTGGAAAGCAGCTGGGTGGGAGGCTTGCCATGCTACTTTCCCCCGGCCCTCACCCATACTATTTGCATGTCATTAGTTGTCATACTGAATGACTTAATTACTGGTAAAATCAGGAGAGAGAGAGAGAGGGGGGGGGGGAGAGAGAAAACAGAGACAGAGAGAGAGAAGAGCAAGAGACAGAGAAAGAGAAGAGATGACAGAGAGACAGAAGAGAAAGAGAGAGAGAGAGAGAGAGAGAGAGAGAGAGAGGAGAGAGAGAAGAGAGAGAGAGAGAGAGAGAGAGAGAGAGAGAGAGAGAAGAGGAGAGAGAGAGAGAGAGAGAGAGAGAGAGAGAGAGTAAAAGTGTGAGAGAGAGACAGACTGACAGACAAAGAGATGGACTGACAAACAAACAAACAGACATGGATAAACAGGCAAAGGAATTTGCAAATGTAAACGAAGGACACAGTAGAGAAAAGAAAAGAAAGAGAGGCAGAGACAGAGAGACAGACAGACAAACAGAGAAAGAGAGAGATTGTGGAAGAGAAAGTGTTTGACACATAGGCTACCCCTACCAGGTATTTGTGCTTGACTCTCCTCTCTCAGGGCAGTGACCGTCACATAGTGAAGCAGGTAAGAGAGGAATCGCTGATCAGTCTTGCACTTCTTGGTAGAAACCTGCTTTTTTGGTATGTGAGTGGTACACTTTCCACTTATCATATCACAAAGATGCCTGGTGGGGATACTGGCATGGGGGGCCTGTCAGTAGATATAGTATCCCCACCTCAGGACATTCTGGGCCAGGAATTCTTTCTTTTCTAGCCTTCTCTTTCTTTCTGCCTTGTTTCTTCCTCCTGTCACCTCTTTTTGACTTTTGTTGTTGTTGTTTGGGTGGGGGGAGGGGGTTGCCTTCTCGGTCAATTCTTCTGCTTTTTGCCCAGAAAGACTTAAGATATAACAATGTAAAGGTCGATTGCGTTGGGCCTGACTTGTCAGGCGCTTAAATGGTAGCGCAACGTATTTTCACTCATATGACAGATAACAATAGTTGCTGTCTGAGCGTTCGAGTATGACAACGATGAAGAAGAAGAATATCACAAAAGAAAACACGTTGAATGTAGCGTCTCAAGGACATGACCATACATGTAATTATGTTAGCATGTTATTTTCCTATTTGTTAGCTTTATACAAAACAAATTTAAAAGTACTGATTCTTTTGCAAACTTCATACACTAGTCCTGTCCTCGTATCTGACAAGGCAAGTCTGTGCCAAAAATTTGGTGGGGAACTTATAAACCAGGTTCAGTCAAAAGTAGATCACATTCTGTATAAATATATTTCTTTGACCTTCTAGCAGTTTGTGCTGTGTCATGACATAATAGCAGTTGTCTCCCTTTCCCTGTGGTCATCTGAACTTCATTGACAGAAAAGGTAACTGCCATTTTATAGGAAATGCGCAAGTCAAGTCTTTTATTTAAAGCCATTTTCTTACAGGTAAGTAGGTCAAATTTTTTTATAACTGCCATTTTATTGCAGGTAAGTCAATCAAATCTATATGCAACTGTCTGTTTTCAGGTAAGTAGGTCAAGTCTTTTTGTAACTGCCATTCTATTGCAGGTAAGTAGGTCAAGTCTTTCTGTAACTGTCATTTTATTGCAGGTAAGTAGGTCAAGTCTTTCTGTAACTGTCATTTTATCGCAGGTAAGTAGACCAAGTCTTTTTATAACTGTAATTTTATTACAGAATAGTCAAGTGTTTCTGTAACTGTCATTTTATTGCATGTAAGTAGGTCAAGTCTTTCTGTAACAGTCATTTTATTGCAGGTAAGTAGGCCAAGTCTTTTTATACTGTAATTTTATTACAGAATAATCAAGTCTTTCTGTAACTGTAATTTTATTACAGATAAGTCAACTCTTTCTATAACTGTCATTTTACTACAGATAGGTCAAGTCTTTCTGTAACTGCCATTTTATTACAGGTAAATCAAGGCTTTTTACAACTGTCATTTTATTGCAGGTAAGTCAAGTCTTTTTATAACAACCATTTTGTTAGAGATAAAGTAATTCAAGTATTTTCATAACTGCTTTTTTTTAATAAAGTAATTCAAATCTTTCTATAAATTGCAGTTAACTGTAGATAAATAAGTTAAGTCTTCTTTATGACTGTCATTTAATTGGAGATAAGTAAGGCAAATCCATTTATAGCTCTCACTTTATTGGAGATAAATAAGTTACATCTAATTATAATTGTCATTTTATTGCAGATAAGGAAGGCAAATCCATTTATAGCTCTCACTTTATTGGAGATAAATAAGTTACATCATACTGTCATTTTATTGATATATAAGATATGACCTATCTATGACTCATTTATCATAAAAACTCACGTGCTTTCTGTATAACATATAATACAGCGACTGGGCGTTATTCATAGAAAGACATGTGACAGTGCTATAATTACACTGTTGGTGTTTCATCTATAACTCCATTGCATTGTTTTACGATGTAAATGCGGTTTACAGCACACCTTTTCCCTTCTAAAACTCTCTGTGTGTGTGTGTGTGTGTGTGTGTGTGTGTGTGTGTGTGTGTGTGTGTGTGTGTGTGTGTGTGTGTGTGTGTGTGTGTGTGTGTGTGTGTGTGTGTGTGTGTGTGTGTGTGTGTGAAGTCAAAGTCAAAGTCAAAGTCAAAGTCAAACTTTTATTTTCAGATCGTACGTCGAATAAGCAGTGCAATTGCTTTTTTTCATCAAGCCATCCAGCTATTAAAAAATCATATATATGCATGTGTGTGTGTGTGTTGTGTGTGTGTGTGTGTGTGTTGCGTCCGCGTGCGCCGCGCGCGCGCGCGCGCGAGCGCGCGCGTGTTGTGTGTGTGTGTGTGTGTGTGTGTGTGTGTGTGTGTGTGTGTGTGTGTGTGAAGTCAAAGTCAAACTTTTATTTTCAGATGGTACATTGAATAAGCAGTGCAATTGCTTTTTATTCATCAAGCTAAGAAAAAAAATCATATAAATGCATGTGAGTGTGTGTGTTGCGTCCGTGTGTGTGTAAGTAAGTATGTCTTCAATTTAACGTCTTT
>CM060344.1:11446042-11451042 GCA_030674155.1 Stramonita haemastoma
CTTCTTTTTTGGGATCAAGCCATCTAGCTAAAAATAACAACCAACCACACCATAAATATCAACAACAACAATAAAAACTACAAAGACAAAAAATTATTTTAAAAAAAAAGAAGAAAATGATTAATAGATGAAAGCAATATAGAGCAGAGCGATAAAGCGTTATGAAGTGACATCATCACACCACCTGTTCTTTCACATTCAAACGTGGATTAAATTACCTGTATGTGCCAGGGTGATCATTGTCCGTAATAATGGCAGCAGTCTCAACAATGATACCCCTTCTCCATCCTCCACATACACGCACGCTCACACGCGCTCACGCGCGCACATTTATTTATTTATTTATTTTATTCTTTTATATCGAGGATAATGAGATAAGCACTCATGTGCTTTTTTACATCCAGTCCCCGTGTGTATGCAGTTTTGTAAATGTCATCTGTTCCCACCGGCACACGATGGCCTACTCTTACGAAAAGCGGAACAGGATTTAACGTGTGCGCGAGATGTTCTGCGTGCGTTCGCACACGGGGCCTCGGTTTATAGTCTCATCTCAAGCATGCTCCTACGTTTGCCTTTTTTTTTTTTAATTAAACACCCAAATCATCTATCAAAAACAAATTAACCTAACTCAAGGAAAAAAAAAAGAAAGAACAAAGAAAGAAGACCAAAAAAAATTGCAGACAAAGAAGCACACAAAAATAGAAATCAGCGACCACTACAACACCAACAACAACAGCAGGAACAACAGCAGCACCACCAACAACAACAACAGCAGCAGCAACAACAACAGCAATACCAACAACAACAGCAGTAGCAACAATAACAAGAACAGCAACACCAATAACAACAACAGCAACAACAACAACAAAACAACAACAGCAGCAACTACAAAAAAAATATTGCAGCAGCAACAGCACAGCAAAAAAACCAACAGTAACAGCAGCAACCAACAACAACAGGAACAACAAAACAACAGTAACAGCGGCAACAACAACAACAACAACAAAACAACAACAGCAACAATAGCAGCAACAGCAACAACAATAACAAACAGCAGCAGCAACAACGCAACAGTTACACTAATGGAAGAGGACAAGAGAACAAAAGCATATCAGAAAAACAACAACAATGCAATGACATTAAAGGCCAGGTGACAATATCCAACCACCACAACATCCCCGTCCGTTCATCTGTCCGTCTGTTCTTTCATAATACACATAATTATGGATACATATCAATGACGCACTCTTTTCTTTATTTTATCAATATTGACGATAGCAACAATGATGACGCCTCTTGCGCAGTCTGTTGAATCATTATTTTATTTATCTATTTATTTCTTTATTTCTTTATTTATTTTATTCATTTAGTCAGTCAGTCTTTCAGACAGAACAGTCAGTCAGTCAGTCGGTCACTTAGTTAGTTAGTTAGTTAGTTAGTTAGTTAGTTAGTAGTTAGTTAGTTAGTTAGTTAGTTAGTTAGTTAGTTAGTTAGTTAGTTAGTTAGTTGTTGGTTGGTTGGTTGGTTGGTTATTTGGTTGGCTGTTGGTTGGCTGGCTGGTTGGTTGGTTGGTTGGTTGGTTGGTTGGCTGGTTGGTTGGGTTGGTTGGTTGGTTGGTTGGTTGGCAGGTTGGTTGGTTGGCTGGTTGGTTGGTTGGTTGGCTGGCTGGTTGGTTGGTTGGTTGGCTGGTTGGTTGGTTGGTTGGCTGGTTGGTTGGTTGGTTGGTTGGCTGGTTGGTCAGTGTTTTATTTTGAGGATAATGGAATAAGCACTCATGTGCTTTTTTTTTTTTTTACATCCGATCCCTGTGTGTATGCAGTTTTGTAAATGTACCCCTCCGTTCCCACCGGCGCACACAATGGCCTGGTCTTCAGAATAGTGGAACAGCTTTTAATGTGTTCGCAAGATGTTCTGCGAGTGTACGCACATGGGACCTCGTTTTATAGTCTCATCCAGAGGACTTTGGGGGTGAGTGGAGTCGGCAGTGATGTTAACTCCAGAGGAAAAATCCTCTTGAACGAGATTCAAATCCAGGTCAGCAGATCACGAGCGTGCTACTCTAAAAACCAGGTTATCCCCCCAGACAGACAGACAGGAAGAGATTCATGTCTGTGAAGTATAATCATGTCATAAAAGATAGTATCAAATGTAAGTATCGAACGCTAATACTATCAACACACGACGATTAAAGTCGTAAGAAATATGTAATGATATCCTAATTATTATGAGCTATATTGTTTGTACTTTTCGAAGAAATAGTAATAAGATCCCAAAGTAACCATCATATAAAAACTCTGGTACATTCAACATCTTCGTTGCCTCGTGTGAGGATGCCGGGGGCCTGTCAGTATAAATAGCCTCCCCATCTTCTGGAAATTGTGTGCCAGGAATTCCGTCTTCACTTTCCTTTCCCTCTCTGTCTTTCTGCCTTGTTCCTTTTCTTTCTGCCGTCTCATTCTTGACTGTTTTTCTGCCTTCTTGGTCAATTCCTCTGCCTTTTCTTTTCTCAGAAAGTCTTAAGAAATCACAATTCTCTCTCCACGCCAAAGTCGGATGCGCTGGGCCTGACTTGTCAGGCGCTTAACGGCAGCACAACGTATTTTCGCTTCTATGACAGACAACAATAGTTGCTGTCTGAACGTTCAACAACGACGATGACGACGATGACGACGACCTCCTTACCAGAGTTAAAAACAAAGGTAGGAACTCAAAACTTCATGCACAGACAGACAGTAAACACCACGACTGAAATCATGAACATTATCAAACTGTCATAAAACAAAATGGTCATCGTCACAAATAATACATACAGAAACGCTATAATGAAATTTTGAATATGACGCTCCTTCCTTCAGAACCCGATAGAAAACACAAAATACAGACAGGTAAACGGGCAGACAGATAGACAGACAGACAGATAGGTAGGCAGGCAGAGAGATAGGCAGGCAGGTAGAGAGACAGGTAGTCAGGCATACAGACAAGCAGGCAGGCAGACAGACAGATCGACAGATAGGCAGACAGGCAGAGAGAGAGACAGACAGGTAAACAGACAGGCAGACAGACAAGCAGGTAGGCAGACAGACAGGTAAAGACAGACAGACAGGCAGGCAGGCAGACAAACAGGCAGACAGAGAATGAGAAAGAGTTTGATATTTGCCTTAAGAACTTCTATTGTGACTCCATCTTGAGCAACCCCCCCCCCCCACACACACACACACACACCTCTTCCACCCCCATCCTCCAAATGGATTGGGTTATTAGACGGAAAGGAGTGTTACAAAACAAGTAAAAGGTGAAGGTGTCCCATAACCTGTGCGACGTTGGATAGCGAGGCATAAGAGACCTCAGCTTCTCTAGGAACCAGCATATTGAGGGCGGCGCCCATCTCCTCTCCCTCACTGGTTTACCTTCTCTGAAACTGAAGAGGGCATGTACCCATGTACATCTGGGTGAACTAGGAGACTGTACTGAAGCCAAGGTACACGAACGGTCACCCATCTTATCTTAGAGGTAACTATCCTCAATGCTGCTTAACCTTAGCTTGGGAAGAGCGAGTGCTCTGACCACTAAGCTATACCGTCACCTTTATAGGTTTATAGGCTAGAGCACAAATACTAAAACCAAAGCAAAAAACACCCTATACAAAACCATTCACCTTATAGCGCGGTGATAGATCGTTTTCAAGTACCTAAGTTAAGTTAGTTAAAGTCTGTCCCGAGCCTAAGGCTCATCAGGCCGGTGCTTATCCCGGTTTCTGTGGCGTTAAGCGACTGAGAGTCATAGACTCCCCCCTGGATAGGACGCCAGTCTATCGCAGGGTTAACCCCCAACACAAGGTTGGTACCCCTTTTACACCTGGGTGGGGTGAGAAAATAGCCGTAAAGTGCCTTTTCCAAGGGCACAACGCCATAGCCGAAAGCTAGGATCGAACCCGCAACCTTTAGATTACGAGTCCAACGCCCTAACCACTAGACTACAGCGGCGGCTCAAGTACCTAAGGATCGTTGATAACTGGTAATATGAGGAGATTGATTGACTGAATGATTGAATGATAACCTTTATCTCCAAGGGTCGCAGATAAGTACTGATATACATCTTTTTTCTGCGGTAGCTAGAGTACAAATACTAAAACCAAAGCAAAACACCCTAAACAAAACCATTCACCTATAGCGCGGTGATAGATCGTTTTCAAGTACCTAAGTTAGTTAAAATCTGTCCCGAGCCTAAGGCTTTATCTCCAAGGGTCGCAGATCAGTACTGATATACATCTTTTTTCTGCGGTCCTTGTCCTGATTAGGACCATCATTAATAATCACGGCTAATGATTTCAGTAATCTGAGAGAGAGAGAGAGAGAGAGAGAGAGAGAGAGAGAGAGAGAGAGAGAGAGAGAGAGAGAGAGAGAGAGAGAGAGAGAGAGAGAGAGAGGAGGAGAGGGAGGAGAGGGAGGAGAGAGAGAGAGAGAGAGAGAGAGAGAGAGAGAGAGAGAGAGAGAGAGAGAGAGAGAGAGAGAGAGAGAGAGGAGAGAGAGAGAGAGAGAGAGAAGAGAGAGACATACAGACAGACACAGAGACACAGAGAGAGACACAGAGAGAGACACACAGAGAGAGTGAGACAGAGAGAAGAAGAGAGAGAGAGTGAGACAAGAGAGAGACACAGAGAGAGAGTGTGAGACAAGAGAGAGACACAGAGAAGACAGACAGACAGACAGACAGACAGAGAAGAGAGACAGAGAGAGAGAGAGTACCTTTTGCTTCTTACATGATGGGGTGTGGTTGGTTATTTTGTTTATGCTAGAGGTTCAAGGTTCAAAAAACGGGAGACACTGTGACGTATGCGATTCTTTGCTAGCCGAGTGTAAGTGCACCCTATATGCCGGGATATAAAATTCTTATATACACCACTGTCATGTTCATGTTCCTATAACTCAAACACAACCTAAAGAACAATCCTGAAAATGTATGCCCAATCACACACACACACACACACACACACACACACA
>CM060344.1:11453542-11461042 GCA_030674155.1 Stramonita haemastoma
CTTCTTCTTCTTTTCGCAATTCTTCTTTCTCTTCTCCTCCTTTCTTCTTCTTCGCAATTCTTCTTCCCTTCTTCTTCTTTCATTCTTCTTCTTCTTCTCGCTTCTCTTCTTCTTCTCTTCTTCTTCTTCTTCTTCTTCTTCTTCTTCTTCTTCCCTCTCTTCTTCCTTCTTTTCTTCTTCTTCTCATTCTTCTTCTTCTTCTTTCTTCTTCTTCTTTCTTTCGAATTCTTCGCATCTTCCAATTTTTCTTCTTTCTTCCTTTTGCATCTTCTTCTTCTTCTTCGCTGAACGCTATTGTCTGTCTTTCGTTATTCTTCTTTATGTCCGTTGCTTCCGTTAATGCGCCTTCAATCGTCTCCGTGCAATCGCAACTTGAACATGGGAAAGTTGCTACATGAAAAGTTTTCTTGTTGAGCAATAAGTCAGTGCGAAGGCTTACAAGTAGAGAACAAGGCACATTAAAGAAAGGAGAATATAAAAAAGCAAAAAAGAATAGGAATTTCTAGCGCAGAATTTCCAGAAGGTGGATGGGGATGGTATTTATACTCACAGGCCCCTGGCATCCCCAGGGCCAAAGTGAAGACCAGCTGTGAGGGTGATGATAACGGACTTTCTGGTGCCTTCAGTGCCCCAGACTCTGTGCTATGCCCTCAGACCGGGCTGTGGAGAATCCTCTGAGAACGCCAGGGACGCCTTTTAATGTGTGCACAGATGTTCTGCGTGTGTTCACCGCGGGGCCTCGGTTTATTGTCTCATCCGAAGGACGTTGACTTCAGTTGTTTGTTTGTTTGTTTTCGTTAATTTCTGTCTTTGACAAAATAAAGTATTGGATTTGAATTTGATTTGGTATGTGTTCCTGCTTCTTGTTCAGACTGAAACATCGCACCACAGGCCACCACCATCATTATTTTACACCACCATACCACCACAGTTACACTACCTCCATCATCACCATCACCACCACAACCACCACCACCACAACCACATCCACTACACATTAACACTACCACCACAACTACCACCACCACCACCCCATCACTACCACAACCATCACCACACCATCACCACCACAACCACCACTACCACAACCATCACCCCCACACCATCACCACACCCCCACCACTACCCCAACACAACCACCACCACATCCACCACTGCCATCACCACCACCACCACAACCACCACAACCACCACCACCACCACCACTGACCAACTCTATGATCAGAAATTCTCTGCTGAACATCAGAAAACTTTTTTTTTCTTTCCTTGGCTAGAATTCTGAGGTTCACCAATAGTCATGTGTTGCATATGCAACCTTTTTTTCCATTATTTGTGCAGCCGCATATCGACTTCGGGGATTGTGTCTCTTCACGACACCCGTGTGCATGCGGTTTTGTTGTGGTTTTGTTGTTGTTGGCACCCGTTCCAACCGGTACAAAATGGCCTACTCTTTTGAAAGGTGGAATGGGCTTTTGATGTGTGCACAGATGATCTGCGTGTGTTCACCTCGGGGCCTCGGTTTATAGTCTCATCCGAAGAACGTTGACTTTCAGTTTGGGTTTTTTTTTCGTCAAACTGGGAATAAAGGTCGAGGATGGGAAATGAACCCAGAATCTCATGGTTTATTTGTTGGCAGGCGAACGTTTTAACCATCCTGCCACCCTCCTTCTTGCAGAATTTGATGTTGTAAAGAAGTCAATCAATCAATCAATCAATTGATTACTCAAATCAATTAATGGTTAAAGAAATAACTGACGAACGAGCTATCTGAGCTATGTGAACCTTGTGCTGTCTGCTTTGAACTGGTCTGGTGTGATGTGATCACAGCATTCTTTGGAATGTTGTCCTTTACTTCTCAATGTTCGTCCTTCACAACAGTTACTTTGCCTGCAGCAAAACATGTCTGTGCAATACTTTTGGAAGCTTCCTTGATGGAGAGTGGCGAGAACGGTTTTTGTTGAGATGAAGGGATTTTTTTTATGTAGATAATTAACACTGGTGTGTACGAAATGACATTGGGTTTATTCATATAAACTATAAAAGCCCGCAAGTATTTTTCTATTTGTGAAAGATGGTATATAAACATTTTTTTGTGTGTCTGGGGGCACACGATTTCACCAGTCTTTTTTCTGCAGCCTGATTTAAAACAGACAGGAAGTGCTACAACTTGAGGCAATTTCTCTTTGCTCTGCGTCCAAAAGAGTTTTTGTGTTTTCCTTGTCATTTTTGACGTCATATTTTGCGATGTCGTCATGTCGAGACGTAGGCCTACTTACACATGGAGTGAGTGGGCTTTGCCTCTCTGGGATGCTTCAGAGGTCTGATGGTGATGGTCGGCTGTGTGCAGTGCTGGCAAGTCCTCAGAACAGCAGCCTTAGACTGTTGTACGTCTGTCTGCTTCTCTTCAGGTAACCATAGACATCGTTCCATTTGGAGCTAGCTTCCTGTCACCATCTCTGAACTGAAATTGTGTTGTCTTTCTGTGAGGAAAGGTAGTCAGTCACACAGCACAGAAATCGTGTTCTTCAGGCTGACGGTGCTGTCAGACTGGCAGACCCGCTCACTGTGTGACTGGAGGGTTGTCAGTCTGTTCTGACTTACACACTTCAAGAGCGATGGAAGATGACTTGTGGGGGACTAGGGCTGTGGTTCTCTAGGTCAGTGTATGGGGTTTAGTTAATGCCTGGCAGCGAGGGAGGTTTGCAGGGTGGCTGTGAGGGAAAGTATCGCAGTACGTGTTGCCTTCCTTCCCTCCTTCCTGCCTCCCTCCTTCCTTCTGAGCCTTCATCTCGAGCACAGTCATGTGCCAGTCTGTTTGCAGAGAGACGTCAGCTTCTGAGGGTTTCCGCCATGTTGTGTGTGTGTGTGTGTGTGTGTGTGTGTGTGTGTGTGTGGTTTAGACATACTGTTATCCCCCACTTTATAACAAATTGAAAATTGTCCTTGTTTCTACTACCTCCCCCCCCCCCCCCCCCAGTTGTTGTTTTTTAACAAATCAATTTCAAAGATGTTAACATTTTAGATATTCCATATTGAAATGAAGCTCGGCCCCAACTGTACCTATGTCACAACTGTGACAAAAACGTAAATATAGTGGACTGTCGTTGCTTCTTCCAGTTTCAATGGGAAGCTTATCATGACTGTATCTCTACTGAACTAGTGATGGAAAATATGCATCTGGTATGATTTAATCTTCTTCTTCTTCTTCTTCTTCTTCTTCTTCTTCTTCTTCTTCTTCTTCTTCTCTCTTCTTCCTCCTCCTCCTCCTCCTCCTCCTCCTCCTCCTCCTCCTCCTCCTTCTCCTTCTAAATAATAATAATAATAATAAATGGAATTTATATAGCGCTATATCTTGCAAAAACAAATCAAAGCGCTTGCATTCAACCAATTCTTGCACATGCAGCCAACAACAATTTAGATTTTTAACGAAGTCAATACACACACACACACACACACACACACACACACACACACACACACACACACACACACACACACACACACACATACATATAGAAGTTAAACACTTTGGCAGGGTGGTGGATAGTTCGGCTGTTGAGAGCAGGGGCAGAACATGAAACAGGATAGGAAAGTCTTAGCTTTGAAACAAGTGTGTCTTGAGGCTGGATTTAAATGTGTCATAGGTAGGCTTTTTACGAAGGGAGAGAGGGAGATCGTTCCAGATCACTGGACCAGAAACAGAGAAAGCGCGACGGCCCACGGTGGATTGATTGAATCTAGGTATTTGTAAGCGCAGGGTATCTGCAGCAGAGCGGAGGGAACGAGAAGGAGTGTACGGGTAAAGACATTCACAGAGGTAGGAGGGGTGCTGCTTTGTGAAGACATTTATAACAGAGAGTACTGATCTTATAGTTTACTCTCTGAGGCACAGGCAGCCAGTGGAGAGATTGCAAGAGAGGAGTAATGTGCTCAGATTTTTTCTTTCTGAGGACCAGTCGAGCTGCAGAGTTTTGTATACGTTGAAGGGAGTGGATAGATGATGCGGGCAGACCAGCCAAAAGAGAATTGCAATAATCGAGACGTGAAAGAATCAGAGACGTGACGAGTTTAGATGTTGCGTCAGTGGACAGGTACTTTCGAATTGCACTAATACGTCTTAATTGATAGTAGCATGACTGGCAGGTCTGGGTGATGAATTTTTGCATGGATAGTGTGTTGTCGATAACAACCCCAAGATACTTTACAGCAGTGGAAAGAGTGACTGAAGTATTGCCGAATTCTACTGAAGCTGTAGTAATGGAAGAAAGTTTGTGTTTGGTGCCTACCAGCATGGCTTCAGTTTTATCTGCATTTAACTGTAACTTATTTTGTATCATCCAGTTTTGGATATCTTCAAGGCAGTAGGACATATTTATCAGGAGAGATGGCAGATTTTCAGGAGTATCACAGCTTAGAATCTGAGAGTCATCGGCATAGAAATGATAGTTGATTTGATGACGGTTTATTATATGTGACAATGGAGCAGTGTATAGAGTGAAAAGAACAGGGCCCAGAACTGATCCCTGCGGGACTCCACATTCCAGTTTGACAGGTGTGGATTGAATCTTGTTAACTGCTACTGTTTGGAATCTATCGGTAAGGTATGAATTAAACCATGTGAGAGCTGTGCCTGTGATGCCAAACGTTTTTTGAAGACGGGAGAGAAGAATTGAATGGTCTATAGTGTCGAAAGCTGCAGATAGATCGAGAAGAGTGAGAAGGGATATTTTTCCTGTGTCAGAAGCGTGCAGAAGCGTATTTAAGGTGTGCACTAGGGTGGTTTCAGTGCTGTGGTTGGCGCGATAGGCAGATTGGAAAGGCGGAAGGAGGCTATTGGAATGAAGATGGCTGTTGAGTTGTCTGAGAACGACTTTTTCAAGGACTTTTGAGATAAAAGGTAGGTTAGAAACAGGTCTATAGTTCTTCAGAATGTTAGGGTCGAGATCGTGCTTTTTTAGTAGAGGTGTGACTACAGCGGTTTTGAGAGCTGGTGGGAAATTTCCGGAAAGAAGTGATGAATTTATTATTTTCGTATCGTAGGAATAAGCTGTGGAATACACTGAGTGAAAAGGGAAGCAGGTACAGGATCGAGGTCGCATAATTTTATGGTCATTTCTCTCAGAATTGTCTGAATATCTTTCTCAGTTGTTGGACGGAAGAAAAGGAGAGGAGTGCCTGTAAATTGGGGATCAGGAGTCACAGGTTGGAAAGAAGTTTGATCCAGTTTGGAACGGATGTTGCGGACTTTGTCAGAGAAGAAAGAAGAAAATATAGCAGGAAGTTCAGAGTGGCTATGGACAGTAGGAAGAGGGCTTGCCTTTGTAGATCCAAGAAGAGTTGAGGTGAGGGAAAAAAGGGATTTATAGACGTAGCATCAAGAACTTGAGCGGAATAGTATTTTGTCTTTGCTGAATGGATTAAGGTTTTAACTTTGTTGATTTGTTTTCGAAAGAGCTGTTTGTTTATTTCAGTTTTTGTCTTTCGCCACTGCCGCTCTAGTTGTCGGCGTTTGCGTTTTGCGATCAGGATATCGTGAGTGTACCATGGAGCACAGGGCCGATCAGGCAGAAAATGGTCAGTAGGAGGTGCATGCTCGTCAAGCAGTTGGCTAAGAACGGTATTATAATGTTTAGAAGGGTCAGTATGTTCAGGGGTTTCTGATAGGCATTTGGCAGCTTGAGAAGAGAAAGTTGGAATATCAATGGCCTTGAGATTGCGACGGGTGACGCACTTTTTCTTTTTGATAGGCTTAGCGATGTTTAGAGAGAAGAGAATGGCAGAATGGTCGGAAAGAAGTTCGTTAGTGACGGATACAGACGTGATGAGGTCTAGTGAGGCATCGGTGATGAGCCAGTCTAAGATGTGGCCCGATCTATGTGTTGGTTCGTTTACAAGCTGGGAAAGAGAGTGGTTAGACAGGGAAAGAGAAAGGCGCTTGACATCAGGAGCAGACTGGTTGTCGAAATGGAAATTAAAGTCACCAAGAATGATAAGTTTCTTGGGAGAGAGGCTGTAATGATCAAGGAGGGACTGAAACTCTTGGTGGAAAACTGAAGGTGTTAGATTGTTCTTACGGCTAGGAGGTGGACGGTAAAGACAGCAGAAAGTAAGAGAATGGCCGGGTAAGCTAAGGTTGAGTTCACAGACTTCGAAAGATTCAGGTGAGAAAGGAAGAGAGTGGCAGAAAGAAAGCGCTGGATGCAGAGTGTTTTTGTAGATGACAGCGATGCCACCTCCACGGGAGAGTCGGGGGAAGGAAAGAGTCTTATAGCCAGGCGGCGTCAGTTGTTGTATTTTAGGCTCGTGGCCTTGCGGTTTTAACCAGGTTTCTGTGAGAAATGTGAGATCAATGTTTTTTTCAGAAAGAAAATCAGAAAGAAAATCGACCTTTCCATCTGGGCAGACAGATTGTACATTGTGTAGACAAATATGTAGGAGGTTTGAGGGAGACAGAGAGGATGAAGAAAGTGGTGAGTTAGGGCAGCAGAGAGAGGACGAAGATGAAGGCGATGGTGGAGATGTGGACTGTGGGAGAACAGAGAAGAGTTTGAGTTGTGAGGTGGATGTAGAGGGTGGTGGTAGAACTGGGTCAGTTGGGGGATTAGGGACTCTGCTGGCATGATACACACTGCAGTCTGAAAGGGTATCGCCAGAGTCATGCACAGAGGAAGAATCATCAACAGAAAAAGTACTAGAGGGGTGAAGGTGACGTGTAGAGGAAGGCAGCGTGGAGATGTCTGAAGCAGAGGGATGACAGGGAGGTGAAGGAGCGTGGTCAGTGGTTTCAGTTGTTAAGGAAGTGACGTCAGGGGTGGCTGGAGAGACAGGTGGAAGAGAAGCGCACCACAGGCGGTGATGTCTGCCCGCACGTTTTCCTCGTCTTGTTTTTCGGCGGTTGAGGCCCAAGTCGGCAATATGGCGTTGTGTGTTATTGTCAAGTTTGTTTTGTTTGTGGCCATATTCAGAGAGCAAAGCTCTCATATCGGCAGGGGTTTGTGGCATAGTAACTGAGTAACAAATACTGCAGGGGGGTGGTGGAGGGAATTTGAATTCGTGCAACACGTGCAGTTTTTGACGGGGCAGCAGGGTCAGGGTAGCATGGGTCGCAAGGACCAGTGAAGCAATGTAAACACAAATCATTCGTCCATTTTTTACAAATAAATATTCAAAAAAAAGATGCGAAATTTTAGATCGAAATATTTTACAAAATATGCAATGAAAAAGAAAACTGCTCTGACCAATAGATTGCTGATGAAAACATGCACACGATGATATAAAAATGTCTCCACACAATAAAGGAAAAATACACAAATTACACACTTTAACACAGAGCCATTCCCCGTGCAGCCACCAGGCGCAAAGTGGCTTAATGCTTAATCCTTCTGCATTGTCGTCGTACGCTCAAACAGCAATTATTGTTAGGCTTATCTGTCATACGTGCGAAAGCGTTGCGCTGTCGTTAAGCTCCTGACAAGTCAGGCCCAGCGTATCCAACTCTGG
>CM060344.1:11466042-11471042 GCA_030674155.1 Stramonita haemastoma
TCAACATAGGCATTGGTTAATTCTATGATTCTATCAGGACAGAGCAGCCAAACAAAGTTCATCGTCATTTCGAAACAAATGTGTGAAAACGAAATAGGAGAGATGAAACCCAGAGGTGATCTGTTTTGCCTGTTTTCTGTTGACAATGGGGTCAAGCAGGGCTGTGTCCTTGCTCCCTCCTTCTTTGCTATTATCCTTCTGCGTACAGCTGAGTGAGCCGAAGAAAAATGTTACGAGTATGTCTGTATCTACTGCAGTATCTTCATGCTCTGACGACTTATGCCCTGCATCAAATAAAACACAGAAAAAAAAATCAGCCACCATGGTGCAGTGGTAAGCACCTTGGGTTATGGATTGGAAGGTCGCGGGTTGAAATACCATGAGAGTTATGGTCCTTTCAACTCCAGTGTCTACAAGGCAGGAATAGCAAACCGCTGTTGCTTATTGCATTACTCAGTCACTGTACAATAATTATGTGTAATTGAAACTGTCGTCAGTAGGGGGCTTAGTAGGTGGTGTCATACGTATGTTAGCTCAGAACAGGCACCACTGAACACCACCAAAGTGGCCCACCAGCAGTGCAGTGACCCTCTGGCTAGTGTCCCTGCCATGACCTGATATTAATGGGCTCCCTGTGGACTTCTGACCCTGAGGATACGAAATAACGAATCAGGGTAGGCCTGTGGCTGTGGCAGGGAGATTGAAATGAGCTGCGTGGGAACAGTAGGACAAGAACGTCATAGAAGACGAGGCAGCAAAAAGAGAAAGAAAGAAAAGACAAAAAAAAAGAAAAAGAAAAAATGGTGTGTGTGTGTGTTGTGTTTGTCGTGATCTGTGTGGGTTGTGTGTGTGTGTGCTGTGTGTGTGGTCTTTCTGCGTGGTGCGTGCGCGCGCGCGGTGTGGTGGTGTTGAATAATATATATATATATATATATATATATATATATATATATATATATATATATATATATAATATATATATATATATATGTGTGTGTGTGTCTGTGTCTGTGTCTGTGTCTGTGTGCGTCGTATGTTGTGTGTGTGTGTGTGTGCGTGCGTGCGGCGTGCGTGTTTTGGTGTGCATGGTGTGGGCGTGCCTGCTGACCTGTCTCCGTGACTCGAGGGTTCCGAGCGTGTTTCGTGTCGTCGCCAGGTGTGGGCTTTCGTCACCCCCTGCTGCAGGCTCCTGTCCTCTCCTGTCCCATTCTCTGATGTCGTTTCCCCATTGCTCGTCGTCGCGTGTTGTTCTATCTGTCTTCTGATTGCTCATGTCTTCTACTGCCTGCTAGCGTCCTTTCTCTATCTCTTCTATTCACTCTTCTTCTGTCATTTCTTCTTCTATCAGTCTGTCTATCTGTCTTCTGTCTCTGTCTATTGTCTTCTGTCTGTCTGTCTGTGTCTGCTTCTATCTGTCTGCTGATTGTCTGTCTGTCTGTCGTTTCTGTTTATCTTTCTGTCTGACTGTGTTGTTGGATGGCCGTTTGTTTGTCTTTCCATATGTTTCTGTTTGTCTGTCTGTCTGTTGTCTGTCTTCTGTCTGTTGTCCTGTCTGTCTGTCTGTCTGTCTGTCTGTCTGTCTTCTCCTCTGTCTCTCTCTCTCTCTCTTCTCTGCTCTCTCTCTCTCTCTCCTCTCTCTCTCTCTCCTCTCTCTTCTCTCTCTCTCTCTCTCTCTCTCCTCTCTCTCTCTCTCTCCTCTCTCTTCTCTCTCTCTCTCCTCTCTCTCTCTCCTCTCTCTCTCTCTCTCTCTCCTCCTCTCTCCCCCCCCTCTCCTCTCTCCCCCTCTCTCTTCTCTCTCCTCTCTCTCTCTCTCTCTCTCTCTCTCTCTCTCTCTCTCTCTCTCTCTTCATTTTCTTCTGTTGAATCTATGACATTTGCTTTTGTAGGGTTGTTTGGGTTTTTTTGTTTGTTTGTTGGGGGGGGGGGGGGGTGCTATTGTTAATGAGTTTTTTCTCATATTGATGAACGTTGGTTGAAATTTATTCCCCTCGTTTTGCTTTAAAATAAATGTGAGGATCCTATCCTGTTGTTGATTTGTCGTTACTGGTGGTGCTGCTTGTTGCTGTTGTTGGGTTGGATTGTTGTTGTTTTTTCTGATTATCATTTGTTTTATTGCTTTTTGTGGGAGTCTTGGGATTTCTTTGTAGGGGGTTGAGTGTTTGTTTCCTTTGTTAGGGTTTTTTTGCTGTTGCTTGAGGTTTTGATGTGTTTTGTTTTTCTTGCTTGTTGCTTCCTTGTTTGTTTGTTTGTTTTTCTTCTGTTTTACTTTGGTTTAGAATGTGTGTGTGTGTGTGTGTGTGGTGCGTGGTGTGTGGTGTGTGTGCGTGGTGTGTGTGTGCGCGCGCGGTGTGTGGTAATGTTATTCCTGATAAGGGTATAGACTGGATGTAAAAAAAAACCCACAAGTGCTAAATCATTACCCTGGAAATAAAAGAATGGGATTGATTTGATCTATCTTTTAGTTTACTGGAAATTGCTCTTTGTTGTTGATGATGATCTCTATTGAGGGCAAGGGCCAGACAAAAAAAACTATGTTAATATTTATGTCACCTTTGGAAATAAAGATTTTCAAACAACAGAAATGCACGTTCTCCCACATAGGATCTCCTCTCGGACATAAAAAGTGTGGGTTGGTTTGGGTGTGTTTTTTTTTTATTGATTATGTGTGAGTCACAACGGAGTTATCCCATACGACTGCAACTACCAGCCACGATATGCAAACAGTTCGCATCAGTGATTCAGAAAAAGAGAGATGAAGTAGCCTAAATAAAATACATAAGGGGTTTATTGGGGGGGGGGGGAAGGTTGATTGAAGCCACAGCGGGATTATCCGATTTACGACCTGCATAAGCCAACTAAGCATAAAAAATGCATACCTCTATCGTAGGCTACTTGGTTAGACTTATTTGAGTGGAGCTAGGCCTAGGCTATTCGATTTAGGAACTTTACTATCAACTCAGCTGTTGAACAATGTTACAGATTCACGCCCCAGCTGATCATGAGAACGTTTTAGCTGTAGCCTACAATTTAGGGACTGTGGGAACGGCAAATCATCCCACTTTGGCACCGCAACCCACCTAAAAAATTAAAGCCCCGTGTTGGGTATGTCACAATTCTAAAGCTAGGCAGTGCTATGCAAGATTCATGTGTGTGTGTGTGTGTGCGTGCGAGCGTGCATGCGTGCGTGTGTATGTGTGTGTATGTGCGTGTGTGTGCATGTGTGTATGTGGTGTGTGTGTGTGTGTGTGTGTGTGTGTGTGTGTGTGTGTGTGTGTGTAAATTAATATGCTATTGAAGAAGCAATGGCAAAAATCGGTAAATTTATCAACTGTGCCTGGTTTCTGTGTGTGTGTATGCGTGTGTGGTGCGTGCGTGCGTGCGTGCGTGTGTGTGATATGCGAACAGATTCCTGGCAGAAGAATACACGTGGCGGGGCAGTCTGTTGATGGGCAGTGCCATTTCTCTGCACACCGCCATCTTTGCTCTACT
The DNA here is from genome assembly GCA_030674155.1 of Stramonita haemastoma. Classification (NCBI taxonomy): domain Eukaryota; kingdom Metazoa; phylum Mollusca; class Gastropoda; order Neogastropoda; family Muricidae; genus Stramonita; species Stramonita haemastoma. The sequence goes on from CM060344.1 coordinate 11,469,532, forward strand.
GCTTACCTCCCCTCTCCTCCAGCCTACCTCAGAGTCCCCGAGGATCCCCCCAGTGCCACTAAAGTCCTGCGCCCTCCAGGTGACGTGTGTCTTGACGTCTCCTACACCGTCTCTGTCCACAAGCCAGAAAGGACCCAGGAGGAGAGACAATCTGAGAGCACAGGCTCCCCTGATCTGAAAACAGAGACACAGCACTTTTCCCAACTCGACACGGGCTGTTCACAAGTTTGTTCCGATACCCACTTCACAGCAGTCCACTTTACGAAGAATGGTCACGGTAAGGTCATCAGTTCTGAAGATGGCGCTTCTGACCCTTTTGCACGCTGAAGAACTAACCGCAGAAACGAAGACTGAAGGTCAGTCTGTGTGGGAGGAGGCAGAAACAGGGAGTCACCCTGATGGTTGCAGGAAAGACGCAGCCACCACGACCTTACTGCCGGGTACAGGCAAGAGAAAGGCTTTTCCCACACAGCCAAACTGTGACAGTGAACAGCAGGAGTTTCTCCAAGTTCTGCCACAGCCAGAGAAACCTAGAGGAGGAGGAGGGGGAGGGGGTGGTGTGTCATGTGAAGGGTTCTGCTCACCCCTGTACGCCTGTGTGCTGCTGGTGACAGTAGTGGTGCTGTCCACCATCTTCAGCTTCATGCTGCTGGTGCTGGACTTCGCACCTACAGGGGCTGGACCATTGACGAGGGCATCCTCCTCAACTTCATCTTCATGCTGTCCTCTCTCTTCGGGCGACTTGCGCTGGGCGTGGCCAGTCTCCACGCGGGTGTGCGGCCCACGGCGCTGATGATTGGTGGAGGGGTGATTGGCAGCGCCGGTCTCTGTCTGGTGGAGCAGGTGAGGTCTAGCTTCTGAGTGGTCCACAATGGTGCGCTGCTGTAAAAAGGGTTTATAATTATTTGTGCGTGTCTGGCTTTTCGTGGGTCAGCATGGTGAGGGTGACGTGTGCTGCTGTAAAGGTTCTATGGTCAATATGGTGAGGGTGACGTGTGCTGCTGTAAAGGTTATGGTAAGAGTGACGTGTGCTGCTGTAAAGGCTTTATGGTCAGCATGTAGAGGGTGATGTGTGCTGCTGTAAATGACATCTGGCTGGTCCTAAAACACAACACTGGAATTTCATAGATGGACATGAAGTTAAAACTGAAATATCAAATCATATCAATGTAGAAATTTTCATCAAAGTTTTTTTTGTAAAACGATGATGAGACATTTTGTATTCTTAAAAGTTCTACATATTGTATCTGTATGTGCTAGAGTGCAGTGGTAATCTAACAAACTAGGTTATTACAAGAAAAGGTTATCAGTCATAGCATTTTTGTATTTGACCATTTACCTTAGTGACGCTATTGGCGTTATTGGCTGAATTATATCATATTCCTTATCATCAATATGGCAGTTTCAATGCCCCCCACAGCTAAATCAAACAAACAAGAGAAATCTACCATCAGCATGTGGCATTGCAGTGAGCACGAACACTGATAACCCGTTTCTTAGATTGGGGGAAA
>CM060344.1:11481042-11493542 GCA_030674155.1 Stramonita haemastoma
GTCAGGCCCAGCCCTTCCAACTTCAGCGTGGGAGAGATTTGTTACCTTTTAAGTCTTTCTGTGAAAAAAGGCAGGAGAATGGACCAAGAGGACAGAAAAAAAGAGAAGAAGGGGGTGATAAAAAGAAAAAGAACAAGGCAGAAAAAGAGAGGGATAGAAAAGAGGAAATTCCTGGCACAGAATTTCCAGGAGGTGGGGGATGCTGTTTATACTTTCAGATCCCTGGCATCCCCATGGGGTGAAAATAAAGGAGGGAGAAGTGCGCTATAATCAACAGAGAGAAAAATGTGAATTTGGAGTGTCATCCAATCTACATGATATGAACACAGTATGCAGAGAGGCTGTGCTGCCATGTGTCTGTACTAAAGAAAAAAAAACCTGCTCTGAAGATGGAGCGCAGAAAGTTGGTGTCAGGATCGTGATGGTTTGGGGACATTGTTAGACACACAGAAGGGGGGTGGGAAGCGTAGTGGTTAGAGTGTTGAGCTCGCGATCTGACTGCTTAGGTTTGAGCCACCACCGAGTCGCCTATTCGAGGGAATAATCTCCCTGGAGTTAACATCAGTACTGACTCCACTCACCCCAAAAGTCCTTCAGAAGAGAACGCTCCTTCAGACTATAAACCAAGAACGCACACAGAACATCTTGCGTACACCTTCAGCGTTTCAGAAAAAAATGGACACTTGTGCCAGTAGGCTTGACTTGACTTATGCCTATGAATTCCGTAGGGATCAAAGGGCCGCAACAACACTCTTCCAACGGACTCGGTTCTGGGAGATCCTCTTCAGCTCGGCCCGCGTCATTCCGGCTGCCTTCGTCTCTGCTTCCATGCTTCTGCGTCAGGTCTGTTTTGGTAGACCCACTTTCCGCTTCCCTTGTGGATGTGCCAGTAGGAACAGATGACAAACTTTGACAAACGCTCGCACATTGGTGTCCTGTCTCTACATCATCCCATAAGTCGAAAAATGGCTCCCTAATGGTGGACTAAAGGTCTCATAAGCAAAATCTCACCACTGGTGAACTTGGAAACTCTGAATCAGGAACAAGACAAAAAAAGACATGGAAGTGTGTGGCAAAGGCCAGTATGTGTTTATCAAAAGGATTTCACTGGGGTCCCCCTGGGGGGGGAGGGGGGGGGCAAAAAAATCCTGTTTTCTTCACACCCTTACAGCCCTGATATGATATGACCTCTGTGGTCGGCGAGGTTATACCATGGTGATCACACTTTCTGCTCATACTTGCCCATTCAGTCTTTACCAGGTTGATTGTTTTTATATTGCTATGTCTGTCTTGTTTCTTAATAATATAAGAAAATGTCATGTAAAACATCATCACAGTGTGTAAAGAGGCGTACCAGCCACACAGGCACAAAATCATGTCTTTAAAAATCTGTAGTAAAAGAAAATTCAAGTTTTGTAAGGGTTCATTATGTTTTCACTCAGTGACTTTGTATGCAAAATAAAACTGTAAAATGATGTTGTGTTGTGTGGTGGTGGTGGTGGTGGTGGTGGTGGTGGAGGTGTTTTTTTTTTATCCAAATACAGATGGAGTTCTACACTTTGTATATTCTGAAGAATTTTTGTTTCATTGTTGCTTTGGTTTATTTTAGGGGTGCTTTCTTTTATTTTTCAATCATTTAATTAGTGAGTTAGTGTGTGTGTGTGTGTGTGTGTGTGTGTGTGTGTGTGTGTGTGTGTGTGTGTGTGTGTGCTTTCTTTTTTCAATCATTTAATTAGTAAGTTAGTTGTGTGTGCGCGGCGCGCTGCGTCATGCATGCGTGTCGGTGTGTGTGTGTGTGTGTGTGTGTGTGTTTGTGTGTGTGTGGCTGTCTGTCTGTGTCTGTGTTTTTTATTCATTTATTTCATTTATTTCTTCTTTTATATCGTGGATAATGAAATAAGCTACTCATGTGGACATGCAGTCCCCATGTGTATGCGCTATTGTAATTTTTTCATCCGTTACCACCGGCACATAATGGCCTACTCTTTCGAAAAGCAGAACAGATTTTAACGTGTGCGCAAGTTGTTCTGTGTGCGTTCGCTCACGGGCCCTCGGTTTATAGTCTCATCCGAAGGACTTTTGGGTACAGTGTAGTCTGCACTGATGTTAACTCCAGGGAAGTGTGTGTGTGTGTGTGTGTGGTGTGTTGTGGTGTGTGTGGTGTACGTGCGTGCGCGCGCGCGTGTGTGTTTGTGTGTGTCTGTGTGTGTCTGTGTGGGGGATGTTTTTTTAATTGTAAAATGTTCTTTTGTAATGAAGAACGTTAGAAAACAGAACCTATTCCTCTGTTATTACTTTCAAGCCGAAACTTTTTCATTACACTCTTTGTGGTATTACAAAATATCAAAAATAGATTGGACTTTACTTATACTGTTTTATACATATGTATGAAAAATGAATGCAATGTCATGTTTGTGATGTATACCTTTTTTCTAAAATATTATAATCTGTGATCCAAGGATCAATCCATCCACCTTCCACCCCCACCCATTTCAAAATTAAACCAGTAAGCTTATTGGCATTTTCCTGAGCCTCTTTTTTCGCAAATTATATTGTAAGAATGAGGCTAAGGGGTTGTATGTGTGTGTGTGTGTGTGTGTGTGTGTGTGTGTGTGTGTGTGTGTGTGTGTGTGTGTGTGTGTGTGTGTGTGTGTGTGTGTGTGTGTGTGTTGTGTGGAGGGGTGAGTGTGTAGAGTGTGTATGGTGGAGGGGGAGTGGTGTAGTGTGTGTTGGGGAGGGATGTCTGTGTGTGTATGTTTGTGTGTGTATGTGTGCGTGCGTGCGTTCGTGTGTGTATATGTGTGTGTTGTGTGTGTGTACATGCGTATGTGTATGCATGCGGTGCGTGTGTGTTGTGTGTATGCATACGTACGCGTGTGTGTGTGCATGCGTGCGCGCGCGTGTGTGTGTGTGTGCATGCGTGCGTGTCTGTGTGTGTGTTCATTTTTTGGTATATTCTGAGGCGACGTTACTGCGCGCCAGATATCGCATGCACGCTACGCAACCATCAGGATATTTTCTTCACAGAGGCTTCCACCAGCTGTGTATGTCAATACGCTGACGGAGCCATGGGTGCACACCGGGCATCTTCCTGCTGCCACGAATCTCCAAACTCTGACATGAGTCACGGGATCTTTAACGAGCCTAACTGTCCTTTAACATGCGTATACATACACGATAGGGAGTGAGTCACTGGCAAGCCTGTGTTTACGTCAACCTAGAAGATCGTAAAGCTTCCTCACCCTAAAACACCAGTCTTTACCGAAATTTGAACACGAGACCCTGACAGATGGACACAAGACCCTGACTAGATTGAACACAAGACCCTGACTAGACTGGAAACAAGACCTGACTAGATGGAACACAAGCCTGATAGATTGACACAGACCCTGACAAGACTGGAACACAAGACCCCTGACTAATTGGAACACAAGACCCCTGATAGATTGGAACACAAGACCCCTGACAGACTGGAACACAAGACCCTGACTAGATTGGAACACAAGACCCCTGACAAGACTGGAAACAAGACCCTGACTAGATTGGAACAAGACCCCTGACTAGACTTAAACAAGACCCCTGACTAGCCTTAAACAAGACCCCTGACTAGACTTAAACAAGACCCCTGACTAGACTTAAACAAGACCCCTGACTAGCCTTAAACAAGACCCCTGACTAGACTTAAACAAGACCCCTGACTAGACTTAAACAAGACCCCTGACTAGACTTAAACAAGACCCCTAACTAGACTTAAACACAGACCCTTGACTAGCCTTAAACAAGACCCCTAACTAGACTTAAACACAAGACCCTTGACTAGACATGAACACAAGACCCTGACTAGACATGAACACAAGACCCCTGACTAGACATGAAACAAGACCCCTGACTAGACATAACACAAGACCCCTGACTAGACATGAACACAAGACCCTGACTAGACATGAACACAAGACCCTGACTAACATGAACACAAGACCCCTAACTAGACATGAACACAAGACCCTTGAATAGATCTGAACACAAGACCCCTGACTTTAAGAGAAGTAGCCATCATCTTATCTGCTCATCTTCTGTGGCCTTATCAAGAACAGAGAGAGAGAGAGTAAACTGTAGCACCAGGGGTCAGTAGCCTATCTGCTTCTCCTGAGATTGTCACTCTGCAGGTCTGCCTGCTGGCCTCAGCCCACACATTCCTTCTTCAGAGCAGCTTGTTTCATTGAACAGGTTGCATGCTGGGTATGTTCGTGTTGCCTTTAACCACCGAACGTTGACAGGAATCATGGGATCGTTCACATGCATGTTTTGTCTTCTACATGTGCAGCATATACACGTAGGGAATTAAGGCACTGGTCGGTCTGCATCTGAAGTTGATCTGGAAGATTTTTTTTTTTTAATCCTAAACCTAAATTCACTAACCCCCCCCCCCCCCCCCCCCCCCACTGAGGTTCGAACCCACGACTTTATGGGCCCACGGGATTAAAGTAAAATGATGTTAACCACTCGGCTTTAACGTTGTCTTGCCTGTTTTCGTTTTTCCTCACTTGTTCGGGGGTGGAGGAGGGGGGCACTTTTTCTGTTTTTGTCTTTTTCCTTTCAATTTTGTTTTTTCCCAGTTTTCCCTTTTCCTGGTTGGGGGATTTCTTTAATGAGGGGGAGGGGGGGGTTCCTTTCATTTTTTACCCCCGTTTTTCCCTTTTTCATGGTTGGAAAAAATCCACTTTCTTTTTTTTTCTTCTTCACTTTTCGGGGGTGGGGGTGGGGGGGGGGGTCACTCTGGTTTTGTTTTCCACTGTTTTCGTTTCCTTCTCCTTCAGTGTGAGGTTTTTTTTTCAAAAAGATTTTGCAAGGAACAAGCCTGTTGTTGCTATGAGTTCTTTAGCGTGCCCTTGAAACACACAGTAGAGATGCGTTGGACCTTAACTTAACTTTCATCCCAAATGATAACAGCTAGGCTTTCACTTGTAATGTAGTCACGAAACCAGTTCATTTGTCTACAAGATGTCAAACGGACCTCTTTTTGTCTACAATAGTAGGTGGGCCTCTTTTTGTCTACAATGTAGGTGGGCCTCTTTTTGTCTACAATAGGTAGGTGGGCCTCTTTTTGTCTACAATGGTAGGGGGGCCTCTTTTTGTCTCAATGGTAAGTTGCGCCTCTTTTTGTCTACAATGGTAAGTGGGCCTCTTTTTGTCTTCATTTGGTAAGTTCGCCTCTTTTTGTCTACAATGGTAAGTGGGCCTCTTTTTGTCTACAATGGTAAGTGGGCCTCTTTTTGTCTACAATGGTAAGTGGGCCTCTTTTTGTCTACAATGGTAAGTGGGCCTCTTTTTGTCTACAATGGTGTGATACCGTTGTACCACCGTTTAGATGAACTAGGTTTATATATTAATATGTGAAAAAAAAAAAAAAAAAAAGACAGAAAGAAAGAAGTAAATTATTGCGGTAGGCCTATATCGTCACATTGATGGCAAACTGGCACAGTCCCATCAATCATCTTAAATGGGAGCAATCAACCGTTTCCGATTACGAAATCCTTATTTCATCAGCTCCGTGTGTGTGTGTGTGTGTGTGCCTCTGTGTGTGCCTCTGTGTGTGCTCTTTGTGTGTGTGTGTGTGTGGTGTCATTAAGACCTGTCTGTCAAGGAACTAGTAATCCAAACAAAAACAATCAATAATAAAAACAGTCGTCGGAAGCTTTATAACCGTCTGGTTTCCCGTGTTTCTTAGCAATATCACGACTGAAGATGTGAGAGTTGCTTTACCTCCTTGCTATTGTGTGTCTTCTGGTGACCCTGCTACCAGAGAGAGAGATAGACAGATACACAGACAGAGAGAGAGAGAGAGACAGAAACACACAGAGAGAGACTTTCTTCACAAACAAATCAAACAAATATAGGAGTGGAGAAAGTTACGATACTGTCAATTTAGATACAAACCAGTTGACGATGTTTGCTGGCTCCTGTGATCAATGTGATCAAATGATATTTCTCTGATGTGCATATTTGTGGAGGTCTGTTAACGTTCAGCCTAACTACGTTTCTGCTTTATTCCCTTACTCCCTTAGTTGGGTTATGAAACACTCACCTAAATTTGGAATGTGAAATCAGAGAAGATGAATTACTACCACTAAGAACAGGAGAAGTCTTGCTGTCAATTCAGTTGCGAGTTTCATCAGCTTTCAGTTTCAAATCTGACAGATAGATTCAATCTGAGACTATTCGCCATCATCTAAATCGAAGATATTTTACCAATATTTAAAATTGTTAACAATCGTTACCATTCAAAACTTGGGGGACTCTTTTGGAAACGTTGCAATTCTAAAAGCTCATAACATTTTCTCAACAACAACAAAAAACTAGGACTTTTTTAACTGTTAAATGTGACAGGTTTCGCTGACGTTCCAGTGAGCAAAACAGTGTATACATATACATTTTTTTTGTTTTACTTGGTGGTGGAACTGATCATACTATCAACGTGAACAACAGTGACCTTTTCTACAGAATAAATCTGAATCTCCCTTTTGTACAGTGAAGTGTATCTTGGTAAAACTGGTTGTCAGGTGGAATTAAGCCAGATATCCATCCATGTGTTTCGTAAAAGGGAAATGCAAACGTAGCTGCTGTTTCATGAAAGCAATGTTACGTTGTCCTCAAACTGGAAGAAATATAGGAGAAGGTGAAAACAAAGATCCAGTTTTCCTACAACAGGACAATTTTAACCCCATTGAAAAGAAAAGGATGGAGAAAATGGCACTGAGGATGTTAATTGTGGAAGTGCCGTGAAGACTGTTGTGGAAGTGCCGTGAAGACTGTTTTGTGAAGTGCTGTGAAGACTTGTTGTGGAAGTGCCGTGAAGACTGTTGTGTGGAAGTGCCGTGGAGACTGTTGTGTGGAAAGTGCCTGTAAAGACTGTTGTGTGGAAGTGCTGTAAAGACTGTTGTCGTGGAAGTGCTGTAAAGACTGTTGTCGTGGAAGTGCTGTAAGACTGTTGTCTGAAGAGCTGTAAGGACTGTTGTCGTGGAAGTGCCGTGAGGACGTGTATGTGAAGTGCAGTCAAGTCAGTCAGCAGCCAGTCAGTCACTAAGTCAGTCGTACTGGTCAGTCAGGTCACTAGGTCAGTCAGTTACTAGGTCAGTCAGTCCAGTCAGTCAGTCATAAGTCAGTCAGTCACTAGGTCAGTCACTAAGTCAGTCAGTCATAGTCAGTCAGTCACTAGGTCAGTCAGTCATAGGTCAGTCAGTACAGTCAGTCAGTCAGTCACTAAGTCACTAATCAGTCACTAATCATCATCAGTCACTAAGTCAGTCAGTCACTAAGTCAGGTCAGCAGTCAAGTCAGTCAGTCACTAATCATCATCCATAATCAGGCATACAGAGTCAGTCAGTCAGTCATTATTCAGGCATACAGACAGACAGCAGACAGGACAGACAGACGGAGGCACAGAGAGAGGATGTCCAGCATGCAGTCTGAGGGGCGGGCAGCACACAGCAGCAGGTGACGGAGCTCAAAGACTGCCCCTCCTTCTCTCCACAGGAGAGGGCAACCACCTCCTGCTTCATCAAGATGATGACGACATCGGGGTAGGTCACCCGCTGTCCTTGTGTGCGTGGGTGTGTGTGTTTTGTGTGTGTGTGTGTGTGTTGGTGTAGGTGGGTGGTGGTGTTTGTGTTTGTGTATGGTGGTGATGGGTCTGTGGTGTGTTGTGTTGTGTGTGTTGGGTTTGTGTGTGGTGTGTGTGTGTGTGTGTGTGTGTGTGTGTGTGTGTGTGTGTGTGTGTGTGTGTGTGTGTGTGTGTGTGTGTGTGTGTGTGTGTGTGTGTGTGTTCTGTGTTTTTAGATTTATTCTTTTATCGGGTTAATGGATTAAGCACACTTGTGCATTTTTTACATCCAGGCCCACGTGTGTATGCAGTATTGGTTAAATGTATACTGTTCAGCCATGCATCACGATGGCTACCTTACGAAAAACGGAACAGAATTTAACGTGTGCGCAGGTATCTGCATGCATGCACAGGGCCGGTTTAAGCTATCCGATGGACTTTGGGAGAGTGGAATCAGCACTGATGTGAACTCCAGAGAAAAATCTCGACGGATTCGAAACGGGTTGTCAAATTGCCAGACGCAAGTTGGACCACTAGGCTACCGTCTCCTTTGTGTGTTGTGTGTGATGTTGTGTGTGTGTTGTGTGTGTGTGTGTTGTGTGGTAGTGTGTTGTTTGTGTGGTGTGTGTTAGTGTGCATGATATTATAGCCGTATCAGAGCGGATGAGTTTTCAGTTGTGTTTCTTTCAACTCGTTTTATATAACCTAAACATAGCATATAAAGACTTAAAAGAAACTGCACAGATGATGGATCAAAGCAGGACAGACAGATAGACAGACAGACAAGACAGGACACAGACAGACAGAGAAGAGGGCGCTTCGGATGAGATTATAAACCGAGGCCTGTGTGTGCGAAGCACGCTGAACATCTTGCGCACACGTGAAAACCTGTAGGCCATTGTGCGCAGTGGGAACGATAGTTACTAAAAAATAAAAAAACGCATACACATGGGGACTGGAGTAGAAAAAACCCAAGAGTGCTTATTCCATGAATCTTAAAAAAAAAACACACAACACACAAAAGGCCTGAGCACCCCTAGCAGGGATGTTGAGCCTTGTTGAAGACTCCTGGACGATGCAACAAAGACCAGGCAATGCAATACAAGCACGGCAATGCAAGTTTAAAGACAATGCAATGCAAAAAGATAAATGCAATGCACAAAAGTCCAGGCAATGCAATGCACCAAAACAAATTGCAATGCACACAAAAGCCAGGCAATGCAATGCACACAAAGCCAGGATGCAATGCATACAAAGACCAGGCAATGCCATATGCACACAAGGCCAGGCAATGCACTGCACCAAAAGGCCAGGCAATGCATTGCACACACAGTCAGGCAATGCAATTCACACAAAGGCAGGCAATGCACACAAAGGCAGGCAATGCATTGCACAAACAGGCAGGCAATGATGCACACAAAGCAGGCAATGCATTGCACACAAGGCCAGGCAATGCACTGCACACAAAGACCAGGCAATGCACTGCACTCAAAGACCAGCAATGCAATGCATCAAAGACCAGGCAAGGCAAATTCAACAAAGGCATGCAATGCACTCAAAGGACAATGCAATTGCACTCAAAGACAGCAATGCAATGTACTCAAAGGCAATGCAACGCACACAAAGGCCAGGCTATCCAAACAGGGTAAGCCCTCAACCTAATGCACTCAAGCCGAATGGAACATGCCTCTGGAATGGATCAGCACTGGTTTCAAGCAGATAGAGGCAATGTAATGCACTCAAAGGCAATGCAATGCACTCAAAGGCCAGGCAATGCAAAGCAGATAGAGGCAATGTAATGCACTCAAAGGCAATGCAATGCACTCAAAGGTCAGGCAATGCAAAGCAGTATAGAGGCAATGTAATGCACTCAAAGGCAATGCAATGCACATAAAGGCCAGGCAATGCAATGTACACAAAGGCAGGTAATGCACACAAAGGCAATGCAATGCACATAAAGGTCAGGCAATGCAATGTACACAAAGGCCAGCGCTCTCTCCACACCGGAGGGCTACAGTCCTCAACCCAACACATTAGCCCCTGACTGGAACCCATGCCCTCTGAGAACTGTAGATCAAGACACTGTGTTTTTCCCATTCATCCCCACCCCCACACCATCCCCTCTTTCTTTCACTGACCACCACTGTTTTTCCTGGCCTGGCCTCAGGTCAGGCTGGAGGCAGGATGACCCAGTGGTCACCGCTGCTTTTAACACATTGAGCCATTGACCACTGCACCCTTCGTCTTCAGTCTGCCTAGGGTGGTGCAGAAACTGCACTATCATGGCTCCAGTCTTATCTTTCTGAGAGCCCCCAGACTGTTACTATCCTGTGCAGTGGCTGTCAGGGCTGTCCCGGGGGACAGGATAGCCTAGTGGTCAGAACATTGCGCTTGCAAATTGACGACCCGGGTTCGATTCCCGGTCAAGGAAATTTTTCTCCTGGAGTTAACATCAGTGCGGACTCCACTCTCCCTCAAAGTCCTTTGGATGAGACTATAAATCGAGGCCCCGTGTGCGAACGCACACAGAACACCCTGTACACACGGGACGGATAGCCTACTGGTCAGAACATTGCGCTGGCAATTTGACGACCCGGGTTCGAGTCCGGTCAAGGAAATTTTTCTCCTGGAGTTAACATCAGTTCTGACTCCACTCTACCCAAAAGTCCTTCGGATGAGACTTTAAACCAAGGGCCCGTGTGCGAACGCACACAGAACATCTTGCGCACACGTTAAATCCTGTTCCGCTTTTCGTAAGAGTAGGCCATCGTGTGCCGGTGGGAACAGATGACAATATTTACAAAACTGCATACACACGGGGACCGGATGAAAAAAAGCACATGATTGCTTATTCTGTTATCCTCGATATAAAAGAAAAATATAAAAAATATAAAAAGATAAATATAACTCCTGTTCCGCTTTTCATAAGAGTAGGCCATCGTGAGCCAGTGGGAACAGATGACATTTACAAAACTGCATACACACGAGGACTGGATGTAAAAAAGCACAAGAGTGCTTATTCCATTATCCTCGATATAAAAGAAAAAAAGAGAAAAAACAGATCACCTTTTCTATGGGTGTTTCCCAAGGCTTAGTTCAAGGACGTGTTGCTCTTTCTTCATTATATTCAACTTCTTGCCTCTCTAATCGTGTCACAGTCTGTTCCTGTTCAGTACTACGCCGATGACATACACAGATCATTGACTCATGTCTTCCTAGTGAAATCCAACCTGTTGTCAGAAACTTTGACCGCTGCATCAGAGATGGCTAGCCCTGGGTGAATTGTTATAAGCTAAAACTCCATGATGATAAGACTGAAGCCCTTCTGGTCAAATCAAACAAAGTGCGCACCCAGAAACCATAAACAAAATCTATTGAGGTTGGAATTTCATAGATATCCTTTTGCACCCTCTGCTATAAATGTCGGCTATATCACTTCCAATAGCAAGTCTTGAGGTAATCATGTTTCAATTATCTGCTGCTCCATCTACACAGAACTTCGTTGCATCGGTTTTCTGTGTAGATATCTAACTACTGAACCTTGTACTTTGTTTGTACTTTTTGTTCCATCAAAAGTTGACTATTGTCATTCTCTTCTCAATAATTGTCCCAGAACTTCCCATCAAAACTGCAGAAACTTAAGCATCCAGCTGCCAGGGTTGCTCTTCAAAGGCAAAAAGATGTGGAGAGGAAGAGATCTGAGGTGATGAGAGGTTGTTGTTTTCTCTTTGATGAATGTACCGGTAATGTCCATCCTGGTCAGTTTTTTTATCTGAACAAAGACAAAAACAATCGTAAGAAACCGTTGAGATTTTATCCGCACAGAGAGAGAGGGGGGGGGAGAGAAGAGAGAGAGAGAGAGGAGAGAGAGAGAGAGAGAGAGAGAGAGAGAGAGAGAGAGAGAGAGAGAGAGAGAGAGAGAGAGAGAGAGAGAGAGAGAGAGAGAGAGAGAGGAGAGAGAGGAGAGAGAGAGAGAGAGAGGGGAGAGAGAGAGAGAGAGAACAATGAACAATGAACAATGAACAATGAACAATGAACAATGAACAATGAACAATGAACAATGAACAATGAACAAATTTTATTTAAAGAGGGTAATGGCATAAGCAAACATGCTTTTTTACAACCAGCCCTCAGAGAGAGAGAGAGAGAGAGAGAGAGAGAGAGAGAGAGAGAGAGAGAGAGAGAGAGAGAGAGAGAGAGAGAGAGAGAGAGGAGAGAGAGAGAGGAGAGAGAGAGGAGAGATTGATTGATTGATTGATTGATTGATTGATTTGATTTGATTTGTTCTTTTATATCGAGGATAATGGGATAAGCACTCTTGTGCTCTTTTACATCCAGTCCCCGTGTGTATGCAGTTGTGTAAATGTCATCTGTTCCCACCGGCACACGATGGCCTACTCTTACGGAGAGAGAGAGAGAGAGAGAGGAGAGAGAGAGAGAGAGAGAGAGAGAGAGAGAGAGAGAGAGAGAGAGAGAGAGAGAGGAGAGAGAGAGAGAGAGAGAGAGAGAGAGAGAGGAGAGAGAGAGAGAGAGAGAGAGGAGGATGAATGAATGAATGAAAGAATGCATTTGTGAATGAATAAATTAATCTTCCTTATTTTCCAAGGGTAACAGAATAAGCATTCACACACTTTTTTTCCATCCGGCCCTAGCCTCATGATTAGGGAATAGAAACCACCACCACCACCCTCCCAAAGAAATAAAAACACAAGATCAAAAAAAAAAAGATAAAACAAAAGAAAACAAAACCACCATCATCAACAATAAAAGTTCGACCTATGATTTAAAGAAAAAGGAGATAGGTATACATCCAACAAACACATAATTCCCACTTAATACATTGATAATCATTTAACAAAGGAGAGAACTCGAACTCGAACTCGAACTCGAATGTTTTATT
>CM060344.1:11498542-11508542 GCA_030674155.1 Stramonita haemastoma
ACTGTACTATAGTTGTTCTGTACTTTTCTCTACTGTTACATTGTCTGTACTTTTCTCTACTGTACTATACTGTTCTGTACTTTTTCTTACTGTACTATACTGTTCTGTTCTGTACTTTTCTCTATTGTACTATCTATTCTGTTCTGTACTTTCTCTACTGTACTATATGTTCTGTATTTTCTCTACTGTACTGTACTGTACTGTTCTGTTCTGTACTTTTCTCTACTGTAAATGTACTGTACTGTTTACTTGTTCTCTACTGTACTGTACTGTACTGTTCTGTACTTTTCTCTACTGTACTGTACTGTACTGTTCTGTACTTTTCTCTACTGTACTGTACTGTTCTGTTCTGTACTTTTCTCTACTGTACTGTTCTGTTCTGTTCTGTACTTTTCTCTACTGTACTGTACTGTTCTGTTCTGTACTTTTCTCTACTGTACTATACTGTTCTGTTCTGTACTTTTCTCTACTGTACTATGCTATTCTGTTCTGTACTTTTCTCTATTGTACTATACTGTTCTGTTCTGTACTTTTCTCTACTGTACTATACTGTTCTGTACTTTTCTCTACTGTACTATACTGTTCTGTACTTTTCTCTACTGTACTATACTGTACTTTTCTCTACTGTACTATACTGTTCTGTACTTTTCTCTACTGTACTATACTGTTCTGTACTTTTCTCTACTGTACTATACTGTTCTGTACTTTTCTCTACTGTACTATACTGTTCTGTACTTTTCTCTACTGTACTATTGTGTTCTGTACTTTTCTCTACTGTACTATACAGTCCTGTACTTTTCTCTACTGTACTATACTGTTCTGTTCTGTACTTTTCTCTACTGTACTATACTACACTGTCCTATCCTGTTCTATACTGTACTATACTGTTCTGTTCTGTACTTTTTTCTACTCTACTATACTATACTATCTATACTGTACTATACTGTTCTGTTCTTTTTTTCTACTCTACTCTACTCTACTCTACTCTACTCTACTCTACTCTACTCTACTCTACACTCTACTCTACTCTATCTACTTACTCTAATCTACTCTACTCTACTCTACTATTACTATACATAATCCTATCCTATCCTATTCTATCCTATTCTATTCTATACTATACTGCACTATACTGTGTGCAGGAGTTCAAGGTGGACAGCAGCTATGCCCGCAAGAAGACGGTGGCCAAAGGCTGCCTGGACTTCGCCCTGCTGATGGCCAACACCTCTCAGCTGAAGGCGCTGATGCAGACGGGCAAGAAGAACGACCTCTACTACCAGCTGGTCATCATGATCTGCCTCTCCATCGTCCTGCAGGTCAAGCACAGTCTCGAGACTTTCTTTTATTTATTTTATTTTAATTTTTTTATATCGAGGATAATGGTACTGCACTACACTTCACTCTAGAGGCCTCTAGACTGAGGATAATGGAATAAGCACTCATGTGCTTTTTTTTCATCCACTCCCCGTGTGAATGCAGTTTTGTCAATCTTGTCATCTGTTCCCACCGGCACACGATGGCCTACTCTTACGAAAAAGGAACAGGATTTAACGTGTGCGCAAGATGTTCTGCGTGTGCTCGCACACGGGGCCTCGGTTTAAAGTCTCATCCGAAAGACTTTTGGGGAGAGTGAAGTCGGCACTGATGTTAACTCCAGAGGAAAAATCCCCTCAACCGGGAATCGAACTCGGGTCGTCAAATTGCGAGCGCAATGTTCTGACCACTAGGATATCCCGTCTCCCTTTCCGTCCGACTTTCTGGGCTGTCTGTGTAGTCACTGGATTGGATTGGATTGGGTGGGATGGGGCAGGACTGGGTTGTGTTTTTTCTCATTTGTTCTCCAGGTCAGGCCCGAAGGCCTCTGGGTTGTTTTGTTGGTCACTGGATTGGATCAGGTTGGATTGGATTGGATTGTTTGCTTTGTTTTGTTTCCATCATCCTCTAGGTCAGAGCTCAGAGGCTTTGTGGGCTGTCTGAGTAGTCACTGGATTGGATTGGTTTGAACTAGACTGTTGGGTGTTGACTGGTTTGGATTGGATTGGATTACCCATCTTTCACACAAACGACAGTGCCTGTGTGTAGTATACGTGTAGTATGTCCATCTTTTGCGCTAATAACTTAACAGCTGTGTATGTGTGTAGTATACGTGTAGTATGTCCATCTTTTGCGCTAATAACTAACGACTGTGCATGTGTGTAGTAGGCTCTACATATGATCTGCCCAACGTATGTCCACTGCACTATGCCCCCTGTAAGCCTTTCTTACAGCTATGTCTATTGCACTATGTACCCCTGCACTTATACTGACTGACTGACTGACTGACTGACTGACTGACTGACTGACTGACTGACTGACTGTGCTGGACTGACTGACACCTGTCTGTCACTGCCTGCAGGTAGCGGTGGGGATTCTGCTGGTGGTTCTGGGAGCCTCTGAACCCCGCACCCGCAAGAGTCACCAGCGTGTGGAGCAGATGAACAACTCCTCCGTCATCCTCATCCTCCTCATCACCATCCTCAACCTCCTCATCTCCTCACTGGGCATCAGCGGTCAGTAGTAGCCGTGTCTGGGCACTGGGCAGGCAGCGTGTGGTCCAGCCTGGTCTGTCTTCAGCTCCTTCTTCTTCTATCCCGTAGTCTATTTTGACCGTAGGGGCGCCACGGAAGACCTCGCAACCAGCTCTCTCCATTTCCCTCTGTCCTCGACCTTTCTCAGGGTGTCACTCAGCCTGAGGCCCGTCCACTCACGGACGTTGTCCTCCCATCTCTTTCTCTGCCTGCCTCTCCTTCTCCCGCCTTGCACAGTTCCCTGCAGAATCGTCTTGGCAAGCCCTGTTGATCTTGTGACGTGCCCACACCACTTCAGTTTTGTTTTTTGACTGTGGCCTTCAGCTAGTTCTATTCTAATCTATTCTTTTATTTCGATGATAATGGGATAAGCACTTATGTGCTTTTTTTTAAAAAATTATTATACATCCAGTCCTCGTGTGTATGCAGCTTTGTCAATTTTGTCATCTATTCTCGACCAAAAAACTCGAGTTGTCATCGTCAAGTAGGAGTGGATTCCTCTGACGATTTTCTCTTCAACACTTTATTTGTTCAGTTAGTTTATGTGTCACTGGATAAATTCTATCAGATTTAGTATGTGAAAGAAACTAAGTCATTTATCATCTTGAACAAACCTGTTTTAGAACAATTCCTCCCCGAAGAAGGCATGTGGCCACCTTAATGGTGGGTAAAAAAAAAAAAGAAAAAAAAAGGTGGCAACCACAAAGTCTGACGATTGGTAAACCTCAGAGATGGAGCTAAGAAAGGTCAACAACAAAACATCATTCCCAGGCGGGAATGTTGCAAAAGTCAAGGTCATGTTGGGGGGAGGGGGGAAGGTGTGGGTGTTCTCTAGCACTGTGGCCTGCCATTCGTTAGATGAGCAAAAGCTGTCGGACGATTCTTCTGCGTGCGTGTACATTTTGGGAATGAAGCCATCGCAAGGCAGATAGACTGACCCATGTCGGATGTTGTAAAAATTCCCCAACCATAATTGACTAGATGCCGCTACCAAAATTCGAACCCACAACTTCACTGAGCCACAGGTCGTGAAATGCTCTTAGCCACTAAGCTACAGTGTCTTTTATATGATATATTTATACAGCTCTTATCTACTGAGCTATAGTGTCTGCCATATAATAATAATGTATATAGCTCTCTTTTTTTGTCTGCCTCATCTTCTGTGACATCCCTATACTGCTGTTCCCACGCCGCTCATTTCAGTCTCCCTGCCACAGCCATACCCAGATTCGTTATGTCTCACCCTTAGGGTCGGGAGTCCACAGGGGCCCATCAATATCAGGCTGCCATGCTCTGAGCATACATACGCAGGACACCACCTACTAAGCCCCCAGCTAACGACAACATCAGCTCAATTGCGGGTCCAGACTGAGTGAGTTGCCCACCTGAGGTGGCGACCACCACAACGTCCCTCCAACAACCGTCCCCCCGTGAACCTCCAACCCCAAAGGCTTTGACACAAACTCACCACAGGCACAGGAGTGTATGGGGAAACCGAATCTGGCGTCACCATGAGACAGAGCAGCTGGGACCACCAAATCAGAGGCAAATGTTTTATTGCATGATGATCAATGATGAGGATGATGTCATGATGCTGCTGTGGAAGTGCATCCTCTTTGAGACTTCTTGACAGTGTTGTACTCTACACTTACTATCACGATATACCCCGACGTCAACCAGGCCCGAGAGAACAGACACCAGCAGTGTTGGTCAGGTAATTTAAGCAACACTCTCAAACTCACATCCATAATGTGGATGAAGCTCGACTGTGTGGTCCCAGTCTTCCCACTGAACCCACAGCACAGTCATTCTAGGTAAGAGACGGCTGGGGTCAGAAAACTCTCTATGACTCTTATGGGATTCGAACCCACGATCTTCCAGTCCGAAATCCAAGGCGCTAACCACTGCGCCATGGCGGTTAGTCATGTATATAGATCTCATCCACTCAGCTATAGTGTCTGTGATAAAATATATACCGTAAAATCCCTAGCATAAGCCCACCATCTAGCAAACGCCCACCCCCCACTTTGGGCCAAAAGTTGTGCATAGGGGTTACTACCTAGCAAACGCCCACCCTACTTTTTCAAAGAGACTATGCTCACTTTCACTAGGATTTGTGCAAACTGTTCTAAAAGTCATCTTTATCCCCTTCTTTACCTTTTCTTGTTTCTTTCCTTTTTTCTTATTCTTTGTCCCCTCTCCTTACTCCCATCCATCCCCAACAAAGCGAATTAAAATTACGTCATGCATTTTCCACTGACGTTTTTTGTCTGTCAGTGACATACGGGTACTTTGACTACGCTTCCTGATGGCCGGAAGTTGGTTCTTGAATCTCTCTGTGCCATTTTTTGCAAAATGCCGAGGCCACAGACTTACACATCACTCAGCCAGTCCTCCTCCTCCTCCTCCTCTCTCTCTCTCTTTTGAATGTCCTCGTTGGCCTTCTTTGCCTCAAAGTCCTTTTTTTTTCCCTATTTTCCTTCACTTCTACTCACACGACCTAACTTATATGCTTTCGGGGTTTGTATACACTCAATTACACGATTGAGCACAAAAATTACATTGTGCAAAGGGGTCTATCCCTAACAAACGCCCACCCCCAATTTTGCCCTAAATCAGTGCGCAGGGGGGGGGGGGGGGGTATGCTAGGGATTTTACGGTATATCCATAATCCATCCTTGTGTTAGTGGGTACTTTTTCTGCTTGTTGTCTCCCCTGGCTTGTATCTGATCTGTTCAAGTCAGCACTATTCGATTTTGTCTGAAAATGGTGCCAGTTACAGATGTTCATGAAAAAAAAGAAAGAAAAAAGTTGTTGAGCTAACTCCTGTCACCGTCTCATTTGTAACCCAACACTTGGACTCACAGGTAATACACATTTCTGCTAAAATCCAGCGCTCTCATCTTCTTCGTCTTTGTTTCTTATCCATCTAAAATTACTTCATTACAACGAGGAAAAAGATTATCTCCCAGAGTTTGTTTTGTGTTTGTGTGTGTGTGCGTATGTGTGTGTGTACGTGTGTGCGTACAAATGTGTGCATGTGTGTTGTGTTTGTGTGTGTGTGTGTGTGTGTGCGTGTGTTTGTATATGTGAGTTTGTGTGCGAGAGTGTGTGTTTTGTGTTAGAGAGAGCGGGGGAGGAGAGATAGTCAGACAGACAAAGACAGACAGACAGACAGACAGACAGACAGACAGAGAGGAGAAGAGTGCGAACGCACGCGCACACTGAAATGGAGAGTGGAGAGGGAGGCGGGGGGGGGGGGAGAGAGACAGACAGACAGACAGACAAACAGAAAGACATACAGGCAGACAGACAGGCAGGCAGACAGACAGAGAGAGGAACACAGAGAGAGAGAGAGAGAGAGAGAGAGAGAGAGAAGGAGAGAGAGAGAGAGAGAGAGAGAGAGAGAGAGAGAGAAGACAGACAGACAGACAGACAGACAGACAGACAGACAGACAGACAGAAGACAGACAGACAGACAGACAGACAGACAGAGAGTCAGAGAAGACGAAGACAAAGAAGAAGAAAGAAATAACGAAAGAGAAGAGAGAATGAAGGAGGAAGGACGAAGAGAGCAGACGAGATAATTAGTTACATACACACAATAATCACACAGTTGGTGCACAATGAGAACTGACCTTTATTTCACTTTATTATGACACTGTGTACTCACCACATATCATTTTCTGACACAGGCACTCTTTTGTAATGAAGTCGCACACTGTACAGGTGGCATGGCTTTAGCACATTGATGCTACGTCAAACAGTTTTCATTCATTTTCAGAACAACACACACACACACCCCACACACACACACACACACACACACACACTCTCTCTCTCTCTCTCTCTCTCTCTCTCTCTCTCTCTCTCTCTCTCTCTCTCTCTCTCTCTCTCTCCTCTCGTGTGTGCCCGCACACACGCAGGCAAGCAAGCCCGCGCACCACACAACACACAAACACACACATAAGAACATGCAGGAATAGCAATTTTACTGTATTGTGTAAATAGCTATTAATGAATCCACGCTGGAATACTCACCTTCGTCTGGAATGTCCCTCCCAACCACCACCTCCTCCATGATGAATTAAGTCATATCAGCAGTCCATTCAGCCCAATTTCAGAACTATTCACACCCACGATACCTTTGCTACAAACTGACTGTTCATTACTACAAACTATTCATACCTTTACTACCCACTAACTAGACATACCCTTATTACACACTAACTAGACATACCTTTACTACATACAAGATATTCGTGCCTTTGCTTAACACTCACAAACTATTCACATCCACCATACCTTTGCTACATACTAACTATTCATTCCTTTGCTACACACTAACCAGTTCATACCTTTGCTACACACAAACTAGTCATACCTTTGCTACATACTAACTATTCATACCTTTGCTACACACAAACCAGTCATACCTTTGCTACACACAACTAGTCATACCTTTGCAACACAAACAGTCATACCTTTGCTACACACAAACTAGTCATACCTTTGCTACACACTATCTAGTCATATCTTTGCTACATACTAACTATCATACTTTGCTACACACTAACTATTCATACCTTTGCTACACACTAACTATTCAGATCCCCCATACCTTTGCTACACACTAACTAGTCATACCTTTGCTACACACTAACTATTCAGATCCCCCAACTAGTCATACCTTTGCTACAAACAAACTACTCAGATCCCATACTTTGCTACACATGAACTATTCAGATCCCCATACTTTGCTACACATGAACTACTCAGATCCCCCATACTTTGCTACACATGAACTATTCAGATCCCCATACTTTGTACACATGAACTATTCAGATCCCCCATACTTGCTACACATGAACTATTCAGATCCCCCATACTTTGCTACACATGAACTATTCAGATCCCCCATACTTTGCTACACATGAATTTGCTACAAACGAACTACTCAGATCCCCCATACTTTGCTACACATGAGCTATTCAGATCCCCATACCTTTCCTACACAAAACTGATACTGGACCTAGGCGATGGTTAGATAACAGCAGATTTCAAGGTAGACCTAGTGGCAGGAACACACATATCTTTTTTCGTTCGCACCAATGTTTCATTCCAAAGATATAGGCTGCTTCTTGCTGATCTCATCTCTGTGATTTTTTCATAGACTGTAGAAAAAGAAAGGGTTTGATCTATACTCTTCCAAAAAGTCTTATTCAAGTGTGTTTTTATGAACAAAAGACATCTGAAAAACATGTATTCGAAAGGAACAACTCGGTCATCTACCACTAAAAAAAAGTTATAATGCCACCCCACCTAATATCTTCAATACAATCATTTCAATCCATGCAGAGAAATTTAATGAAACTCTATTCTATGTTGTTGTTGTAGTAGTAGTAGTAGTAGTAGTAGTAGTAGTAGTAGTAGTAGTAGTAGTAGTAGTAGTAGTCGTCGTCGTCGTAGTATCACCATGATGATGATGATGATGATGATGAGATCATCATTCATTATTTATTATTATTATTATTATTATTATTATTATTGTATTTATTATTATTATTATCAAATTACTACTACTACTACTACTACTACTACTACTACTACTACTACTACTACTACTACTATTGATGTTGTTACTATAATTATCATCCTAGTTGGGTTTTTTTTTTTTTAATCATTTCTACTACCATCAACATTATTATCATTATCATCATTACCATTAAAGAGACTGGCATCATCAACACTCCCACTTAAAGCCTGGTGGATGAGGGGCAAATCCAGCTTCTGAGGAAAAAGGAATGGAACCCCCCACTTCTACCTCTTCCTCCTTCTATCCCTGTACATTACCACTGGACCACGCCAAATGACTGCAGGATGGTGATCGTCATAGGGAGAATAGTCCTGATGGAAGGGGGTTGGTGGTGGTGGTGGGTACAGGTAGTAGTGTGGTGGTGGTACAGTGTGTGGTGGTGGGTACAGGTGGTGGTGGTGGTGGTACAGGTGGTGGTGGTGGTGGGTACAGGTGGTGGTGGTGGGGTACAGGTGGTGGTGGTGGTGGGTACAGGTGGTGTGGTGTGGGTACAGGTGTGGTGGTGGTGGGTACAGGTGGTGTGGTGGTGGTACAGTGGGTGGTGGTGGGGGTACAGGTGGTGGTGGTGGTGGTGGGTACAGGTGGTGTGGTGGTGGTGAGTACAGTAGTAGTGGTGGTGGTGGGTACAGGTGGTAGTGGTGGTGGTACAGGTGGTAGTGGTGTGAGTACAGGTGGTAGTGGTGGTGGTACAGGTGGTAGTGGTGGTGGGTACAGGTGGTGGTGGTGGTGGGTACAGGTGTGGTGGTGGTGGGTACAGGTGGTAGTGGTGGTGGTGGGTACAGGTGGTGGTGGTGGTGGTACAGGTGGGTGGTGGTGAGTACAGGTAGTAGTGGT
Organism: Stramonita haemastoma; assembly: GCA_030674155.1. Lineage (NCBI taxonomy): Eukaryota > Metazoa > Mollusca > Gastropoda > Neogastropoda > Muricidae > Stramonita > Stramonita haemastoma. Next base: position 11,507,540 of record CM060344.1, read on the forward strand.
GGGTGGTACAGGTGGGGTGGTGGTGGTACAGGTGGTATGGTGGTGGGTACAGGTGTGGTGGTGGTGGGTACAGGTGGTGGTGGTGGTGGTACAGTGGTGGTGGTGGTGGGTACAGGTGGTGGTGTGGTGGGTACGTGTGTGGTGGGGGTACAGGTGTGGTGGTGGTGGGACAGTGGTGTGTGGTGGTACAGTGTGAGTGTGGTGGGTACAGGTGTGTGGTGGTGGGTACAGGGGTGGGGGTAGGTGGTGGTGGGGTACAGGTGAGTGGTGTGGTAGGTGTGGTGATGGTGTGACGACAGGAAACGGATGAATGTATACCCGGTGATGCCAGAGCCCCATCCACCAAGGTGCACATCCACCCATCCCCTGCGTCTTTCTTCCTTCTGTCTTCTTTGCTTCTTTCCTTTTTTCTGCCCTCCCTCCCTTCCTTCCTTCTTCCTTCCTTCCTCTACTTCTTTCACTGCACAACCTCCTTCTTCTCTCTTTTCAGTTCTTCCTGAATGCTAATTCTTCTTTTTTTTCAATCTCTCTCTCTCTCTCTCTCTCTCCTCTCTCTCTCTCTCTCTCTCTCTCTCTTCTTCTCTCTCTCTCTCTCTCTCCCTCTCTCTCTCTCCCTCCTCCCTCCCTCCCTCCCTCCCTCCCTCCCTCCCTCCCTCCTAACATCAGAGGGAAAATCCCCTTGGACAGCATCTCCTTGGAAATATCATGGGCTCGACACTCACTGGGCTATCTCCTCCCCACCCCCAACCCACCCCCATCCACCGAACCTTTCTCCTCAGGGTTTCTTTCTGCACCCCCCTGCAGTGACAGACCATCAGCAGATGGGTGACGAACTCTGAAGCCTGGATGCAGAACTTGGCACAGTGTGGCAGGGCAGGGCCATCACTACAGGTGTCCTTCAGGCTGTTCTCATCTCTCCACCTACTTGTCTCCCTTGTCCTCTGCAACATATCAAAAATGAAACATTTGTTATTCTTTATTCTTTTATTTTGAGGATAATGGA
>CM060344.1:11513542-11533542 GCA_030674155.1 Stramonita haemastoma
AACAAAATGCACACGTTTCATTTTCGTGTGACTCGAGACATAATGGACAAGTCAAATTACAGTCAGCAAGTTGCCTATAATGAAGGGGATGTACACAAATAGGCCTACCAGAAACTGTTAATGATGTGCACCACTATCAGAAATGATGCACACTTTCAACATCAGAATTAATGCCCAATCTAAATAATATCAAACCGTTTCAAATATCGGTCCTTTTGCACGGACAGATACTCTGGAATACAATGCATGCGAGGAATTTAACATTCATTTTTATACTTACGAAATCTACAGCTGTCTCCCATGTGAGCATGAGAGAGAGAGAGAGAGAGAGAGAGAGAGAGAGAGAGAGGAGAGAGAGAGAGAGAGAGGAGAGAGAGAGAGAGAGAGACAGACAGACAGACAGACAGACAGACAGACAGACAGACAGACAGAACAGACAGACAGACAGACAGACAGACAGACAGACAGACAGACAGAGAGAGAGGGGGGGGGGGGGCAGAGAAGAGACAGACAGACAGAGACAGACAGGCAGACAGGCAGACAGACATTGACAGACAGACAGACCGACAGAGAGACAAACAAAGACAGAGAGAGACAGAAGAGACAGACAGAGAACAGAGATGAACAAATGAGTGATCTTTAATATACAAAATGTTAAAAATGTTTTAGGGCAGGCCTAGCTGTAAAAGTCTGTGTCGTTGTAAATACACCTGCATCAAAGCATCAGACATACAATAGACAGACTAGACAGACAGACGAACGGACGTACAGACAGACAGACAGACAGACAGAGGGGCAGACAGACAGAGCAGTACACAAGAGCATACAGCCCATAGCGTCAGAAGCGAAGGCAACGTACATTCCCACGCCTTCAATAGCCACCTCAACCCATACAGGTATGTCTGTCTCTTTGAGGGCCAACTAGAGCGTGACCGCTATGGCCGCCACCACACAGAGAGACAGAAAGAAAGAACGAGAGAAAAAATGAAAGAAAGAGGAAGGGAGGAGGGGAGGAGGGGGGGGGTGGGGTGGCAGCTCAGAAAAAAAAGTTCCAGTGATTATAGTTTAGAAGCCCGGCAGGTTTGGAAGATGATATCGTTGGAATGTGGGGGGGGCTGTATTGTGACCATCTCTATACGCTTTGAGCGCAAGCTTTTTCAACAACCTCGCCTGATCTTTGACCCTCACTACCCCCCCCCCCCCACCCCACCCCACACCCCCCCACACCCACCCACCCACCACCTATCCTACCCTGTTCCAACTCCTTTACCCCTCCCCCCACCCAACCCCCACCCCACAAAAGGAAAAAAAGAAATCTAGAACCCACTTTTTTTTTTTTACCCACACACAAAACCACCTCATGTGACTTCTTTGTAACTCCCCTTCACCCCCCAACCCCCTTTAGAGAGAGAGAGAGAGAGAGAGAGAGAGAGAGAGAGAGACAGAAGAGACAGAGACAGAGACAGACAGACAGACAGACAGACAGAGACTGAGACACAAAGACACAGACTGAAAGACTGAAAGGACAGACAGACAGACAGTGTGTGTGTGTGGGGGGGGGGGGGGTGTGGGTGTGTGTGGGTGTGTGGTGTGTGTGTGTGTGTGTGTGTGTGTGTGTGTGTGTGTGTGTGTGTGTGTGCTCAACCATAATATGCAAATATGCATAATATGCATGCGGATGCGTGCATGCACAAAAAAGCACACATATTGTGTGCGTGCACATGCAAGTGTCACCGAGTAAACACACACGCACGCACGCACGCACGCACGCACGCAGCACGCACGCACGCACACACACACACATACACACATACACATACATACATACATACATACATACATACATACATACATACATACATACATACATACATACGTCTAATATCACTAAGTGAACAGACGTAAAATCAAAGGCACACACAGCGACCAAATCAAATCAAATTATTTTATTTCGAGGATAATAAATAAGCACCCATGTGCTTTTTTACATCCAGTCCTCGTCTGTCTGTCTGTCCAGAGAGAGAGAGAGAGAGAGAGAGAGAGAGAGAGAGAGAGAGAGAGAGAGAGAGAGAGAGAGAGAGAGAGAGAGAGAGAGAGAGAGAGAGAGAAGAAGACAGACAGACAGACAGACAGACAGACAGACGACAGCAGACAGGACAGACAGACAGACAGACAGACACAGAGAGAGACAGAGAGAGAGAGAGACAGACAGACAGACGAGAGAGAGAGGCGCAACCTGCATGAACTCCCCCTCGAAGTCTTGTTGCACTGATCAAAGACTCTTTGGGCAGTTGGGGGGGGGGGGGGGATGTTGACCCTGGCGGAGCCACACATCTCCAGGTAGCAGGGTGCATGCATGCTGGGTATGTATGTGTCATCCACATCAAGTGACCATAGCTGGCCTTTATATTCTGCCACGTAAGTGAGGAAGATACCATACAAGCGTTCAAGCACGAACCTGGGTTTGTAGTCTCAACTTCGATTCGTTTTGAATTGACAAGACCCAGAAAGCTTTATAAATCCTGTATATCATCATCATCATCATCATCATCATCATCAACAACAAAACACAACAACAACAACAACATTATTAATAGCAAAATTACTGTGTATTTATCCCCAAAGGAGTGTTGCATCAGGCTACCAGTAAAAAAAAAAAATGGGTGGGAGATTGGGGGGGGGGGAGGTGTTGGAGAGGGAATGAGGGTTGTCATCTATCTACCCCCGTAGTTTTGGAGAAATGCCTCGTAGCCTCCACGACTCGACAAAAGCCCTTTAAGAATCTCCTGGCAGGGATGACTGCATTTTCTCAAATAACCAACTACCTGACTTTTTCAGTTATTGAAGCCTCGGGGTGGTTTCGGGTGAGGTTCTTTTTTCTTCTTGGAATTTTTGTTTTAATTGCAAGAGGGGGGGTGGGTGTAGAAGGAAGACAGGGTGGGTTTTTTTATTTAATTGTTAATAAAAACTGGCCTTATCTTGTTGATCGAAGCACTTTTCCTTTTTATCCTCTTTTTAAAAATATTATCATTTATTTTGCTGTTGTTGCTGTTGTAGTCAGCCTGTTTTACTGGTTTTTCCAAAGCTATCTGTGCTGAAGGAGGGTTTTAGTATATGCAAAATGGCCAGTCATCACGTGACGATCCAACTGATCGAATAATCAGTGTCTTCTTTGAAAGAAACCCACACCGTTTAGGTGCTTCTCCCCCCCCCCCCCCCCCCCCCTCCCCCTTTCCTCCCACACCTTTTTTTCAAGTCTGCTGTCTTCTCTCTCACAGAATGCGCTTGTGCACATAGTTCTACATTTTCATTTATTTCATTCTTTTTTTTCCTTTTAACATTCAGCCCACATATCAAGCAGTGTTTGTCATTTTGTCCTCCTTTCCTCCTCCCAGCATAAATGATTAATAATTCTTACAGAAGGTGGGACAAGTTTGTGCATGCATGTGATATAAACGAAGAATTGAAAGATATATGTATATCTATGCATATGTGCAAAGCAGAGTAAAAAACAAAGTCGCACTCTAGCTTATGGATATGTGCACATCTCTGTATTTTCGTGCACACACACATAAGTTCGTTTGCACACATAACTTGGTCACAAGAGCAGGCAAGTGATAGCGTATGCATATATGGGGTAGTGGTTACGTGAGTGCGTGCATGTGTATTTTTGCAAGTTTCAACACATGCCTCGAACTTCTACGCCTGTCTGTGTAAACTACCTTGTGTATGCTGGAACATGAGAGAGGGAAGAGAAACGACGACACCTGTACCCTTACACAAGTACATATGTAATGCAAGTGAGGGAGGAGACGGTGGGGGTGAGAGGACAAGAGCACCCTCACTGTGTACTGCTACCCACCCCCACCCCCACCCTGCATCAGGTTACCAGTGAAGGGGTTGAGTGAGGGGGTGGAGTGAGATGGAGGGGGATAATAGAGAAGGGGGGGGGGGGGGGGGGGGTGTAATCTATACCCGTAGTTTTGGAGAAATGCCTCATGTTGCTCACAACTTGAAAAAGCGGTTTGAAGAATCTACTGGCATGGTTGACTGCGCTTAGTCAAATAACCAACGCTATGACTTCTAGTTATTGAAGCGTCGTTGATTTTATTAAAAGAGAAGATATGAATTGGGGTGGGGAGAGAAATTCATGGGTTTTTTTTTCTTCTTTTCAATGGCTGTTGAAAAAGCCTGTCTGATCTTGTCGCTTGAAACTCTTCAGTGTCTTTTATCATTTTTTTTTAATATTTAGATCTCCCTTATTATTCCTGTTTTTCGTGATCGCAGGTTCTGTCAACCTGCGTAGGGGACAGGATGGCTCAGTGGTGAGAACACTCGCTTTCCCAAAGCTAAGGTTGAGCAGCATCGAGCATGGTTACCAAGTGGATGGGTGACTTTTTGCGCGCCTTGGCTTCAGCACTGTCTCCCACCAGTTCACCCAGCTGTAAATGGGTACCTGCCCTCTTCAGGGTCAGGGAAGGTAAAGCAGCGAAGAAGAAGAGATGAGCGCCGCCCTCAATGTGCTGGCACCTAGAGAAGCTGAAGTTTCTGATGTCTCGCTCCCTACGACCACATAGCCCATGAGACACCACCCTGTAGCAGTACTGGTTTCTCCACACATGAACGAACGAAGGAAGTGTCACACTACCAAGCTAAACCAGTATTGCCTGAGTGCAGGGTACAATTCCAATGACCCCCTGAAGATCATATCGGGTTAGGCACCATAAGCATGGACAGTAAGGTCTTCATTCATAAAGCAAACTGCTCAGGATCCCCCCTCTCTCTCTCTCTCCCACACACTCACACACACACACACACACACACACACACACACACACACACACACACACACACACACACACACACACACACACACACACAACACACAACACCACACCACACACACACAACACACACACACCAACACAACACCACACACACAAATTATTGCATTCTCAAAATATTCACTACACCAGAAAAGTGTGCCCACCAAATACAACCATGTCATTCCTATGCTCATGCAATGTAGACACAATGCTGTATGCAGACATATTGTATTACGCTGTGAGTATTGTAAATATTTTGAAAATGGAAGTCTGTAGGTTAAATGATTTAAATTGTCATAATGTGTGATGTGCCCGATATTTGTATTTTGCATGTTAGTACGTGCCAGCCTTTATTAAGTCATGATTTTGGAATAACGTATTCAAGAGTGTACAGTGCTGGCTACATGCTAAGGTATTATAACAAAGTCATTGTGTGCCATTAAGTAGGAGCAGATGGCAAAATTGACAAAACTGCATACCCACAAGGACTGGATGTAAAAGAGCACATAAGTACTTATTCCATTATCCTCTCGATATAAAAGAAGAATGAATGAATGAATAAATAAATATATAAATATATAGATAAATAAATAAATATATATATATAATAGATAAACATCCAAACCAGTCAGGTTCAAACCAGCCATCTGCTAGGACACAGATACAGCTCAACGAAGACTGAATACGGGAGCCTACAGACATGGTGGATCGGTGGTCTGGAGGTAACGCATCTGCCTAGAAAAGCCAAAAGTCCGGATTTCAAGTGTGCGGTGGTTCGATCCCCGTTTGGGCCCAAGAAACCCCCCCCCCCCCCCCCCCCCCAATCCACTAGACCACGAGTAGTGGTCTGGGTGCTAATCTTTCGGATGAGACGATAAATCGAGGTTCCGTGATCGTGAGTTATACATGTTTGGGGCACGTAAAAGAACCCAGGGCAACAAAAGAATTTGTCCCTGGCAAAATTCTGTAGAATAAAGCCACTCTGATAGAGGAACAAATACAGTTTGCAGACTGGAAATGAAACAAAAAATAAGGTGGCGCTGCCTTGAGGCGACGCGCTCTCCCCGGAGAGTAGAGAGCAGCCGGAATTCCATGCAGAGAAATCTGCCGTGACTTAAAATGGCATACAAGACAACCGAGGTCCCGTGGTGCAAACGCATGCAGGATACCTTGTACAATAATAATGTTCAAACCTCATCCTTGACAGACACTGTAGCCGAGAGGTTAGGACCGTTTGACTTCAATCCCAGGGGTCCAGGAAGTCGTGGGTTCGAATCTCGACAGTGGTGTTGGTGAATTTAAGTGTGGGGATTGTTTACGATCTCCCGGGTCAACTTCAAGTACAGACCTACCAGTGCATTAATTCCTTTCGGGTATAGATCTATATAATATACACATGTAGAAGACTAAAAAACAAACAAACAAACAAACAAACAAATAAACGGCACGTTTAAGATCCGTCATTCATGTCAGCGTTTGATGGGTTACAGAAACACAACATATCCAGCACACATCCCCAAAGTTGGAATGTGCCTACTTTCCTGGTGGGCAAAAAACGGTCGCATACGAAAAAATCTCACCATAGATGAACCTTGGAGCTGTAGCCGAAGTACGAAAAAAAAAAAAAAAAAAAAAAAAAGTCATCCAGAACCTCACCCGCCTTTCTTTGTCAACTACCCAGCATGCACCCAGCTCCGTGGAGAAGGATGGGCTTCTCCAGATCCATCAACATGCCCACGACTCACTGACAAATATCCAGTGACGTACACTACCCAGCGATTTCCCAATGAGTTGGGGGGGGGGGGGGGGTTAAAGGTCCTACTGTGACAAGAAATGAAATCCAAATAACCTTGAACGGTATATCCTGCTACAACTGTGGACATTTACGGACATTTATTTTGCTCTTGGTCTTCTTTTTTTTCTTTTGTTGTTTAGTGTTCTTTTTTCTCGTTATTGTTGTGTTGTTTGGTGTTTTGTTGTTGCCTGTTTTTTTTTTTTTTTTTTGTTGTTGTTTTTTGGGGGGTTGGGTGGTTGTTGTTGTTTTTGTTTTTTGGTGGGTTTTTTGTTGTTGTTTTTTGGGGGGTTGTTCCTCGGCTAGAGCTCAAAATGGATTGTGGCGTATGCGACAGATTTTGCCCACCATAAAGGTAGCTGCATTCCAACTTCGGAGATGTCGAAACACGACACCAGGGTGCATGTGGGTTGTTTATTTTTTCAATTTTGTCATCCGTTCCTACCGGCACACAATGGCCTACTCTTCCGAAAGGCAGAACGGGTTTCAATGTCAGCACACTATGTTATGCGAGCGATATAGCACACGAGGTGTCAGTTTATAGTTTAATTCGGACTTTCGGGGGGAGAAAAGCGGGCAATTGATGTTAACTCCAGGGGGGAAATCCCCTTGAACAGGCGTCTCGGTGTTGGCTCAAACAGCCTGGGATTAATCCTGGGCCATCAGATCACGAGCGCAATGCTCTACCCACCAGGCTATCACGTCCCTTCCATATTTGCTCTGTTCTGAAGTAGCCTTTAGTTTGTGTAGCAATGTTTAGACCGTTTTCATGATGACTTCACCCACCCCCTTTTTTTTCCCTTGTGTGTGTGTGTGTGTGTGTGTGTGTGTGTGTGTGTGTGTGTGTGTGTGTGTGTGTGTGTGTGTGTGTGTGTTGTGTGTGTGTGTGTGTTGAGTGAGTGGTGGTGGTGAGTGAGTGTGAGTGAGTGAGTGAGTGATGTGAGTGTGTGTGTGTAGTGGTGTGTGTGTGTGTGTGTGTGTGTGTGTGTGTGTGTGTGTGTGTGTGTGTGTGTTGTGTGTGTGTGTGTGTGTGTGTGTGTGTGTGTGTGTGTGTGTGTGTGTGTGTGTGTGTTGTGTTGGGTTTTTAGTGTGTAGGTGTGCGACATACACGCGTCTCAGAAAGAGAGACAAAGAGACAATCATACACTCAGAGAGAGAGGGGGGGGGGGGGAGGGAGGAGAGACTGACAGAGCAGACAGACACAGAGAGAGAAAGACAGACAGAGAGAGACACAGAGAGAGAGAAGCTGTATCAAAAAGCAGAGCATGGGATACACACACACACACACACACACACACACACACACACACACACACACACACACGTTGCATGTCTTCATCACCAATATCTCTACGTCAAACTAAGACATACACTACAAAATAAAGAAGAAGAAGAAGATGACGACACAGCTCAGGGCATATGATTTCTGAAGGTTTATTACTGCTTTCTGAAAGTCACAGGCATCAACAGCATACATACATATACACCGCATAACAAAAAATAAAAGAAATAGAAAAAAGAACTTACCTTATTCTTCGAAATCCAGCTTCCCATTGGATATGAACGTTTGCGAGCATTTAACCATTTCAACCCCTTACACACACACACACACACACACACACACACACACACACACACACACACACACACACACACACACACAGAGTGACAAAACTATTTATGGACACAAACATTTGGACAATTCCATTGTTACGAAATATTCAAGTTTACACAAGCTCTCCAGCTAAATACAACAAAAACAAACAAACATACATAACATAATAAAACAACAACAAAAAAGATCCTAAAAAGAAAAAGAGTGATACCAAGTTTGCCAAAATAAACCACGTTTTGTTTTCTTGCTTTTTGTTGTTGTTGCTTGTTTGCTTTTTGTTGGTGCTGCTGTGGTTTAGGTGGCTGTGGGGGATTTTGTTTGTCTCTTTTGTTTTGGTTTTTTTTTAAAAATGTAGTAATCGTTGAAGTTATACAATATGAGATGAATCTGTAAGAGAGACTTTTAAGAGTAGTACTCTCTCTCTCTCTCTCTCTCTCTCTCTCTCTCTACTCTCTCTCTCTCTCTCTCTCTTCTCTCTTCACCCTCCCTCTCTTAAAATATGTGTGTGTGTGTGTGTGTGTGTGTGGTGTGTGGTGTGTGTGTGTGTGTGTGTGTGTGTGTGTGTGTGTGTGTGTGTGTGTGTGTGTGTGCACAAAGCCTGTCTTCATCTGCTACACACGCCTGTCCTCCCATTAGACTAATTCAGTGAACGTTCTCTCTGCCAAAAATCCTACCACGATTAAAAAAAATCAACAACTAATAAAACTGGAAATAACCTTCCAACCAACCCCCCCCCTCCCCCCCTCCCCCCCCCCCCCCCCCCCCCCCCCCCCCCCCCCCCCCCCCCCCCCCCCCCCCCCCCCCCCCCCCCACACACAAAAAAAATACTGAACCATATTTTGTTACAACTGAAAAACCACACCTAGAAACACACACACACACACACACACACACACACACACAACACACACACACACACAGCCGCATGCATGTGTGATACAAAGAGGTTGGTGGTGTGACTTACAATGACTTCGACAACCAACAGGAGTCAGAGTGGTTGACAGGTTGATCTGTAACGCTGTGATTGACATATTGACTGACTGACTGACTGACATTGACTGACTGACTGGCTGACTGACTGACTGATTGGCTGACAGGGTTGGACAGGTAACGTGTGGTGCTAGAGGAGAGGATTAGTCTACAGCTACTACCCACCACCCCTAATTCTTTGACACAGAACCCACCCTCACCACTATAAACCCACCACCCACCCCACCCCCCTACCCTGTCCTCCACCTCTTTCCTAGCCAGTCCTACTGGCTTTCTGTAGATGGGCCAACAATGGTCTATTGTCAGTGGCATTGTGCCCCCCCCTACCCCCACTCCCCCTGGCTCCATAAAAGCTCCCTCCACTGGCGGGTTCAAATCTCCGTTAAGCAGGAAGTGGCAATCCCAAAGCCCGCATGGCGCTCAAGGTAAGCATGATTGGACCATTGAAAACTAGTGTGTAGTGTGTGTGTGTGTGTGTGTCTCTATGTGTGTGGTGTGTGTGCGTGTGCGTGCGTCGTGCGTGTGTGTGTGGGGGGGCGCGGTTGGGGGGGGGGGTGTTCGTGAGTGTGTGTGCTCGTGAGTGCGAACATTTTGGACTGGCCAAGACTGTCCTACAGAGAACAGTAAAAGAAGGGAGACAAAGAGGCAGACAGAGAAAACGATAGGAAGACAACATCAAATTGTGGACTGGCCTTGAGTGGAACGATTTGCTACAAAAAGTAGAGGACCGTGGGGGGTGCAGGAAGCTGGTTGCAAAATTTTCATTGGTACACCCACGTCCACTGGACTACGGGATAGGTGAAGGTGAAGAGTGTGTGTTGTGTTGTGTTGTGTTGTGGGGTGTTGTGTTGTGTTGTGTTGTGTTGTGTTGTGTTGTGTTGTGTTGTGTGTGTGTGTGTGTGTGTGTGTGTGTGTGTGTGTGTGTGTGTGTGAATCTATCAGTCTGCATGCGTGTGTGTGTGTCTGCGCGCGCGCGATAATATCATGACAATTTTTATAAGATTGTTGAAAACATTCCCCCCCAACACAAGACAAGACAGATACACATGCCACATTCCTAATCAAGCAGGAACACCAACCCTACACCCACCCACATACCTACCTACCTACCTACCTACCTACCCAGAGAGTGACTCTGACCCAACTCACATGAACCCACATACATCTAACAGCCAGGGTAAGGGTTAAAAAAAAAAAACTAAAAAAAAAAAACCAGGCAGGCGGAATAATCCACACAGCTGCAACACAGGAGTGGCCGGCCCTGACGTCCGAAACCTCGTGACAATGGGTGCACACCACAGTTAGCGTTTGTCACTGTGCCTTCTGTTTTCCTGTATTACTCTTGCATTCATACCGCAAGTATTAAGGCATCTTCAGAAATTAAAACCACTTTATGTGACAGAGTAGCCTCTGACTAAAAATAATCGTGTGATTTTGCACAAATTTGGTAGGTTTGATTTTTTTTCAGCAAACATTGTACCCCCTCAGTCCTTTGTCGTCAGCTAGCTTCTTAACCCCAATATGCATGCGCGGGGTCAACACTGTAGGAACACAAGCAATCCTCATTTGATGATCATTTCCCCCTTTCTAGTGACTACCTGGTATTGCTCTATGTCCTCAATCCCAAAACCAAGGATACCATGCATTTTTCATTCTTAAAAAAAAAAATGAAAATCACTATAGTTTTTTTTCCCCGACTAGCACTCTATACAAGATACTACACGACCTGCAAGCTAATATAGGAGTGTAACCAAAGACTCGCTCTACCAGAGGCTGCCAGGCCTTGACGCGTTAATGCCAACGCTAACCATTTAGGACGGGCGCCAAACAGGTCACCCATTAAGGACTGACTTCCAGTTCCATGCCATGTCAGGCCCTCAGGGGATTAGCTGTCTGCAGATTGAATCGAACGTGTAGTGCGGAGAAGGGGTGCAAGTACTTGCTCCTACAGCTTGTACTTGCGTCCTTTTCCAACGAGTTTGTTTGTCGGATCACGCTATTTTTTCTTCTTCTGTAATACAAGAAGTAGGTAGGCGCAAAGTGCCACACAGCTGAAATAGCTTGGCAAGAAAAATCAACCAGGATAAAAATTTATCGACATAAACACAAGCACAAGCACAACGCACAGAGAGAGAGAGAGAGAGAGAGAGAGAGAGAGAGAGAGAGAGAGAGAGAGAGAGAGAGAGAGAGAGAGAGTGTGTGTGTGTGTGTGTGTGTGTGTGTGTGTGTGTGTGTGTGTGTGTGTGTGTGTGTGTGTGTGTTGTGTGTATGTTTCTGATGACAGGTGCTGTCATAGTACTGATGTAACTGAAGCAAACTGCCTTTTGTTTGATGCCAAAGTCTGAATCTTCAACCACTGCAGGAGTGCTGACACATACGTTGCATGCAAAACCATATTAATAATAAACCCTGAACTGAGCATTTTTAAATAGCAATTATTGTTATCATTATCATTATTATTATTTTTATTATCATTATTATTATCATTATTATTATCATTATTACAATGCCAATGACAGAATCAACTTAGCACCTTATTGATTTTCTTGTCAACAAAACAAATAGAATTCTTGCTAAACCAACGATGTACATAACATATATGCATACATACATACATATACATACATACATACATACATACATACATACATACATACATACATACATACATACATACATACATACAGACAGACAGACAGACATACAGACAGACAGACAGACAGACGTGCATACAGACATATATACGCTACATAATTTATGCACGTACGTACCTACAATACATACAAACTGTATTCCTACATACATCTATACACAGACAGATGTGGGGACACACTCACAACTATCATGCACACACACACACACACACACAACACACACACACACACACACACACCACACACTCACACACACACACACACACACACACACACACACAGGTGTGTTGTTTTATTGCTTGGGTTTGCTTTTTTTTTTTACCATCAATAACGCAGGAAGACTTACCTCCCTTCTCGGTTTTCTGTTGTCCTGTACAGAGTTGATGAACTTGGTCACACACATAAAATGATGGACTTACCTTGTCTGGTACAAAGCCAACAGCACCGTCATGGTTATGCTTGTTCCACACACACACACACACACACACACACACACACACACACACACACACGCACACACACACACACACGCACACACGCACACACACACACACACACACACGCACACACACACACACACACACCACACACACACACACACACACACACCACACACACGGAAAGCGCTAAGACAAATGCGACGTCATAATTATGCCCGCGTGTGTTGCACTGACGCAAAGATTCTCATCGGCATGGGTGGACGGCTCGAGTGACGTCATCGGCGTGACGTAAGGGGGAGGCTGCACTGACGCAAAGTTCTCCTCGCTGGGGATGAGTGTGGATCTAGTCATGAGTCGGACCACATGCACTAGATCAACAACCATCCACAACGACAGGAGAGACAAGACAGACCCTGGAGACTGGGGGTGCGAGGAAGGGAGGGTCAAGGCTGCATGCATGATGGTCTGTCGAGGTTCTATGGAGGCTTGGGCGAGGGAGAGAGGGAGATAGAGAAGGCCGCGTGCTCGATGGCTCTAGCTGCCAGTAAGCTGTTGCAGTTCTAAGGGTGGTTCTTGGCACACACACACACAGCAGGCGGGTGTTTAGACAGTCACTCATGTTGCAGGGTACCTACCTACCAGCACATGTAAGTAAGGTGGATCAAAGTGTCTGATTTTTTTTCTTGCTCACAAGACCTAGGACCAGAATCACCAATTTACTGAGCATCAAAAGCTCTCCTTAAAGTTTACAGTTCATTTTTCTTCTCTTTTTTCCACAATATATCGAGTTATTTTCAAAGTCATTTCCCCTTAATCAATCTGTGCAAAGAGTGAATCTGCTTTTGACGTGCATCACAGAAGCTGGTTGCTTAATTAATTATTTCAAAAGCGGAAGTGGGCAGGAGATAGTCAACTAAGCCTGGTCATGGGTACTTCCCTTACTGGCAAGCTAAAAAAAAAAAAAAAAAAAAAAAAGTAGGTGCCCATAATGGCTCAGGCAGTGCTGGTTAGGGGGGCGGGAAGTGAAGGTTTAGGAGAACGATCTTCTACAACAGCTGATCTTTGACAGGGATTCTGGAAAGGCTGTTGCAGCATCAGGAGGGGAAGGAGTGTGCTGCCTGCTGCTTGCTGCCCCCACACCTGTGCAATGTCAAAACAATATCATCAACCTTTCCCTTCGGCTGCAGGATCAGTACAACTTGTCTGGAAAAAAATACTACCATAAGCATTGAATAATGGTTTGTGGGTTTTTTTTTAGAAACTTCGGAATGATTTTTTTTCTTTAAAAAAAAAAGTATTTTCTTTTCTTCAACCTGGCTTTAGTCTAACTCACTAGCCTGATTTTTCTTCTTTTTTTTTTCAAAACCAAGTTTTTAAAATACAAAACTGAAATGGCTGAAAGAGCAACAAAAATAACACTGACTAAGAATTTTTTTAAAAGGCTGGAACTTCAAAAGTATCAACATTATTTTCAACACCAAAATCTGAAAACAGCAACTTTTTAAAACTTTGAAGCTACAAGGGCAACAGTTCTGACTGCCCTTTCCTTCCTTCACTGAACAGTTCGCTACATTCCTGGGCAGAGCATAACAGGCTGTCCTCAAAACACCTTGCCGCATTAGTTAGCTACCTCGTCTGAGAAAAATCGCTACCTCGTCTTAGAACCTCGCTACCTCGTCTGTGGACACTCGCTACCTCATCTGAAGACACTCGCTACCTCCATCTAGAAGACACTCGCTCCCTCATCTGAAGACACTCGCTACCTCATCTGAAGACACTCGCTACCTCATCTGAAGACACTCGCTACCTCATCTGAAGACACTGGCTACCCTCTACCTCTCTGCTCTTGCCCACTACACAACCCAAACTTGTCATCATCATCGTCAACTCCCCAGGAAGCGGACTGACCAGCCGTCCACTCCAACACGGCCAGTAGGAATTGACAATTACCTGACCATGAAGACATTAACCACTCACCCTGGACAGAACAGGATTGTCCTACCAATAAGAGCTTTGGGGGTCACACAACACACACACACACACACAACACACACACACACACCACACCACACACACACACACACACACACACAACACACACACACACACACACACACACCACGCACACACAAAGCCCTATATAACATCGCCCAGTATGATCAAAACCCAGCAGGTTCCCCCCCCGCCCCTGTTCTCCCATTTGGCCACCAGCCACAAAGCAACCAAGCGAGAAATCATCCCACAGGTTGACAGTCTCCCCCTCTCCCGTCACAGCTGAGCTGTTCTCGGGTGGGTTTACCGGGGAAATAATGCCCAGGGGGCTAGCCAGCACCTCGTCCCCAATGCAGAGAACATGAAGTAAGTGCACCTGTAAAAGAAGGCTGGTACAAGGGGGGGACAATGTTAGCCTAGCCCGCAGGGAGGGAGAGGTGCTAGGCTATTTACACACCATCAGACAGGAGGGGCTACCATCCCTACAGTGGACCTGGACAGTGGTCAGTAGTGAGAGACGCCAGGCCAATTTCCTTCCCCTTTTGTCCTACTGCTGCCTACTGAAAGCTAGCGAACTAGAGAGAGAGACTGGAGGGGGAAAAATAGCCATGGGTGTGTGTGGTGTGTGTGTGTGTGTGTGTGTGTGTGTGTGTGTGTGTGTGTGTGTGTGTCAGTGTGTATGTGTGTGAGTGTATGTAATTGTATATAAGTGTGTGTGTGTGTGTGTGTGTGTGTGTGTGGTGGTGTGTGTGTGTGCGTGCGTGCGTGTGTGATGCAGTCTAGTGTAGCTGTATAATCACTGTCTTTCAGTGTTCATCTGAGACACCACAGGCGCTGACACAACCCCACACCCATACGACACTCAGTGCTGTCATTCCTTACTAACCTCATGTCTGTCCTCTTCCCTTACTAACCTCAATGTCTGTCTTATTTCCTCAATAACCTCAATGTTGCCTAAGGAATCCCCAACAGAGAAGAGACAACGAAACTGCCGCCTGTGTTTCGTCCTTTGTTCTCTGCATGGAAGACGCCAGTCAAGTCTGTGACTACCGTAATGTAATACAGCACCTCAAAGAGGAGTTCTGACAACTGTAACATAGCACTCGGACAAAGGAGCTCTGACTGTCCTGTCTTCACTGAACGCAGACTCTGACAAACTGTGAATCTTTTCAACATGCAGAACATATGTACAGGCCTCAATCTCAGCTGTTATAACTGACCACTTCACAGTCCATGAGGTCACTGACGACTGCACCTTATCCCTCAGTTAATAAACCCAACAGCTGAAACAGCAGAATCATTAGAGCTGGCCCGCCTGTCAGCTAGCTGTGATCAGGACAACCAGCCTGTGTCTTGGCCACCACTACACAAGCCCTGCCAACACTGAAGACCTGAAATAGGTTGGTTTGGTGTGGACACTACTCTAGCACACCTAGTCACTGGCTTCTTCTCTAGTAACGACGCCATAAAAAGTCAGGTGAGGCATTACAGCCTGATCCAAGCAGGAGGACAGCAGGGTGGAAGAAAGCCACAGGCCATGATGACAAACCAAAGACTGGGGGAGGGCCAAGCCAAGGTCTGGGCCTGCATACAGCACAAAAGTCCACCACCCCAGCCATACTCAGGACAAGTATCTCTGTGCTCACAGCCACCACAGGGCCAGCAATACCCTGACCTTTTTGGGGTCACACAGCTGGAAAGGACAACGTCCACAGCAAAACTGGCTGATTGACAGGTAAATACCTTTCAGAGTATCAGTGTGTGGCTGATGAGAAATTAGGGAAAAGCAAAAGACATCTTTTCCTTCTGCGAAATGGCTTTGACAGCACTAGAGACTCACTCGCCAGCAGATTTGGAATAAGTTACAACCTGACTTGCTCTGAACACATAAGCTCTGAGAGTCTTCATGAAGGGTTGGGAAGAAAGAAATGATACTGTATGGGGGACAGCATGACCTAGTCTGTCCAGTCAAAGACAGATTCTGGGAAAGAGCTACCTGGCACTGACCACTAGATGGTACAGCATGCACTAGTAGGGAGCTCTCTCATTTGACACTGTCACCCACTCCCAGCTGCATGTCAGACATGGTCACTGACAAGTAGTGACGTGTCAGACACTGACAGACACACCCACTGACAGGAAGTGACATGGTCATTGTCAGCAATGGCATGTGGCAGGTCATGACACCAGACTTGTCCGTCAGAGACGTAATCCAATCC
Organism: Stramonita haemastoma; assembly: GCA_030674155.1. NCBI lineage: Eukaryota > Metazoa > Mollusca > Gastropoda > Neogastropoda > Muricidae > Stramonita > Stramonita haemastoma. The sequence continues at coordinate 11,530,071 of CM060344.1, forward strand.
ACATCCCAGCAGTATGACAGCTAGCCGACAACCATGCCACAGACACTGCAGAAGCAAAGTCACCACCACCTCAAGACATTTATCTTCCTTCCTCCATACCCTTTCCATTCGCAATGCCCTGCCTTTCCATTCGCAATTCCCTGCCTTTCCAATTTGCTTTCATGGTCTATTGCCTTTCTTATTTTCACAAATTCTCTACCTATTTCACAGTTCCCTGCCTTTCTGTTTCACAGTTATATGGCAACCTACAACACACCTCACCTTTTCCTGCCTAGAGCCTCACAAGACATTTTCAAAATAGCACTTTTCTTCAGTAACATCATTTTCTAAACCAATAAACAAGAGAAGCAGCTACAACATACACATTTCAGAGAATACAGCTACAAATTTACACTTCGACTCTGATCCAACTCCCTAGCTAGATCTCTTTGAACAACAAAAACAACACAAAAACACACAAAAAAATAACAACATGCAACCCACAAAATGTTTTTTCCCCATAAATGTAAAAAAAAAATTTGTTAAAAATCCTTGAACTAGAACACAAAATGACCATTGTCCCTGCCACAATTAACATCTTTCCTTCCATGAAATTTAAACGCTCTATAAGTATAAAGAAACAAATAACTGGTTTTTAAAAAGAGTATAGCTTATCAACACCACTGCCTTTAACCAATGGGTCAAAACCTGACGACCGTCCAGGCAGACTTTAACAATCCTGATTTTCTTTGTGTTGTGGCCAAGTCAAAAGAAGACTGGTTGACACCAGAAAAAAACAGAGGTTTTATTTCTTTCTCAAGTAGATCTATCCATCATTGCCAAATCTTCCCCTTCAAAAACAGACCAGCATGCAAGACACATAACGAAGACTTTGGAGTCCAGTCTTTGTTTCTGTGTGCCAAGTACACAGGTAAGGTCAACGCTTTTTGACCCCTACTCTTTGTAAACAGGCATTCTTGCACTCACCCTCCCTCCTCACCCCCTCCTCTCTCTCTAAGAATAGCGTAGAAGTAGTAACACAACACTTACGCAATACCCCTTTAAGTTGAGAGAGAACTGTTGTCTTCAGACAAACCTTTACACAAATTAAGGACAGGGAACAATAAAATCTTACATCCAGCAACACTGCTGGACTTATGTCTCGCAACCATTCTACGAAGCACACCTATCTATTAATTTGCATATATATATATATATATATATATATATATATTTATATATAATATATACATCATACACAAAACTACTCTTTCTTGTACACAACTGAAGCCAGGGTTGTGGAAACTATTATTACGTTCCTACAAAAATTTCACCCCCCCAAAAAATAATCAGCAATCAGATGTAAACTTTTTTTTAGCAGCCACACAAGACTAACATAGAACGATAAATCATACACAGCTAAGACAGCAGACCCTCCTGTCCATTTAAATGTCAGCACCGAACTGAAACCAACCTTGTAGCATGAACACGAAATGAACGCCATGTACTTTCTTCCAAACAAATGGAAAGGAGCACGTATTATAGTCTCCTCAGCTGAAGTGCCTTCAAACTAAGAACAAACCTAGATCCCCCAAAATGTGTCACAGAAATAACAACTTCGGTTTCTTCTCCCTTCCTTTTTCTTCAGAGATAACTCAGCAGAAAATAGAGACAAATATTACTGATTACAATAACTACCACTCACTTTCAGCTCGGAAAAAGTTCGTTGCAGGTTTTGCTTTTATTTCTCGTCTTTTTTTTTTACACTGACTTCAACATAAATCCAGTTCCTACCTATCTGTACTGACTGTGCAAAACAAGGCAGAGAGAAGAAAAAAAAACCCAAGTTACCCTCAGCTCCAAAGCAGAAGAGACAGGCAGGGAGGCGGGCGGGCAGGCGGGCAGACACCAGGACGACCACTGACTGACTGACAGTTCCTTCATGGCGGGCAGAGACATCGTCTAGCACCTGAGGGGCTGGCTCCTCAAACCCCGGCACCTTAAAAGGCCCTGACAGTGGCGTGGCCTACATTTATAAGCGTCTCTTTCTGCAGGCCATATCAGCGCCCATTTTCACCGCTTCCTTCACTTGGCCACGCTTCCTTGGCTTTTCGACTTGCGAAAGTCCTCCTGGCGCATGCGCGCTGACAAGAGAGGAGGATGTCCACGGTGTGCACCCTACACCTACTTCACGTCTGACTGTGTGCAGCAAAGCACAGTGAAGTTGTCAGTTCAACTCGCTAAAGAGCCTGTGACCACTGCCAATGAAGTGTCAGTCAGTCACTCTGTCTGTCCGTGGAGGAAGTGTGGCGCTCACCACTGGACAAACAACACGTCACACGGTCCAGTCGTGTCTACACTGTGCCCGGGTGGACAGCAGAGCTCTAGGCCTTGAGCAAAGAAAGAAAGAAAAGAGCGCCTTGCCAGAGCACACACAGAGAGAGAGACCTGTCCCCAAGCAAGAGGGTGCTCCCTGAAAACCACGCCTCCCCTCTACCCTGACTGGCTTCTCGCATAGGCTACAGCAGCTCCAAACGGATTCATTGCCCACAGCAGTTCAGCTCCGTACACGTAGTCTTTACATTCATCCTGCGCTGAACTTGTCGCTCGGCCCTAAGTAATTCAGTAGCCAGAAGAAGAAGAAGAAAAACACTGCTACCTGCGTTCCTTCCTCGACATTCCCCTACAACCCTTTCAGCCGTCTCCACTGTACGAGGGAGAGGAGAGGAGGGGGTGGGGAGGACAGGGCAGGTTGTGAACGCTCCAGCTACCTGATACTGACAGCAATCTCTTCCACCCCCTCCCTCCTTCCCTCCATCCACACACTCTTTGGCCAGCTCTTAAACTCAAACTACCCACCCGGGGTAGGCTAGATCCTGACAGGACAGAAGCAGGAAATGGAGTGGAAGGGAGGGGGGGGGGGGTAGAGGGAAGGAGAAGGTGTGGGGGTGTGTGGGTGGGGGTGGGGGGTGGGTGGTGACAGTGTCGTGCTGTGTGTCTTTTCAGACGCGGTGTAGCGTGTTGTGGAGGCAAACCTGTCCGACAGGCTGCTTGCTCTCTCTCCCTACACTGAAAGCTTTGGCTCCTCTCCACCTGACAATAGCCGGGCTATATTTATCTGTACACTTCACTATAACCCACCCCACCCCACCCCATTCCACCCCTAACCCCTACCACCCCGACACCCACACACACACACACACACACACACACACAACACACACACACACACACACACAAACAATCTCAGGTCTTCTCCCCCCCCCCCTCCTCAAACCCCTATCCCCCACCGACAACCCCCACCCCACCATCTACCCACCCAGGGCTCGTCCACCCAGAAGCTAACACGCAAGGTTCGTTTCGAGGAGGTAATATAAGGCCAAAGAAAGGGGGGGGGGGGTGTGAGGCCTAGGAGGTGGGGGTGGGCATTGGGGGGGGGGGGGGGGGCAGCCCAGTGTATAGAATCAGTGGAGCTTGGCAGGCCTGTACTGAC
>CM060344.1:11536042-11543542 GCA_030674155.1 Stramonita haemastoma
CACGTATCGAGTTACTGTACGACCACGTCAGTAGCATAGAGAGAAAGACTGATGGGGGTGGGGGTGGGGTGGGGGTGGAAGGAAGAGTTGGTTGTGAGGAAATGGCGATGATTTTCCATTTCAATTGTGTACATAGTTTTATGAGACATCTTTACGTAGTTTTCAGCAACAAACATAAAAAGGGCGGTAGGAGAAGGAGTAGTAGGAGTACAGTCAGCTTAGTACAGACACCTCAATGGAGACACCTCAGTAGAGACACCTCAGTCAGTACAGACACCTCAGTAGAGACACCTCAGTAGAGACACCTCAGTACAGACATCTCAGTCAGTACAAACACCTCAGTACAGACACCTCAGTCAGAACAAACACCTCAGTACAGACACCTCAGTCAGTACAGACACCTCAGTCAGTACAGACACCTCAGTACAGACACCTCAGTCAGAACAAACACCTCAGTAGAGACACCTCAGTACAGACACCTCAGTAGAGACACCTCAGTCAGTACAGACACCTCAGTCAGTACAGACACCTCAGTACAGACACCTCAGTGCAGACACCTCAGTCAGTACAGATACCTCAGTCAGTACAGACACACCTCAGTACAGACACCTCAGTACAGACACCCTCAGTACAGACACCTCAGTCAGTGCAGACACCTCAGTACAGACACCTCAGTCAGTACAGACACCTCAGTACAGACACCTCAGTCAGTACAAACACCTCAGTACAGACACCTCAGTCAGTACAAACACCTCAGTACAGATACCTCAGTCAGTACAAACACCTCAGTACAGACACCTCAGTACAAACACCTCAGTACAGACACCTCAGTCAGTACAGACACCTGAGTACAGACACCTCAGAACAGACACCTCAGTACAGACACCTCAGTACAGTACACCTCAGTCAGAACAGACACCTCAGTACAGAACAGACACCTCAGTACAGACACCTCAGTCAGTACAGACCACCTCAGTACAGACACCATCAGTACAGACACCTCAGTACAGACACCTCAGTACAGACACTCATAAAGACACCTCAGTTTCCTCAGTACAGACACCTCAAAACAGACACCTCAGTTACCTCAGACAGACACCTCATCAGTACAGACACCTCAGTACAGATACCTCAATACAGACACCTCAGTTACCTCAGTACAGACACCTCAAAATAGACACCTCAGTTACCTCAGTACAGACACCTCAGTCAGTACAGACACCTCAGTACAGATACCTCATACAGACACCTCAGTACAGACACCTCAGTACAGACACCTCAGTTACCTCAGTCAGACACCTCAGTCAGTACAGACACCTCAGTACAGACACCTCAGTACAGACACCTCAGTAAGACACTTCAGTACAGACACCTCAGTTACCTCAGTACAGACACCTCAGAACAGACACTCAGTTACCTCAGTACAGACACCCTCAGTACAGACACCTCAGTCAGTACAGACACCTCAGTACAGACACCTCAGTACAGACACCTCAGTACAGACACCTCAGAACAGACACCTCAGTACAGACACCTCAGAACAGACACCTCAGTACAGACACCTCAGAACAGACACCTCAGTCAGTAGACACCTCAGTCAGTATAGACACCTCAGTCAGAACAGACACCTCAGTCAGAACAGACACCTCAGTCAGTAGACAACCTCAGTCAGTACAGACACCTCAGTCAGAACAGACACCTCAGTCAGTAGACACCTCAGTCAGTACAGACACCTCAGTCAGTAGACACCTCAGTCAGTACAGACACCTCAGTCAGAACAGACACCTCAGTACAGACACCTAAGTCAGTACAGACACCTCAGTCAGAACAGACACCTCAGTCAGTACAGACACCTCAGTCAGAACAGACACCTCGGTACAGACACCTAAGTCAGTACAGACACCTCAGTGCAGACACCTCAGTCAGTACAGACACCTCAGTCAGAACAGACACCTCAGTACAGACACCTAAGTCAGTACAGACACCTCAGTACAGACACCTCAGTACAGACACCTCAGTACAGACACTTCAGTACAGACACCTCAGTACAACATCAGTACAGACACCTCAGTACAGACACCTCGAACAGACACCTCAGTTACCTCAGTACAGACACCTCAGTCAGTACACCTCAGTCATACAGTACACCTCAGTCAGAACAGACACCTCAGTCAGAACAGACACCTCAGTAACAGACACCCATCAGTACAGACACCTCAGTACAGACACCTCAGTACAGACACCTTCAGTACAGACACCTCAGTACAGACACTCAGATACAGACACCTCAGTTACCTCAGTACAGACACCTCAGTAACAGACACCTCAGTTACCTCAGTACAGACACCTCAGTAACAGACACCTCAGTTAACCTCAGTACAGACACCTCAGTCAGTACAGACGCTCAGTCCAGTACAGACGCCTCAGTCAGTACAGACACCTCAGTTACCTCAGTACAGACACCTCAGTCAGAACAGACACCTCAGTACAGACACTTCAGTACAGACACCTCAGTACGGACACCTCAGTATGACACCTCAGTACAGACACCTCAGTATGACACCTCAGTACAGACACCTCAGTACAGACACCTCAGTACAGACACCTCAGTACAGACACTTCAGAACAGACACCTCAGTACAGACACCTCATGCAGACACCTCAGTACAGACACTTCAGAACAGACACCTCAGTACAGACACTCAGTACAGACACTTCAGAACAGACACCTCAGTACAGACACCTCAGTGCAGACACCTCAGTACAGACACCTCAGTATGGACACCTCAGTACAGACACTTCAGAACAGACACCTCAGTACAGACACCTCAGTGCAGACACCTCAGTACAGACACTTCAGAACAGACACCTCAGTACAGACACCTCAGTGCAGACACCTCAGTACAGACACCTCAGTACAGACACCTCAGGACAACACCTCAGCTCCCTTGTAGAGCAGATGAAAGGTAAAGCAGTGAGGCGTGCAGACATTGACATGACTGTCACTCTCAACTACTGAGGTGGCCTGACACACCACCACCACCACCACCACCACCACCACTTCTTCTTCTACCACCACCTCTTCTACTACCATCACTATCACCACCACCATCACCACCACACCCACTGACAGCAATTTCACTTTAACCTCACTTTCAAAAGCACTTCCCTTTTCTACCATGCCCCACCCAATCGTTCCCCCCTGTCTGTCTGTCTGTCTGTCTGTCTGTCTGTCTGTCTGTCTGTCTGTCTGTCTGTCTGTCTTCTCTCTCTCTCTCTCTCTCTCTCTCTCTCTCTCTCTCTCTCTCTCTCTCTCTCTCTCTCTCTCTCTCTCTCTCTCTCTCCTGTAGGGCTGAGGTATAGAGGCTCGCAACAAAGGGAGGTTATATAAAGACGCCATTTTAGTCATTAATTCCAACAGCTATTGAAGATGTATGTCAGCTGAAAGAGAAAGAAAGAAAGAAAGAAAGAAAGGTACAAAAGGCGCGGTGGGGTGGTGCTGGTGGTGGTGGTGTGTGTGTGTGAGAGAGAGAGAGAAGGGGGGGGGGATCTGGGGGTGAGTGAAGTGGAGTGGGGTATGTTAAAGACGCCATTCATCTGTGAAGTTAATTAGGTATGCATGTGGATGCAAAAAGTAGAAGAGCAAGATTTCCTTCTGTTCAAAATCCCCCCCCCCCCCACCACACACACACACACACTCACTCCCACCCCTTCCACATGATTAATATTTTGGCAACCCCTAATATGTATCAGTCTATCATTGCTATGAATAAAATACACCGTTCTTTAAAACAACAAAGTTATTCTGGCAAATTACAGGAATGTGTTAGGTAAAAGATCTAGTTCTCTGTATTTTCTCTTTACAGTGACAACAGCAACATTGTCTTAATATTGTAAACCACAGCAAGGTTCTCTAGATGTGAAATTCAGGCTGCTCTTCCCAGGAAGAGCACGTTGCCACATGTACAGCTCCACCCATTTTTGTTGGTTTGTTTGTTTCTCATTTTTTGTCGGCATGTGTACTTGCTTCCCTAAAATTGTGGCTTTTTTTTCTACACAGTTTTGCAAAGGAACAGCTCTCTTGTTGGGGGATTGGTGCTGTATTTCTGACTTGCCAAAAAAACACGACAAAAATTCATATAAATAATGATCTAAGTGATGATGAGGAAGAGGAAGATAGTACTAGTAAAGATGATAATGATAAAAATGTTAATGATAATCATAATAATGTTCTCTTTTCACTCAACAAACCTGTATTCACTTAACAAAACTTTAAATTTAATTAAGGGAGAGGGGGGATAAGGACAACTGTATGGGGCAAAGGACAACTGTATGGGGCAAAGGACAACTGTATGGGGCAAAGGACAACTGTATGGGGCAAAGGACAACTGTATGGGGCAAAGGACAACTGTATGGGGCAGAAGGACAACTGTATGGGGGCAAAGGACAACTGTATGGGGCAAAAGGACAAATGCATAGGGCAAAAGAACAAATGTATGGGGCAAAAGGACAAATGTATGGGGCAAAAGGGCAAATGTATGGGGGCAAAAGGACAAATGTATGGGGCAAAAGGACAAATGTATGGGGCAAAAGGACAAATGTCTGGGGCAAAAGGACAAATGTATGGGGCAAAAGGGCAAATGTATGGGGCAAAAGGGCAAATGTGAAGGACAACGAATAAATGTATGGATCAAAAGAAAAACTACGGGGAAACAGAAATACTGTATGGGACAAAAGAAAAACTGCATGGGGCAAAAGGACAACTGTACGGAGCAAAGGACGACTGAATGGGACAAGGGACAAATGTATGGGGCAAATTATGAGGCAAAAAAATCCCCAAAACTGTGAAGGGCACACGAAAATGTCTCCTTCACTATCATGTTCCTGAGAAAAGCTCCAGAAAGATCAGAATGGAGTAACTTGTGGACCATCATGTCCCTCATGTCACCCTGACCATAGACCATCTAGGTCAGAGGACTGCTGATGCTGGTGATTATGTTCCATTCTTGGGACCCAGTTCTGTTATTAGTTCTTCTAAAATGACGGGTGGTAGTTTTAAATTGTGTGATCCGCCTTCTTTGATATAGTGTGTGTGTGGGTGTGTGTGTGTGTGTGTGTGTGTGTGTGTGTGTGTGTGTGTGTGTGTGTGTGTGTGTGTCTCTCTCTCTCTCTCTCTCTCTCTCTCTCTCTCTCTCTCTCTCTCTCTCTCTCTCTCTCTCTCTCTCTCTCTCTCTGTGATTCTGGACTTCAAAAAGCCACTTTAGAATTAGTCCAAATTTCAATGGGGTTTTCGTGGAAAGACTCAAAACGTGAGTGTTCAAAAAGAAAAAAAAAACTTGGCTTTTTGGTGGGAGGAAAAAAATCACTCTCGCGTCTGTACCCCCTCAGTATTTCTCGCGCCCACTTCCCACGCAACGTAATTTGTAATTTCTTATTTGCGTCAGTGCGGCATCCGGCATCGGTATGACGTAAAGCAAAACACGTGATTATGACGTCACATGAATGACACAGAATACGTACCTGACAGGTTGGTAAGTGGTGCATCTACTCGTCCATGGCAAACCACGCAATGACGTCACTCTTCAAGCTGGACAGTTAGATTTTTTTCGGTTTAAATGATGACAATATGGAGCTACATTCTGCCATAGTCAACTGTGGGGAGGTTGTCAGCCGTACTATGACTGACAGTGTAAAGGTTTACATGTAGTAAGGTGTGCACTGTGACTGACAGTGTAAAGGTTTACATGTAGTAAGGTGTGTACTGTGACTGACAGTGTAAAAGTTTACATGTAGTAATGTGTGCATTGTGACTGACAGTGTAAAGGTTTACATGTAGTAAGGTGTGCACTGTAGTAAGGTGTGTACTGGTGACTGACAGTGTAAAGGTTTACATGTAGTAAGGTGTGTACGGTGACTGACAGTGTAAAAGTTTACATGTAGTAGGGTGTGTACTGTGACTGACAGTGTAAAAGTTTACATGTAGTAAGGTGTGTACTGTGACTGACAGTGTAAAAGTTTACATGTAGTAGGGTGTGCACTGTGACTGACAGTGTAAAGGTTTACCTGTAGTAAGGTGTGCACTGTGACTGACAGTGTAAAGGTTTACATGTAGTAAGGTGTGTACTGTGACTGACAGTGTAAAAGTTTACATGTAGTAGGGTGTGTACTGTGACTGACAGTGTAAAGGTTTACATGAAGTAAGGTGTGCACTGTGACTGACAGTGTAAAGGTTTACCTGTAGTAAGGTGTGTACTGTGACTGACAGTGTAAAAGTTTACATGTAGTAGGGTGTGTACTGTGACTGACAGTGTAAAGTTTACATGTAGTAAGGTGTGTACTGTGACTGACAGTGTAAAGGTTTACATGTAGTAAGGTGTGTACTGTGACTGACAGTGTAAAGGTTTACATGTAGTAAGGTGTGTACTGTGACTGACAGTGTAAAGGTTTACATGTAGTAAGGTGTGTACTGTGACTGACAGTGTAAAGGTTTACATGTAGTAAGGTGTGTACTGTGACTGACAGTGTAAAGGTTTACCTATCGTACAATGTATAGTATGGCAGAGTAAAAGGTTTACCTGTAGTAAGATTATACTGTGACAGTGTTACGGTTTACCTGTCGTAAAATGTATAGTGTGCCAGTGTAAAAGTTTACCTGTAGTGTGTACTGTGACTGACAGGGTAAAGATCTATCTATATACATGTAGTGGGCTGTGTTCTGTGACTGAGAGTGTAAATGTTTACCTGTAGAAAGATGTGTACTGTTAGTGACAGTCAATATTTACCAGCAGCAATGAATGTGGTGGAGGGGGGGGGGGGGGGGGGGGGGGAGTACTTAACCATGCATCTCTTGTTGTTAGATGACCTTCCCCTTGTGTGCACGTAATTCATTACGTGATGTGCCATGGACAGTAAGTAGATCTATACACCGTTGTCTGGAGGTTCAAGTCTTCATAGCATGACGTCACCAGGAAATGACGTCACGAAAAGGTGAGGATCAGAGATGCTTTATCAGGAAGTCATGTGCACAGGGTGACTTACCTTGCTGTCCTGTGACCACTGCTATTTCTGTCAGGCCTTGATTAAACAACACTCCTTTGTGGAGTGAGAGAGAGAGAGAGGAGGAGAGAGAGAGGAGAGAGAGAGAGAGACAGAGACAGAGACAGACAGACAGACAGACAGAAGACAGACAGACAGACAGACAGACAGACACAGACACAGACACGACACACACACACACACACACACACACACACACACACACACACACACACACACACACACACACACCAGCACAGATCAGTTCTACTACAGAAAAAAAAAAAATCAAAATCAAAACAAAACAAAACTAAACAAGGCAAAAAGAAGGGGGTTTTGACTTCACTGGTGAATGGTCTTGCTAAAGTGTGATTTGCCTAGCTAAGCAAAACCCTCAATGGAAGTCATTGAGGCCAGACCAGGCCTCAACCTTCTCAACATTCTATAGCAACCCTTTAGTTGCAC
>CM060344.1:11553542-11568542 GCA_030674155.1 Stramonita haemastoma
TGTGTGCATGATTTTGTGTGTGTGTGTGTTGTGTGTGTGTGTGTGTGTGTGTGTGTGTGTGTGTGTGTGTGTGTGTGTGTGTGTGTTGTGTGTGTGTGTAGTGTGGTGTGTGGTGTGTTGTGTGAGGTGGTGTTTGTGTGTGTGTACATATAATATGATATATGATTTCATGGGTTTCTAGATCAATCCATCAAATAGCAGTATGTGCATGAGTATGCCTCTGAGTGGAAGACAAATGGAGAGAGAACACTGAACTCTGAATAGTTTAATTGTGCTTCGGCCTTGGGCCACAATACAAGTGAAAGGGGCGTAAGCAGACGAGAAAAAAACACACTTCAATCCATTGTCCAGAAATACAACACATTTGAATATACAACATACCACTAAGAGCCTCGTGGTTTACATCCTCCTCAACACAGCCATGACTAAGAGCGTCATCACTGTTGGTGATTACAATCCACACATTTATCACCATTATCTTCATCACCTTCAGCATCATTATTTATGCATCATGTTGACATTCATAGGAGTGAAATCTCATTTACTTTTCAAATATCAGTATATACATAGTACTATTAATACGCTGCTTTCCAGCATTCTTTGCTTTATCAATGCAAACACGCACACGCACACGCACACACACACACACCCTCTCACCTTTCCCTCCTCCTATAACCCTTCTGCCCTTTAAAAAAAGGAGAAAGAAAATATGCCAAAGAAAAGGAGAAGAAGGAATAAAGCAGATCTGGTTTTTGAAAATGATAGCATCACCATGTTTCAGGGGCTATGTGCTATTTTCAAAGACACCCTGGTGTTTTAGGCCAAGTAGTACAGTTAATAAATAGTTCAAGTTCCGAGTTTTCTCGATGCACCTATGTTTACAAGGTCAGATTAAAAGACTAAACGATGGTTTTTCTTCCTTGCATGGAGAGAGAGAGAGAGAGAGAGAGAGAGAGAGAGAGAGAGAGAGAGGAGAGGAGAGAGAGAGAGAGAGAGAGAGAGAGAGAGAGAGAGAGAGAGAGAGAGAGAGAGAGAAGGAAGGCAAGGCAAGGCAAGGCAAGGCAAGGCAAGGCAAGGCAAGGCAAGGCAAAATTCTTTTATTCGAGGATAACAGATAAGCACTCGTGTGCTTTTTTACATCCAGTCCCCGCCCTTTTCAGGAATTACATTAAGATATATATATATAAAAAGCTTCAACTACACACAACAACTAGATGATCCAAATACCAAAAGTAAAGAACCATACCAAGTATCGAACAACAGGCAAGAAATAAACACAGAGAGAGAGAGAGAGAGAGAGAGAGGAGAGAGAAGAGAGAGAGAGAGAGAGAGAGAGAAGACAAGGCAAGGCAAGGCAAGGAGGAAGGCAAGGAGATTCGTATTCGAGGAAATAGATAAGCACTCGGCTTTACATCCAGGCCACGCCCTTTTAGGCAAAATTACTTTTAAGATTCATATATATAATAAAGCTTCAACTCACTATTACAACTTGATGATCCAAACCTATAAGGAAAGAACCATACAAGTATCGAAAACAGTACAGAAATAACAGAGAGAGAGAGAGAGAGAGAGAGAGAGAGAGAGAGAGAGAGAGAGAGAGAGAGAGAGAGAGAGAAGAAGAAGAGAGACAGACAGACAGAGACAGACAGACAAACAGAGAGAGAGAGGGGGGGGGGACATTACAATGGGAGGGTGAATGAACGGTCATTCAGTCAGGGCTGTATGCCATGCTGGGAAGGCCTGAAAGGCAGGGGGAGGGGGGGGGGGCACTAGGCGACCGCTGAGTTGGTGGGAAGAATGGACGAGGGAGGGGGTAGAAGATTTCGGCTGTGGGGGGTGGGGGTGGGGGTTAGAGCGGGAGGAAAGGGTGTGGGGGAGAGAGTGGGGGGGGGGACAACTGTCTCTAAAAATGAGATATTTCACATTGGATTGCTCAAGGAAAAGAACCATTTAAACTAAGAAAAAAAATAATGAGAGAAGGTTATGAATAGAGGAACGATTCTTTCTGGTATCGAGTGTGTGTGTGTTCTCTGTCTGTCTGTCTTCTGTCTGTCTGTCTGTCTGTCTGTCTGTCTGTCTGTCTGTCTGTCTGTCTGTCTGTCTGTCTGTCTGTCTTCTGTCTGTCTCTCTCTCTCTCTCTCTCTCTCTCTCTCTCTCTCTCTCTCTCTCTCTCTCTCTCTCAAAATAAAGATTATTCATTCATTCAAAGATCTCTCTCTCTCTCTCTCTCTCTCTCTCTCTCTCTCTCTCTCCTCTCTCTCTCTCTCTCTCTCTCTCTCGGTATAGCTCATTTAAAGATGCGTTTGGTCCAGAACAATATTTGATATCGTTAACTAATAAGAGGCTTCGAAGCAATCTACTGAAATTTCGGCTGAGATTATGTGGTCTATTGAACTGTAGACAATGGTTTATTACAGAGGAGACAGACAGCAATCCATGTCCAGCATGTGGAGAAGAAGAAGAAGACGAATTGCACTTTTTGTTTACATGTCGAACTTACCAAGAAATTCGTCAAAAAGTTACTTTTTTGACAAACCCAACCAACAGGTCCACTAGTCGTGTACAAAAAGTGTTAACTTCAAATAATATGTCCGAGATGATATCTTTAGCAATATATGTAACACAGGCTCTAGAAAAACGCAAGCAGACTATGAACCAAATAGATTCTATAAGTAATAACTAAAAATATTTGTTGATATTTGTCTGGATTTCGAGTTATTATTCATGTCTTCTTTTCTGTCCATCCATTATTAACATGACATTTATAATTAGCCCCCTTTGACTGATGGGCTTGTAGCTTTTGTCAAATAAAATTCGTTCATTCGTTCATTCTCTCAAAATAAAGTTTATTCATTCAAAGATCTCTCTCTCTCTCTCTCTCTCTCTCTCTCTCTCTCTCTCTCTCTCTCTCTCTCTCTCTCTCTCTCTCTCGTTTAAAGTCTGTTCTCGTGTGGCGACATGTATTACATTGGTGCGTGCGTGAGTGCTTGCGTGTGTGTTAAGAGAGGAGAGAGAGAGAGAGAGAGAGAGAGAGAGAGAGAGAGAGAGAGAGAAGAGAGAGAGAGAGAGAAGAGACAGACAGACAGAGACAGACGAGACAGAAGAGACAGCAGCAGACGACAGAGACAGACAGACAGACAGACAGACAGAGACAGACAGCAGACAGACAGACAGACAGACAGACAGACAGAGTATGTTGTATTAAAAAAAGCGATTGTATGTAAAGAGTAAAACTGCATTGCAAAGGCAGATACTCCAGAAACGCGATTCTGCCTGAAAGTAGCCTGCAAATAGTACAAGGACACCATGAGAAAAACAAGTCGAAAAGTAAAGAAAAATGGTGTCAACGCTTAGAGACACTGAACAAAAAAGCAACACTAAAGACCTTTGGAAAGAAGTAAAAGAGCGCTCTTGACTACACGGTTAGTTTGCCAACTCTCTTTGAACATTTTACAACAAGAATGATGTAATTCCAGCAGTTTCCAACTTCCAGACAATAGTCCTACTTTTGGGTATCTGCCAGATTTCAGTTCAGATGATCTAAACAGATCCATAACTGAAAATGAGGTTGAAACTTCCTTGATTTAATGAAAAGTGGTAAGGCAGAACGAATAGATAATGTTTACTGTGATTATGTCAAGTATAGCAAACCAGTGGTTAAAACATTGTGTTGCGAACTGTTTAAAATTTTAGATACAGGGAAAATACCATTTGGATGACTGGCCTATTCTATAAGGCCTGTCTATAAGGGTAAAGGTGCCAAGTATGACTGTGGCAGTTACAGAGGTATTACATTGTGGAGTTTTGTTGGACAGCTGCTCTCTTCTGTATTAAGTATCAGGTTGTCAACATTTCTTGAAACAAATAAGTTTTTTTTTTAAGAAAATCTGGCAGGCTTCAGAAAGCACCACTCTATAACAGATATTCAGAAAGCGCTCGATTCTGTTTGGTGTAGTGCTTTATGGTGCAAACCTGCACAACAAAATGGATAAGGAAAAATATTGGAAATCAATATGAGTATGTGTGATGTATGTATGACAATGTCAGATCTTGTATTTTTATTCATGATGGGACCTGTTCAGATGACTTTTTTTAAAAATACTGGCATTTGACAAGGTGACAGTCTTTCTGTGGTATTTTTACTCGTTGTTCCTCTTATGATTTAGAACAATATTAATTTTGACAGAAATTGTACACCATGAAATGTTCCACTTTCTATCTGATGGAGAAATGTTCACCAGCTATGTTGAACCTTTGCATTTTGTTACATGCCGATAGCACTATTTTATTTTCAGAGAGGAAGAAAGGATTACAAGATAATTTAGACAACTTACATGACATTGGAAACTTGTAGCGAAAATAGTGAAAACGCACAAAAAGATATTTGGTAATAACTTTCGAAACACGTCTAAGTATGCTGGAAAAAAACCTTTGGATATTGTTAATAGTTTCAAATATTTCGGAGTTGACTTCAAGAAGAGAGATACTTTTGCAAAATGTAAGTAAAACGTTTCTGATAAGGTCTGCTATTAATGCCACGTTTAGTTTCATCCAGGTTCTCTGAAGAGCGGCGTGAGAAAGGTTGAAGACTTTAACACAAACACACACACGAAAGCTAGTGACAGGTTCACTCCACACATGTTCTATCAAATTCTGACCAATTTGCTGATATGCATGCATTCAGCTGAAACAATCGTAAAAAGCAAAGCACCGACTCTCCTTGTCCTGACAAAATATAAATGGGTTTCAGAGGGATCAGCATCCCTTAATTAAAACATAGACATTGACTGAAGATTGATCTCAAAATCAACCCTTTACTGGACAAGCCCCCACGCGCGCGCATGAAGAACATTTTTCAATTGTACTTTTCTTTACAAAACAGGGATATTAGATATTAAAATAACAAGGAAAAAAACAGAAAATGTAAGTGCATGGCTCCATCTCAGTCTGTGCAGGTGCTTGTGCCAGCGTGTATAAAGGCGCATGCGTGCAAACGAGTATGTTGTATACCAGAATTATCTTATTTCTTTCTCTTTTTTTAAAATTTCTTATTTTGAGAATCCTAGGTTTAAGCACTCATGTGTTGGGATTTGGGGTTTGTTTGTTTTGGGTGTTTTTCTTCTTTTTATTTTACATCAGTTTATTCCCTGTATGAGTGCCTGCAGTTTTGTACATTTTGACATCCCACAGGCACACGATGGCTTGCTCTTCCGAAAAGCAGAACGGGTTTTAACGCGAATACAGGATGCTATGAGAAGCGTTTGTACACGGAACCTCAGTTCAGTCTCATAGGAAGGAGGCAGACACCTCCACATCCTGACTTCTGACACTACAGGAATCATTCCACATCCACATCCTGATTTCTGACACTACAGGAATCATTCCACATCCACATCCTGACTTCTGACACTACAGGATCATTCCACATCCTGCTTCTGACACTACAGGAATCATTCCACATCCGATTTCTGACACTAAGGATATACCAATCTGACTTCTGACAACATCTTCCCATCTGACATTGCGACACTAAGACAGCTCTCCATCAGATCGAACTTTGCCTCAGGACATTGGGCAGACAGGCCTGTCACTGTAAAGAACGATGCCTCAACCACTGCGCACCTTCACAATGCTGTCTTGCAAATTGTGTGTGTGTGTGTGTGTGTGTGTGTGTGTGTGTGTGTGTGTGTGTGTGTGTGTGTGTGTGTGTGTGTGTGTGTGTGTGTGTGTGTTGTGTGTGTGTGTGTGTGTGTGTGTGTGTTTGTGAGTCTGTGAAAGTGTATGTTTCAATGAGAGAGAGAGAGAGTGTGTGTGTGTGTGTGTGTGTAAGTGTGCGTGTGCGCGTGTGTGTATGTGTGGTTGTGTTGTGTGTGTGTGTTGTGTGTGTGTGAGTCTGTGAAAGTGTGTGCTTCAATGAGAGAGAGAGAGAGAGTGTGTGTGTGTGTGTGTGTGTGTGTGTGTGTGTGTGTGTGTGTGTGTGTGTGTGTGTGTGTGTGTGTGTGTGTGTGTGTGTGGTTTTGTGTGTGAGTGTGTGTGTGAGTGTGTGAGGAGAGAGAACGAGACAGAGACAGACAGACAGACAGACAGACAGACAGACAGACAGACAGATACAGAGACAGAGAAGGACAGGACAAACAGAGACAGAGACAGAGAGAGACCAAAAATGTCTGACCACAACACTACGCAGCTCTGGGAAGACAACCATTAGTAAGCGCAGGATCGATAAGTTTCTACAAATTAACCTTCTTCCTCTTCATATCATCGACGAACGCTCAGACAGCAGCTACTGTTGTCTGTCATAGGAGCAAGGATAAAATACCTTGCACAGCCGTTAAGCGCCTGATAAGTCAGGTACAGCACATCCGACTTCGGCGTGGGAGAGAACGGTTATCTTTTAAAGTCTTTCTGGAAATAAAAGGCAGTAAGAATGAACCAAGAAGGCAGAAAATAGACAAGAAGGAGGTGACAGGAAGAAAAGGAACGAGGTAGAAATAAAGAGAGGGATAGAAAAGAGGGCATTCCTGGCACAGAATTTTCCAGAAGGTGGGGGAGATGCTGCTATTTTTACTGTCAGGCCCCCAGCACCCCCCAGAGGGGTATACAAATCAAGTGCCAGAGTCAGAGACAAACTCGAGTGTTTCATACACGAAAGAGAATAACGGCAATGGCAGGGTTGCACTTTCAGTTGACCTGGGAAACCGTAAAAAAAAAAGTCCGTAATATTCTCTACACACCATAAAGAGATTCAAGCCCACGACTTCATAAACCCATAGGACTGAAGTTAAACGGTTTTAACCACTGGGCCATAAAAGGATTAACCCCCTAAAACCCCAGCCGCCGCTGTAGTCTAGTGGTTAGGGCGTTGGACTCGTAATCTAAAGGTTGCAGGTTCGATCCCAGCTTTCGGCTATGGCGTTGTGCCCTTGGGAAAGGCACTTTACCGCTATTTTCTCACCCCACCCAGGTGTAAAAGGGGTACCAACCTTGTGTTGGGGGCTAACCCTGCGATAGACTGGCGTCCTATCCAGGGGGAGTCTATGACTCTCAGTCGCTTAACGCCACAGAAACCGGGATAAACACCGGCCTGATGAGCCTTAGGCTCGGGACAGACTTTAACTTTAACCCTAAAACCCCAGTGACGGTGACTAGAATTATCTGGGGGCCATGGTGTAGGCAGGTGTAGCGAAGCTGACGTTGAAGGTTGCACTCCTTGCTTCAGATTGGGGTCATGTAGTATCTTGTAAAAGAATGCTTGTCAGAAAAAAGGAAATGTGACAATTTTCTCAGATTTTTTAAAGCATGAAATAATGCACTCAGTACTTGGTTTATGCTGGGGTTTTTTTTGGTTTTGCATTGTTTTTTGTTTGTTTATTGTTGTTTTTGGATTGAGGGCATACAGCAATACCAGGTAGTGACGAGAAAGTTGGAAATGATCATCAGATGAGGACAGCTTGTGTACTTATTTATAGTGTTGACCCCGCGCATGCATAATGCAGTTGAGAAACTAGCAGGCAGTGAAGGAAAGAGGGGGTACAAGACAAGTGTTTGCTGAAAAAAATTTTAAATTTTAAAACCTACCAATCAAATCCAGTCTTCTTGTATACCTACAAAGTTGGCAAAATCACAGTACAGTTTAGAGTAAGAGACTAATCTTTCACAAAAAGTGGTTTTAATATCTGAAGATACCCTTCGTAGTTGCGGTACGAATGCAAGAGTAAAGTAGGAAAAACAGAAAGGAACTGAGGCAAAATGTAAAGGCGGTGTTTGTAACGGAAAGAAGAGTGTTGGCAGCGTCCCGCCATTTCCTTCCTCCCTTTGCCGCCTCCATCACTGCACGTCTGCTGCTACCTCAAGGTCGCTGTCATTCAGCATCAGTCTGTCTGTCTGTCTGTCTGTCTGTCTGTCTGTCTGTCTGTCTGTCTGTCTGTCGGCCCAGCCCACTGACTCTGTTAGGGCCACATGTGTGTGTGTGTGTGTAAGTTTAGTGGTGGTGTGTGTGTGTGTGTGTGTGTGTGTGTGTGTGTGTGTGTGTGTGTGTTTGAGTGTGTGTGTGTGTGTGTGTGTGTGTGTGTGTGTGTGTTGTGTGTGTGTGTGTGTGTGTGTGTGTGGTGTG
This sequence comes from Stramonita haemastoma, assembly GCA_030674155.1. Lineage (NCBI taxonomy): Eukaryota > Metazoa > Mollusca > Gastropoda > Neogastropoda > Muricidae > Stramonita > Stramonita haemastoma. Next base: position 11,561,656 of record CM060344.1, read on the forward strand.
TGTGTGTGTGTGTGTGTGCGAGTGTGTATGTGTGTGTGTGTGTGTCTGTCTGTCTGTCTGCACAGTATAGTAAAGTATCGTATTGTGTCGTACAGCTTAGCACGCACCCCACACCACACCACACCACACCCACACCACACCACACCCCACACCACACCACACCACACCATAGTATAGTATAGTATAGTATAGTATAGTATAGTATAGTATAGTATAGTATAGTATAGTATAGTATAGTATAGTATAGTATAGTACCTTCAGTCGCAGTTGATTTCTCTTGTTAAATTCGAGCTTGTCTACACGCGCACGCGCGCGTACACAAGAGAGAGAGAGAGAGAGAGAGAGAGAGAGAGAGAGAGAGAGAGAGAGAGAGAGAGAGAGAGAGAGAGAGAGAGAGAGAAGAGAGGTGCATGCAGAAAAAACTGTCTGGTGAGGGAGACAAAGAAAGTGGAATGACCTCTCTCCTCCTTCACCCTCCCTCCCCCCTCCCTTCCCATCTTCCATTCTTTTCTCTCTGTATCCTAGTCCTCTTTTTTCCCCTTGTCCCTCACCCCCACCCTACCCCCACCCCAGGTCTTTTACATTGTAGCTGTTCTTGAGAGAGAGAGAGAGAGAGAGAGAGAGAGAGAGAGAGAGAGAGGAGGAGAGAGAGAAGAGAGAGAGACTGTGTGTGTTTATTTATTTTTATTTATTTTATTCTTTTATATCGAGGATAACGGGATAAGCACTCATGTGCTTTTTTATTCAGTCCCCGTGTGTATGCAGTTGTGTAAATATTATCATCTGTTCCCACCGGCACACAATGGCCTACTCTTGCGAAAAGCGGAACAGGATTTATCGTCTGCACAAGATGTTCTGCGTGCGTTCGCACACGGGGCCTCGGTTTACAGTCTCATCCGAAAGACTTTTGGGGAGAGTGGTATCAGCACTGATGTTAACTCCAGGGGGGGTGAGGGGGGTGAGTGTGTGAGAGACAGACAGACAGACAGACGAGAGAGAGAGAGAGAGGGAGACAGACATATAGACACACTGGTACAGAGACAGAGGCAGACAGAAAGAGCAACACAGCGATATAAGGAGAGACTGTCATAAGAGAGAGAGAGAGAGGAGAGAGAGAGAGGAGAGAGAGAGAGAGAGAGAGAGAGAGAGAGAGAGAGAGAGAGAGAGAGACAGACAGACAGACAGACAGACAGACAGACAGACAGAGAGAGAGAGACAGACAGACAGACAGACAGACAGAACAGACAGACAGACAGACAGACAGACAGACAGACAGAGAGAGAGAGAGAGAGAGAGAGGAACAGACAAAACAGATCATGGACAGAAAAATATGTAGAATGACAGATTCAAACTGAAGGTCGGGGACGGGATAGCCTAGTGGTTAGAGCATTGACCTCACCTCTGACGGCGCGGATAGAGCCCCCGCCAAGACATCCCTTTCAAAGGCATTAACACAGACGCATTGGCAACGGATGACGATTTTTTTAAGGGCATGCATACGTGAACTGGGTGTGGAAATACCGTATACACGAGTGCTTGTTCATCTATCCTCGAAATGAAGGTTTTAAAACACACACACAACACCGCGCGCGCGTAGTGCTCTCTCTCTCTCTCTCTCCTCTCTCTCTTCTCTCTCTCTCTCTCTCTCTCTCTCTCTCTCTCTCTCTTTCTCTCTCTTAATCGCTGTGTTCTCTTTCTTCTGCACTCTGATCTCTTAATGTCATAGTCATGATCTCTTATATTTCTTTTTGTTTCTGTTTTCTGTCTGGTCAACAAACATAATCATGAGATCTTCAGTGTCAAAATTATTTCCTTGTGATATAAACTATGTCTAGTTATGTGCAGAGCAACATACAGAAGAATTCTTCGTGTGTTAGTTATCTTTGTAGGTTTCTGTAATTAATTCCCCTGAAACGTCGGCCCTTTTTTAATTTTTTAGTGATAGCAAAGAAGGCTATAGTGTTCTTTGAAGGGTAGGAAAAAATTTAAAAAAAGCATGGGGCGACAACCCTTATGAAATTTAGGTAGTTATAAAGAAGGCAACAGTGGTTTTTCTTTGTCAGGGGAGATAATTTAAACCGGCGCACATTGGCATGATTATACCGATGGGTACAGGAGAGAAAAAAAGTTTTTTTTTTTTATCTCAACCTTTTCTTTTGATATGTTTTTGAATAATTATTAAAATCGCAATTCTTACCGGCGTGACATTATATATATATACACACATTATTGTCGTTCACAATAGCAATGAGACGAGAGTGACAGGAGGTCATACAGGCAAATGCCTTGCACACCTTAAAGTTAAGGCTACCGGCAGATCAGCAGGTTATATAAATAAACACTATTGGTCATGGACTTCTCCCTAAATCAAAAACCTCTGCGGGATGTAAAATCAATCACAATCTCATCAATTGTGGGGTTCTTCAGACTATGAGCATGTCTGTGTATTTTCCCCAAAGTAGTGATGGATTATATTTTGGAGAGAAGGTACGAAAAAAGTATTATGTGCACGGGCAATGAGTTGGTGGTCTAGGCTATCTGCCACTTGTTTTTATTATGTTCTTTCTTTGAGAGTAATAACTATATGTTTATCATTATCATGATATGACGATGGCTTTCAAACACAAAGACTGGTCATTATTTTTGGGGGGCATAGGCTTCTTTTCCCTTTTTTCTTTTGGGAGGGGGGTAACCCAAAAAAAAGCGTGGCTACCAACTGGATGGGTGACCGTTGCGCGTGCTCCTTGGTTTCAGTGCAGTCCCCAGTTCACCAAGCTGTAAATGGGTACCTGCCGTCTTAAGGGTCAGGGAATGTAAAGCAGTGAGGGAGAGGAGATGGCTGTCACCTCACCCTCAATATGCTGGCCCCTAGAGAAGCTGAGGTCTCTGATACCTCGCTCCCCTATGACCGCCTAGGTTGGGGGGGGGGGGGGCACACCTCTTTTTTGTTCCTCAGCTAGAGGTTCACCAATGGTGAGATTTTGTGTACGTGACCATTTTTTCCCATCATGAAGGTAGCCGAATTCCGACTTCGGAAATATAATGGTAAAAGTGTTCGAGAACAGTGTTTATATTATATATTAACTACCTTATTAGACATCGTATAGTGTGTGTGTGTGTGTGTGTGTGTGTGTGTGTGTGTGTGTGTGTGTGTGTGTGTGTGTGTGTGTGTGTGTGTGTGTGTGAAGTAGTGTGTGTGTGTGTGTGTGAAGTATGTGTGTGTGTGTGTATGTGTCTGTGTGTCTGTGTGTGTGTTGTGGTGTGTCTGTCTGTCTGTCTGTCTGTCTGTCTGTCTGTCTGTCTGTCGTCTGTCTGTCTGTCTGTCTGTCTGCTGTCTGCTTTCTCTCCTCTCTCTCTCTCTCTCTCTCTCTCTCTCTCTCTTCTCTCTCTCTCTCTCTCTTCTCCTCTCTCGCACGTGTTCGCACGCACGCACACACACACACACACACACACACACACACACACACAGTGGGGGGAGGGGGGGTGCACAGGCAGAAACACAGACAGAAACACAAACTGACAAGACAGACGTAGACATACAGACAACGAACAGACAGACGACATACAGAGAGACAAATGAACAGACAGACTACAGAGAGATAAATGAACAGACAAACGATGTATACTCACACACAAGGGGTGTGGTCAGTGCAGAAAATCCTGAGACCGGCATTGCTCTGTGCCCTGCAACAGAAATATCATTTTCCATTGTTTGATAATTATGGCTGCCTCTCTCTCTCTCTCTCTCTCTCTCTCTCTCTCTCTCTCTCTCTCTCTCTCTCTCTCTCTCTGTTCATGAGGATTGTTTCCGCCTGGAGTTAACGCTAGTGCCGACTCCGCTACCCCTAACAGTCCTTCGGATGAGATGTCCTGGGCGCGAACGCATCCAGAACATCTTGCACACGTGCTAAAACCTGTTCCACTATTCGCAAGAGTAGGCCGTTGGGTGCCGGGGGATTGGGGGGGGGGACAAATTTAACAAAACCGTGGAACACAAGGACAGCATGTAGAAAAGCACGCACGTGCATATTCACTATCCTCGAAATTAAAGAATAAAGCTGTCTGTCTGTCTGTCTGTCTGTCTGTCTGTCTGTCTGTCTGTCTGTCTGTCTGTCTGTCTGTCTGTCTGTCTGTCTGTCTGTCTGTCTGTCTGTCTGTCTGTCTGTCTCCTCTCTTCTTTCCTCCTCTCTCTAATCTTCTCTCTCATCTCTCATCATCTCTCTCTCTTCTCTTCTCTTCTCTCTCTCTCTCTATCTTATCTATCTATCTATCTATCTATCTTAATCTATCTATCTCTCTGAACTTTCCATTACTATCTCCTTTTTATTTCGCTCCCATCTAACTTTCTTAATCATGATTATATATCTTAACATTAATGTTTGAGTCCATAAAGACTTACGTCTTTTGTTGAATGTATGTGAATTTCATTTAATAATAATAATAATAATAATAATAATAATAATAATAATAATAATAATAAATATACAAATTGTTGTTGTTGTTGTTGTTGTTGTTGTTATTATTATTATTATTATTATTATTATTATTATTATTATTAATTATTATTATCAGCAGCAGCGGCAGCAGCATTATTATTATATTGTAATGGTTATTATATTATTATTATTATTATTATTATTATTATTATTATTATTATTAATATATTAATAATATAATATTATAAATCAATGGGAACAAATCAAAGCACTTGCATTCATAACATTCACATGGGTGAAACCGTTCACAAAGATTCACACACACACACACACACACACACACACACACACACACACCACACACACACACACACACACACACACACACACACACACGGAAGGAGAAGTTCTTATCTTCGTTGAGCCTGTCCATTTGATTTTTTTTAGACCACTTTATGTCACAGCAGATTTCTCTGCGTGACATTCGGGCTGTTCTCCCCGAAGAGAGCGCGTCGTCACCAGAGCAGTGCCACCTTTTTTTTTTTTTTTCCTGTCTGCAACTTTTGTTTCCCTATCAGAGCGACTTTTTTCTACAAAATTTTGCCAGGGTCAACCCTCTTGTTGCCAAGGGGTTCTTTTACGTGCGCTAAAAAATTATGTGTAACACACAGGACCTCGGTTTATTGTCTCATCCGAAAGACTACCACCCAGACCACCACTGATGGTCCAATGGTTTGGGGAGGGGGGGGGGAGTTTGGGGCCCAAACAGGATTCGAAACACTGCACAAATACGACCCCGACCTTTCGCTTTCTAGGCAGGCGCGTTACCTCTACACCACCGATCAATCCACTTTAGGACAACCACCACTTAGCACACCACAAAATTAATAAAAGGTGTCTACACCACACTGCCTGAAAAGTCCCTGCACTGCCAATAGGACTCCCTAGGAGTGAAGGAAGGAGTGACGTCACTTGTTTACTGGCGGAGTGATGTCACTTGTTTACTGATGGAGTGGTGTAACTTGTTTACTGATGGAGTGACGTCGCTTGTTTACGGATGGAGTGGCGTCACTTGTTTACTGATGGGAAGTGACGTCATTTGTTTACTGATGTACACCCTTCACTGCGTCAAGATGGCAGGCCTTGTTAATCATTTCAACATTACTGATAGAATGATCGCCACTTTGTTTTACAAAAAAAAAAACTAAAAAAAAACTACAACTGAATGTATCATTCTGTTGTTTCTGTACTTATATTTGCGTTAAGTCCTCCTACTCATGAACAAACAAAATGATGATGTTGTTAGACAAATTGAATGAATGTAAATAAACAACATTTTACCCCTTTATTATATTATCTCTATCATATATATATTATTATAATCATCACCATCATCGTCCTCGTGGTCATCATCATCAAGTAGCAATATCGTAATCATTATTGTTGTTATCATTGTAATTACAGCCATTATATCCATCATTACCATTACTGTCATTATCATTTTTTATCATCACCATCATCATCATCATCATCATTCTTCTTGCTGCTGCTGCTGCTGCTGCTGCTACTGCTACTACACTACTATCATAATTATCCTTATTATTACCCTTATCGTTATCATATTAATAATAGTACTTGCTACTACTACTACTACTATCATCGTTTTTATCCTTTTATCCTTATCGCTATCTAGTAGTAGTAGTAGTAGTAGTAGTAGTAGTAGTAGTAGTAGTAGTAGTAGTAGTAGTAGTAGTAGTAGTAGTAGTCGTAGTATCTTATCATCGTTTTCATTACTATCATTACAGAAAACAAATACTGCACTCAAGAGTCAATGATAGATCATTTGGTACAGTTTTCATGTCTTTCAAAAAGTCCAAATGTTTCATAACTTTTGACATTTCTTAATTAAGTGATAAAACAACAACAAAAATGGGGTGTCTCTTTCTGACATAAAACTAAGCATATCATTATCACTTGGTATCTTTTCTTCCAAAAGAAGTTAGACACTGGAATTGTGGAATTTTGCGGCATGTTTTCGCCGAGTTTTTTTTTTTAATTTTATTCTTTTATAGCGAGGATAATGGAATAAGCACTCGTGTGCTTTTTTTACATCCAGTCCCGGTGTGTATGCAGTTTTGTCAATCTTGTCATCCGTTCCTACCGGCACACAAATGGCCTACTCTTACAAAAAGTGGAACAGGATTTAACGTGCGCAAGATGTTCTGGTGCGCTCGCACATGGGGCCTCGGTTTATTCTCATAGGAAGAACTGTTAAAGAAGTTATGAGGTGTTACTTTTGTTTTCATTCTAGTTTTTGTTTTGTTTTGTTTGCTTGTATTGTTTTGATTTTTTTTAAATTTGGATAGTCTCTTTCAAAACGCTTTTCAACAAATAAGAACAATCTATTTTCCCAAAATATTAATTAAAGTTTTTTTTGTTCTAAATATCTGG
>CM060344.1:11576042-11618542 GCA_030674155.1 Stramonita haemastoma
TTAGGGCATTACTGAAGATTTTGCAGCCAGCTTCCTCTACTCCTCATGGTTTTCAGCTTTTTGTAGCAGATCGTTCCACTCAAGGACAGTCCACTCTCTGATGCTGTCTTTCCATCGTTTTCTCCGTCTGCCTCTTCATCTCCCTCCTTGTACTGTTCCCCGATGACAGTCTTGGCCAGTCCAGATGTTCGTGTGACGTGCCCCTACCACTAAGTTTGCGTTTTTTTCACTTAAGTCAGGAGCTCTTAATATGGCCAACTGGCGTTTTTCAATTCTGCTTTTCACTTTCCCATTAGTGATGTGATCTTTGTGGTTGCGAAAGCACCCCCTCTCCATTGCCTATATCCTTCTGTCAATGTCTCCTGTTATGGTAGATGTTTCACATGCGTACAAAAATATGGAAATGATCAGGGAACGCATCAGTCTGATCTTGAAGCCGATGGCGATATTCCTGTTGTTCCAGAAAACTTTGAATATGGCCATTGCAGCTTGGGCTGGACTACCCTGGAGAGAATTTCAGGTTTTGATCCTTCATCTGATACTATCGCTCCCAGGTATTTGAAGGATAGTCTTTATTTTCTTGTTGTTTATGAAAAATATCACTGCTGATGCCATTGGCACTATTTGTCATCAGCTGTGTTTCATTGCACGGATCTGCATGCCACATGCTGAAGAGGCTTCATCAAGGGAAGATACCAAATTGACCAGCTCTTGCTTTTTTCCAGCTAAACCATTGGTGTCATCGACAAACAATAGTTTGTGATTGTCCTGCCTCCAGTGCAGACTGTTCCCTTATGATTTTCAAGTGCATCAGCCATTATTCTCTCTAAGAAGATGTTGAAGAGGGTGGGAGAGAGCAAACAACCTTAGCGTACTCCATTTGTGGTTCGGAACCATTCTTTTATGTTGTTGTCATAATAGAGAGTGCTGGCTGCCTTGATATACAGGCATCGTTCTGATCAGGTTGGCAATGTTGTCATACAATCTCATGGCTGCCCACAGAGCTGCATGCCAGACTCTGTCAAATAATTTCTTAAAGTCTAAAAAGACGTGGTAAAGATCTTGCTGGTTTTATTAGTACCTATCACAGAGTAATATAAGGATGAAAAGGCAGTTTTCAGCATCACTTACTTCTCAATAAACTATAACGTGTTTTCCTTTGAAAACTACTTTCTTCACAATAAACTGAAACGTGTGTTTCTTTAAACACCTCTTTGTTCTTAATAAACTGTAATATTTCTTTCAACACCACTTTCTTCATAATAAACTATAACGTGTTTCCTTTGCTTTGTTCTAAATAAACTATCACGTGTTTTTCTTTGAATACTTCTTTCTTCTTGATAAACTATAACGTGTTTTCCTTTGAACACCTCTTTCTTCTTGATAAACTATAACGTGTTTTCCTTTGAACACCACTTTCTTCTTGATAAACTATAACGTGTTTTCCTTTGAACACCACTTTCTTCTTGATAAGCTATAACGTGTTTTCCTTTGAACACCACTTTCTTCTTGATAAACTATAACGTGTTTTTCTTTGAACACCACTTTCTTCATAATAAACTATAACGTGTGTTTCTATAAATACCTCTTTATTCTTAATAAACTACACTATTTCGTTCAACACATCTATCTTCTTAATATACTACATCGTGTTTTCCTTTAAACACTACTTTCTTCATAAAAATATAATATTTCTTTCAACATCACTTTCTTCTTAATAAACTATAACGTGTTTTCCTTTGAACACCACTTTCTTCTTTATAAACTATAACGTGTTTTCCTTTGAACACCACTTTCTTCTTTATAAACTATAACGTGTTTTCCTTTGAACACCACTTTCTTCTTAAACTATATCGCGTTTTCCTTTGAACACCATTTCCTTCTTAATAAACTATGTTTTCCTTCGAATACCACTTTCTTAATCTTCTAAATAAACTATAACGTGTTTTCCTTTCAACACCACTTTCTTCTTGATAAACTATAACGTGTTTTTCTTTGAACACCACTTTCTTCTTAATAAACTATAACATGTTTTCCTTTGAACACCACTTTCTTCTTAATTAAACTATAACGTGTTTTCCTTTGAAAACCATTTTCTTCTTAATAAACTATGTTTTCCTTTGAATACCACTTTCTTAATCTTCTAAATAAACTATAACGTGTTTTCCTTTCAACACCACTTTCTTCTTGATAAACTATAACGTGTTTTTCTTTGAACACCACTTTTTTCTTAATAAACTATAACATGTTTTCCTTTGAACACCACTTTCTTCTTAATTAAACTATAACGTGTTTTCCTTTGTACACCATTTTCTTCTTAATAAACTATGTTTTCCTTTGAATACCACTTTCTTAATCTTCTAAATAAACTATGTGTTTTCCTTTGAACACCAATTTCTTCTTAATTAAACTATAACGCGTTTTCCTTTGAACACCACTTTCTTCTTAATAAACTATAACGTGTTTTCCTTTGAACACCACTTTCTTCTTAATAAACTATAACGTGTTTTTCTTTGAACACCACTTTCTTCTTAATAAACTATAACGCGTTTTCCTTTGAACACCACTTTCTTAATCTTCTCAATAAACTATAACGTGTTTTCCTTTCAACACCACTTTCTTAATAAACTATAACGTATTTTCCTTTGAACACCACTTTTTTAATCTTCTAAATAAACTATAACATGTTTTCCTTTAAAACATCACTTTCTTAATAAACTATAATGTGTTTTCCTTTGAACACCACTTTCTTAATCTTCTAAATAAACTATAACGTGTTTTCCTTTGAACACCACTTTCTTAATAAACTATGAGGGTGTTTTCCTTTGAACACCACTTTCTTCTTAATTAAACTATAACGCGTTTTCCTTTGAACACCACTTTCTTAATCTTTTAAATAAACTGTAAAGTGTTTTCCTTTGAACACTATTTTCTTCTTAATAAACTACACTGTGTTTTCCTTTGAACACCACTTTCTTCTTAATAAACTATAACGTGTTTCCTTTCATAAACACTTTATGTTCTTAATAAACAATAACTTGCATTATTTTCAACATCACTTTCTGTTTTAAAAAAAAACAGGTCGGCAATTAATACATATGTGTTCCTGACAGAAGCACACAATACGAAGCCACCTACCCCTAAACTGAGAGAGAATGGTTATGCTTTAAGTCTTTCTGCAAAAAAAAATAAGGTAGAAGAATAGACCAAGAAAGCAGAAAGTAGACACGAAGGTCACAGAAAAAAAAGGAGCAAGGCAAAAACAAAGAGATGGATAGAAAAGAGGGAATCCCTAGCACAAAATTTCCAGAAGGTGGGGAGGATGCTATTTAAACTGACAGGCCGCCAGAATCCCTTGCGGGGAATCTATCATTACGATAGCCACATCTGTGTTTATGGTCTGTCACACCGAGACCCAGAGGCTGACCAAGTCAACAGTGTACCAACAATCACAACAACAGGACATTCATTCGGAGACAGGACAGGGCAGGTTTTTTACTTCCATCAATCATCGACCATCTACCTGGTTCAGGGTTTTTTTTTTTACTTCCATTTATCATCTACCTGGTTCAGGTTTTTTACTTCAATCAATCAATCATCTATCTGGTTCAGGTTTCTTACTTCCATCAATCATCTACCTGGATGAGGTTTGTTTTGTTTTTTACTTCCATCAATCATCTATCTGGTTCAGGTTTTTTACGTCCATCAATCATCTACCTGGTTCAGGTTTTTTACTTCCATCAATCATCTACCTGGTTCAGGTTTCTTACTTCCATCAATCATCTACCTGGATGAGGTTTGTTTGTGGTTTTTTACTTCCATCAATCATCTACCTGGTTCAGGTTTTTTACGTCCATCGATCATCTACCTGGTTCAGAGTTTTTTTTTCTATCAATCATCTACCTGGTTCAGGTTTCTTACTTCCATCAATCATCTACCTGGTTCACGTTTTTTACTTCCATCAATCATCTACCTGGTTCAGGCTTTTTACTTCCATCAATCATCTACCTGGTTCAGGTTTTTTACTTCCACCAATCATCTACCTGGTTCAGGTTTTTTACTTCCACCAATCATCTACCTGGTTCAGGATTTTTTTTTTACTTCCATCAATCATCTACCTGGTTCAGGTTTTTTACTTCCATCAATCATCTACCTGGTTCAGGTTTTTTACTTCCATCAATCATCTACCCGGTTCCCTGTCTGCCATGACCTCAGGCATGGACAAGGGCTGAAAATGCTCTGCACAGCACATCCTACATTACACACAGAAAGCTGTATCTTAAAAAATAAAAATGACACGTGTATTTGCACCTTTTTTTTCCTTTTTTTTTTTTGCACAGACAGGGTTTGTATTGGGGCTATTTTCTATGTATGACAATCTTCTGTTTTACAAGGCTACACCTCACGTGTAGCTGTTTTTTGGGGGGAGCTGCTCTCTCTCTCTCTGATCACAGTACAGGAGATAGAACATGGTTGCTCTCCTCTCTCTCTCTCTCTCTCTCTCTCTCTCTCTCTCCTCTCTCTCTCTCTCTCTCTCCCTCCCTCCCTCCCTCCCTCCCTCCCTCCCTCCCTCCCTCCCTTCCCTCTCTCTCTCTCTCTCTTCTCTCTCTCCTCTCTCTCTCTCTCTCTCTCTCTCTCTCTCTCTCTCTCTCTCTCTCTCTGACAACATAAGATAGAACATAGTTGCTCTCTGCTTGCTGGAGCTACTTCTAGCAAACGTTAGCAATCTCCCTTCAGTGTGCGGAAAAGAGACACTCATTCTGCCTCCTTCAGTTCTGCAGCCACCATCCTTCCTTCCTTGCTTCCTTCCATCCTCCCTTCATTCCTGCCTAACCAACACACCAACCTGCCATGTTGACAAAACCTGTGTTAAACAAAACCAAAAAAAGCACCCTCCCTCCTATACCTTCGTTTTCACAACACAAAGACTGCTGTCCCTCCTCTTTATAAAACAGAAGATCACGCTAACTATCACAGCCGTCCTCCCAGTTGTCAAAATGACGTCTCCTGTCATTTGCATATCAATTTGCATAGGAGGCAAAGCAAAGCGCCGTAGCTTTTGCAAGTCGTCAGGCGACGGCCAGGTCATGGGCATGCGCAGAGAATGCAGCAGCAGCAGCAGCAGCAGCAGCACACGGCAGGAGCTGGAAACAGCAGTCAGCAGCCTATGGCCTACTATAGGCAGGATGCTAAACTGGAGCGAACATGTTGTTCAAGGTCGCGGATGAATAAGCTTTTTTCATTTAAACTGCCCCTGCTCTTCTTCCGCGTTAGGCTATCAACGATGTAGCCTATACAGCCAGAGGTCACTAGCAACAGCAGTAGGAGTCGTTGAAGTAGCAGCAGCAGCAGCAGCAGTAGTAGCAGTTGTATAGTAGTAGTAGTAGTAGTAGTAGTAGTAGTAGTAGTAGTAGTAGTAGTAGTAGTATAGTAGTAGTAATAGTTGTTGTTGTTGTTGTTGTTGTAGTAATAGCCGAAGGAGCAGAGCTAGTAGTACTCGTAGTCATAGTAGCGGAAAATAGTAGTAGTAGTAGTAGTGGTAGTAGTAGTAGTATGTAGTAGTAGTAGTAGTAGTAGTGGTAGTGGTAGTAGTAGTAGTAGTAGTAGTAGTAGTAGTAGTAGTGGTGGTGTAGTAGTAGTAGTAGTAGTAGTAGTAGTAGTAGTAGTAGTAGTAGTAGTAGTAGTAGTATAGTAGTAGTAGTAGTAGCACTATTAGTACTAGCAGTAGTCGTAGTCTTGGTAACAGTTGTGGAAACAGCAGCAGCAGCAGCAGTATCAAAATTAATACACATTACCATTTCTTACATGTGCCCATGTGAGCAGAATGTAGTCGCCAATCATGAATAAATAATGATAATAGAAGCAGTGGTAGAAAGAGCAATGTCCTCATTTTCAGTACCATTACATTAACATTTTTGTCTTTTTTGTCTTTTGTCTTTTTTTCTTACAAATGTAATGACTACCTTACCTGTACTACAGCTAGTATTGCCATTAACAAAAGGGGGGGGGGGCAGTACTGACATCATCGCTGATTTCCTTTTTTTCTTTCAGTTGACACTTATTTATTTATTTATTTATTTATTTATTCTTTTATATCGAGGATAACAAATAAGCACCATGTGCTTTTTTTCATCCGGTCCCCGTGTGTATGCAGTTTTGTAAATATTGTCATCTGTTCCCACCGGCACACGATGGCCTACTCTTACGAAAAGCGGAACAGGATTTAACGTGTGCGCAAGATGTTCTGCGTGCGTTCGCACACGGGGCCTCGGTTTAAAGTCTCATCCGAAGGACTTTTGGGGAGAGTGGTATCAGCACTGATGTTAACTCCAGGGGGGTGAGGAGGGTGAGTGTGTGAGAGACAGACAGACAGACAGAGAGGGAGAGAGAGAGAGAGAGGGAGACAGACATATAGACACACTGTACAGAGACAGAGGCAGACAGAAAGAGCAACACAGCTTAAGTTCTCTAGCTCACAGGATCTGCACTATGAAAATAACAAAGTCGCTCACACACACAAAATTAATTAATTAATTAATAATCTGTATTTTCCAAGGGTAACAGAGTAAGCATTTAGAGACAAGAGAGACAGAGAGAGACAGAGAGAGATGGCTGCACTATGATAATGCAGCTTTTTGAATCATTGACTATGCCTACAGAAATCTGGTTTCCATGAGTTGAAAACTTACTTCCTTTAACCATTGAACAGGCAACCATAAGAGCCAAAGATTGTGTCACCTGTGTGGAGTTATAAAATGGATGAATTTCATTTTTTGGATGCTTGTGTGTTTTATGATTTACCAAGAAAGGTACTGAAAACAGTACTGTAATCAGACTGTTTCTCTAAACCAATGCAGTCAGTAATATATATATATATATATATATATATATATATATATATATATATATATATATATATATATATATATATATATATAACTTGATCCCTAGGGATTTACTACAGTTTCATGAATTTTAAGGACCATTCCAAAGCCTTTTTTATGCCTTCTTGGCATGTAGGGCAGCAACAAAGGAATTTCTTTGTTGCTGTTTCTGTAACAAACTTTTTTTTACAGAACAGGGTTGTTAGCCCTGTGTCCAACCCCCTACCTGGGGGAGTTTAAGGACCATTAGTTAAGTATATTTTCGATTGCATACATTTTTGGCGACTTTTTTCCTTAACATACTTGTTCACTTCTGTCTGCAAGCTTTCTGAGCTTCTATGGCAGTAAAGGATATTCTTGATCTGGTGTTTTCACACACACACACACACACACACACACACACACACACACACACACCACACACACCACCACCACACCACCACCACCACCCACCCACCCACACACACACACACACACACACACACACACACACACACACACACAACCACCACCACCACCACCAACAACAACAACAACACACCACCACCACACTTAAAAAAAGAAATTACCTATGTCTTTTTTTTTTAACCATTTTTATTCAGTTTTATCATGTTGTACATTGTTGTATATCATGAAAAGCGATTTTTCATATACATGAATTACCTATGTCTTCTTTACACCTCTTTCCCATAACAAAGATCACCAACACCCTCCTGTTCTGTTCTGCTTCAACTGCACAGAAGCTGAACTTGGTGTTACCAATAAGACTTGTTGAGGTCATGTTTTTCCTTTCATGATGTCATCACATCTACATATCAGAAACGCCATGAAGAGCTTCACAGACCCCCTCTCCTAGCAAGACCAGATGTCATCTGACCAACCATGCATCATGTCATGTACCCATTCTCAAGTGCATGTACCATTTCTCCAGAAACAGTGCCATGTACCCATTCTCTAGTGCATGTACCCATTTTCAAGTGCATGTACCCTTTCTCCAGAAACAGTGCCATGTACCCATTCTCAAGTGCATGTACCCATTCTCAAGTGCATGTACCCTTTCTCCAGAAACAGTGCCATGTACCCATTCTCTAGTGCATGTACCCATTCTCAAGTGCATGTACCCTTTCTCCAGAAACAGTGCCATGTACCCATTCTCAAGTGCATGTACCCATTCTCCAGAAACTGTGCCATGTACCCATTCTCAAGTGCATGTACCCATTTCAAGTGCATGTACCCATTCTCCAGAAACAGTGCCATGTACCCATTCTCAAGTGCATGTACCATTCTCGCATGTACCCATTCTCCAGAAACAGTGCCATGTACCCATTCTCCAGAAACAGTGCATATACCCATTCTCAAGAAACAGCCAAACATTATTTTCTTCATTGTCCTGAGTACAGGACACAGCCATTAAATACTATTCTCACCATCCCACAAGAACTAATCAGCATCCAAAATCTACTGTTTGGTAGTACAGCCGAAAGTATTGAAAGTATTGACTCATATTTCGCAACAGTTCATAGATTTATTCTACAAACAAAATCGTTTTAACAATAGCTGAATGGACATTTCTTTGTCTTGTACTCCCTTTTCACTCATCTTGGGCCAGCATCTTTGTTTGCTGTAGGGAATATCCTATTTTTTTGTAGTTCTACATTTGTGTGAATATCACAATGAAGTGTCTGTCCATCTGCCTTATGAGTTATTAAGTGGCCAGCCCACCAATGTGTTAACACCCTATACAGTCTTCACACCATATATATATATATATATATCTCCCTCTCTCTCTCTCTCTTTCTGCTCACTTTTTTTATCTACCTTCCCCACCACATTTTCACTTCATTCTTCTCCTTCTTACAGCTATTATTATCGCCATGTAATGGATAGAATTATACATATCATCATTGTTATTATTGATGCATTACTATTATCATTATCATCTTTATTAACCTTTCTAATATATTCTTGCAATTTTTTATCATTGTATACATCTTTGTGAAAAGTTTCAAACTGATGACTCCTTGGTATGTCACATATCCAATGGAAATGATTTTTAAAAGTTTGCTCAAGTGCTTAAAACAGACATGCAACTGTTAATGATAGTATACTATGTATGTCATCTTTTGTAATGTGAAGTCATCTTCACATAAACATGACAGGACTATCATAAATTTACTTGTTGACCTGTCAAGGTATGCTTGTATTTTCTGTGACACTTTTCCTGATTAAAATCTGTTTAAACAAAAAGACCAGATTATGAAAGGGTACACTGCAGCTGGGCTTATTTACTCAGCTTACCCAAAAATGACGTCAGGTCAGAAGGCTTTTACCAGATGGGAAAGTACTGCTAAATTTCATGGAACATTTTTTCTCACTCAACACTACCTGAGGCAAGTGCTATATGCCAGTCACAGCTGCTCCCTCCACCCCCCACCCCCACCCCACCTGTTCCATTTGGTTCATGTTGGAAACACTGTAAGTCTCATTGTTCACATCATTATTTTTCCTGATATTTATTTATTTCAGTTCCATACACACACACACACACACACACACACACACACACACACACACACACACACACACACACACACACATACATACATACATACATACATACATACATACATACATACATACATACATAATCACATACATACATACAACACACACACACATACATACAACAACATACACACATACAACACATACACACATACATACATACATACATACATACATACATACATGTGGAGAACAAACCAATCAATAGCTGGCCATGTGAGAACTGGCAGGTTGAGTCAGTCCTCTTACATGGATTAGAGCCAGTGAGTGATCGCCCTGGCCTAAGTCATATCTACCTATCTACCTACCTTCAGCACCATTTCTGCACTTTCAGCCTGCTGCACTGATGACACTTCTGTGGTCTCATATATATAGGTACCATGACACATCCACTTTGTGACTACAGTACACAGCTTGTCTGATAGTTAACACCTTTTTTTTTTTTTTTTGAGGGGGGGTATTTTAGTACACCAAATGTTGATATGGCTTGACTGTGTCACACTAAAAATGGTTTAGTGATTTTTTCATAGCTCTCCATGTAGATGGATGTATGGATGTATGGAAGTAGTTTAAACTGGCAAAATTTTTATACACACACACACACATAGACAGAGCATGCACCATGAAAGCACACATGCTCACGGGAACACACACCCCTGCGAACACGCCTGGGAACAGCAAGAAGCACACATGCACTCACAGCACACTACATCCAAGGTTTGTCAAAAAATCTGAAGCTCTGCAGCAACTGAATTCGCACACTGTATAGAATCCTCTCTCTCTCTCTCTCTCTCTCCTCTCTCTCCTCTCCTCCTCTCTCTCTCTCTCTCTCTCTCTCTCTCTCTCTCTACTGTCTCCCCTCTCCTTCCCAAATCCATTATGACGTTTGTATTGTTATACTCTCATAGCTCATATATATATATATATATAAATATATATATATATATATATATACATATACTATACATATATACATATATAATATATACATATAATATATATATATAATATACATATATATATATATAATAATATATACATACATACATAATACATACATAATACATACATACATACATACATACATACATACATACATATATATAACTGTTTCTCAGAATCAGTCCCCAGTAGTATAAACCATTAATTTTATTATCTCTTTTGTTCCATTCCTTTACATGTATGAAATATATCTTACAAAGTAAATGGCTTTCCTGAGAGTTCCTGAAAAGTCTTTGATGCCTTGGCCTACATTCCTCTTTGTAAAAACAAAAAACAAAAAAACAAAAAATCATTACAAACAAGAAACAACAACACCTTGCTTCTTTGTTTTTGATTTGATTTGTTTGTGTTGTTTTGTTTCTTCTTAGTTCAGTTTTCTTAACTAATTTTTTAACAGGAAAGCTTATGTACATAGTTACAATCAAACAAAACAAAAACAAAGAAAAACGAAGTTATTATTCAGCACCATTTCCATGTGGGGATGATTGCATCATCTTTCTCATAGTTCATCACCTATAGGCCCTTCTTTGGCTTCACTTCATCTGGTATCATTATACATCAATGTCTCCATGTGACCTATGGATCCTGAACTAGAGGTAACGCCTCTAGAAAGCAGTCCGAGTGTGCAGTAGTTCGATTCCCGTTTGGGCCCAAAACTTTTTCCCCATCCATTAAACCATGGGTGGTGGTCTGGGTGCTGTTATTTCGATGAGACCATAAACTGAGGTCCCGTGCGTTACACAAAATTATTTAGCGCACGTTAAAGATCCCACGGCAACAAGTGAGTTATCCCAGGCAAAATTCTGCAGAAAAAAGCCGCTCTGATAGAGAAACAGATACAGTTGCAGACAAAAAGAAAAAAAATAATGGGTGGCGCTGCTCTAGCCTAGTAGCGACGCGCTCTCCCCGGGGAGAGCAACCCGGATTTCACGCAGAAAAATCTGCTATGACTTTTAAGTGGTATGAATAAATACATAAATAAATTGCCTTGCCTAGCCTTACCTTGCCTCCTTGCCTTGCCTTAACCTTGCCAAAGTGAAACCACCTAAGCTGCCAAGGTAAAACGAACTATCAAGGACTCATGGGCAGGCAGTTACTACCTCAACGGTCTGCTATTTTTAAACACAGTCTCCACCGCCGCCGCCACCACCGCCGCTATCACCACCACCACCACCCCCATCCCCCCCCCCCCCCCCCCCCCATACTCTGAAGAAAGTAGACCAGTTGTTCCCAACAAAGAAGTAGACGGAAGGACTAAAGGAGAGACAGACACTAGACAGACACAGACATTACAGAGACTGAGAAATAACTAAAACCACAGAGAGACAGTCAAGCAGACAGACAAACAAACAAACAAGGCAAAAAAAATCTTAATGTCCAAGATTATAAGATAACGCACTCAAGTGCTTTTCGTAACACCCAGTCCCCGCGCCCTTGTGAAGAGTTAAGATACCAAAGAGAATTTTTACCTATCAAAAAAGTTGCGACAAATAACTTTAGGGAACATAAAACCCCACAGACAGACACAGACTGGGACAATGATGAGGCAGACAGTCCGACCGACAGTCAGGCAGACAGACAGACAGACAGACAAAGACACCCACCCATCCTAACCTTGACCTCACATTATCGGCCGTTTATGCAACCGTCCAATGGAATCTGTCTATTTCGCCCACATGATAATACCGGCTTCCGCCAAAACTTCAGCCCACTGGAAACAACCCTCAAATATTTATTGAAACGCTCTAGGCCTCTCCTTTTCCAATATTTTAGGAGATCGCATAAAATTCCGCTTGAAAATCTTCCCCACAAATTATTTCAAACAAAAATTCCAAAAACTAATTAAAACAACAACAACAAAATCAAACCAAACAAAAAACCTTACACCACACACACACACACACACAACACAGGCCTGTGTATCTATCTGGCAACTGGATGTTTAAAAATCGTAACAAACCTGACAACTATTTATCAAGTTAGGAATTCTTCATGCAAATAAACTGTGATTGTTCTTGCTGTTGTTCTTGCTGTTGCTGATGTTGTTGTTGTCGTTGTAACAATTGTCAACGTTATCATGTGCATGCTCATCCCTGAAAATTGATGCTGGGTTGTGGCTGACTCAGTACTTTGCTGGCAGGACACGACAAAGGAAAATGTCCTTTCTGTTGGCCGTGTGCCCAGCCGACAGCTCAGGGCCATATATGGCCTCTGGATGCATAGCTAGCTAGATACGTACATGTACAGATGTACAGCCATTCATACAAGACATGTACACACACGCTAAGGACAGGACGCACACCCCACATTCTGTGCCAATACGGGGGACACGCCTTGTTTAGTGCTGAAATGATATACTAATAATCCCGTAAAACCACGGCCACACAAAAGTACACTCCTGTCTGTGTTCAGTATATCAGGTTTTGAAGTTCATATCTCCTCAGAAAAAAACCACCCCTCTTAGCACAAAGCTCATGAACTTTCTCAAACCTGGAACAAACAGGAATCACAGGACTGGCAGGGTATGAAAAAGCTATTCATGTCCTTGCATTTCATGTGATATGAGAGATCGAGGGAAAGGGAGAAGAATGGGTATGAAATAAGCATGTGAAAGATAAAGGCCTGTAGATAGATATCCATGTCAGCGTTGAAAGCTTGACAACAATGGACAACACTTCATGGTCTGTGAATGGGCGTACGTGATGACAGAATAACACCAACCCTGTCAACAATCCATTTTCATTCCTAGTAAAGTTGAAGATCTTGAAACTTTGCAAAGAAAAAGTTTCCCGAGTCTGGGGCAGACTTGATAGGGGAAAAAAAATTAAACAAGAGAAGGGGTTAGAACTGGCAAAAGCAAATACCTTGCTGGAAGTGCACATCCCCTGTGGCAGTGGTCAGTCAGTGTTCAGTGTCTCTCAGGCCTAACACAGCTGCCCACACCCGCAATCCGCACAGACCAACCAACCAACCAACCCACCAACCGGCAGTGTTATGGGTTGGACAGAGTCACCGGCCATGGTGGCTTGTTTCACACTTTTGTCGAAAGCAAAGCTGGCAGTGGTAGGCCTAGGCCTAGCTAGGCAAGTAGTGGGCAGACGATAAGTCGCAGGGCATCCTGGGATAGGCTCGGCCAAAAGTTTGGCTGCCCGGGTCATGAACTCTTGCTTCACCTCTGGGCGGCCACAGAGCTACATGTGCCCCACTCTGTGACCTTCCCGCGAGGACGGCCACTATACCAAGCCTATACTACACTATACTATACTAACTCTTTGCTACTATTCAGCAGTCTGCGGCATGTTCAGTACTGAAGTACTGCTAGCTCTGTGCTGCTACTGCTGCCGACATGACAAGTCACCCAGCAGTGTGTGTGTGTGTGTGTGGCTATGGACAGTAGGCTATGTGTTGAACCCTCTGCTGTACAGCACAGCACAGCACAGCATAGTACCACACCACTTCTCACCCACGCGCCTGCATCCATCTGTGCGCGCGCGTGTGCAAGCACGTGGACCCGCCCTCTCATTGGTAGCTACAACGAGCAAAGTTAGAAAGACAAAGGAAAAAGAGAGAAGGGAGAGATGGGGGGAAAATATGGAGATCTTTCAGGCCATCCTCCCGCCCATCTTGTCCATGTCGACCTGTCTCTCTGTGTATATAAAGCTGAACAAAACCAACAAAGTACAAACACAACAACAACAAAACTCTTACCAACAGTGCCTGATGGTAAGAACTTTATCCTTCAGCCCTGTCTCTGCACCCTTTCTGACTGAAACTGGCAGTGGGCGAGGTGTAGTAGGCCTAGGCTAGTGGGGGATTTGCACTGGCCATGACCACGACCGCCATACCATGCCATACTATGCCATGCCATGCCATGTGGCAGGCCTTGCCATGCCTGCCTGCCTGCCTGCATGCATGTAATCTTGTGTTTTGGCGGAGCAGACGGTGATGACGTGTAGCCTAGCGCAGAGAGAGACCTTGAGAGTCAGTGAGGTCACTGACAGAGATAGAGCTGTACCCGCCACTCCACTCCACTCCACCCCTCACCTCACCTCTCCTCCCCCACTGCTACCCTTCTACCCCCCCCCCCCCCCCCCCCATACACACACACACATATATATGCCTAGTTTTCTCACAGCAACAGTCACAATGGTGTACTGAACTGTACTGGCAGTAAGTATACCCTTTCAAACCACTGCAGTTCTGTGGACAAAGTCGCAGTCTAAACAGAAAACCTGCAACTATATGATAGAAAATCACCCCTACCCCAACCCCATCCACTCTCTCTCTCTCTCTCTCTCTCTCTCTCTCTCTGCTTATCTATTATCCTCGAATAAAAGAATTTGGCTTGTCTTTCCTCTCTCTCTCTCTCTCTCTCTCTCTCTCTCTCTCTCTAGTCCAGTGGTTACTGCAAGGATACTGAGCAAAACCTGCAAATGAGGGTGAAGGCATGACTCGGCATACACATACTTTGGACCTTCCTCCACAATAGTTGTAGTAGGCACCCATCAGTCTCGGAAGACTATGGAGTTGCGCTCTTGTCTTTAGAGCACAAAGCCTGAGTAAGTAAGTATGGAGGGCAAACTGTTACCCATGCAGACCCCCCTCTCCACGCCATTGGAATGATCGGTTGGAAAGGCAATGTCCAATAGGGAATGGTTCTAGTACAGTTGCAGGAGCCACCAGAACAGTTTCCTCTGAAATACTGGCAAGGAAAACACTAAACTGGCCATCTGTTTCCCACTTAATTGATACTTAAAGATGTATAGCCCCTTATTATAGACCATGACCAATGCAAACCTTCCACTAACCTACCCTGCCCTTCCCTCTCCCCCCTCCTCACCCTAACCTACCTCCCTCTGCCAACCTCTCCCTAGAACAGCCTAATGGTTAGAACATTGCACTGCAATCTGACAACATGGGTTTGAATCCGGTTCAAGGGGGTTTTTCCCCTAGAGTTAACACCAGTGCAGACTCTATTCTCCCCAAAAGTCCTTCCAATGAGACTATAAATTGAGGCCTTTGTGCAAACACATGCAAAACATCTTGTGCACATGTTAGAACCTGTTTCACTTTTTGAAAGAGTAGGCCATTGTGTGCTGGTGGATGACATTTACAAAACCAACCACACACAGGGACTGGATGTAAAAAGCACATGAGTCCTTATTCCATTATCCTCAATATAAAAGAATAAACAAACAAACAAACAAATAAATAATAAATAAATAAATAATAACTACCCATTTCCTTCACTTATCTTTTCACTTCCTCCCTCCCCTGACCTGTCTCACCCCTTACTACCTTGCCGTTTCTATCCCCCCTTCACCCTAAATTACCCCTACCTCCCCCCTCAACAGACCTTCCCTACTTGCCTCCCTTGTTCTATCCCTTCCTCCCCCCACACACTTATGATATAAAATAGAACCAACGCTTTATCATAGGCGTATTGTGTGTTTGCAAATTATTTAAACGCACATACACAAGGTGCATATACACTTAAAAGAATTCAAAACATGAAGAAAATTGTCACTGGCAAATTGCTGTAAAATTGACCACTCTTATAACAAAACAGCTAGCTACACAGACAAGATAACAAAAAGGATTTCCCTGTGAGAAATGAATTAGCCCTATAGGCACTAGTGGTGCTGCCCCTTCCTAACTTATCCTCTCCTTTGTCTAAACACCCACCCTACCTCCCCTTACTTATCACCTTCTCTAAAAGCTACAACATCCCTATCCCCTTTAACTATTGTCCTCCCTCCCTCCCTCCCCCATCCCACATACTTGTCCCATTCCCTATGTCCTTCTTTACTGGCCTACCCTTACCAATACCCAGCTACCCATCCCCTTTTCCCTACCTCCCACTACCCATCCCTATCTCCCACCCTCCAACTATCCCTCCTACCCTACCCATCCCCGTCTCTTTATCTCCCTCCCTGCAACCTCTTTCTTACCTGTCCCCCCTTTCCCCTCATACCATCTAAACTGCACTTCTTCCCCTTTACCTATCCCCCAACTCCTAGTTACAAAAAAAAAAAGAACAGAAAATACCACAAATATGGGAAGATAGACAACACATCTCCTCCAAACTTAGGAGGATTAGAAGTTAGGGGTGATCCCCATACAGATCACAAATTTCTAACTTACAGCTATAGTTGTTGCAAGCAGAGTTTTACAACATATGATGAAACTAACAATTTTCCAAACTTTAAAGGTGTCTTTTCCTGTATCAGTTCAGAAATAGAAAGAAAAAAAAAGCTTATTATAAATCTTTGGTTTCACCCTGTCCTCTGTACCTGTCCCTATCTCATACAGGTAAACATCAGAGTCTACAATTTTATATAAAATTTGCTGTTTCATTTCCATCAGATACAAACTTTTATCTACACTTCTGAGTGATTTCAAACAATAAAAAGGAAATAATTGTTAACGATGGCCTACAAAGGGGAGGTAAAATTTCATAAGATGGAATAAAAGTTTTATCACACATATAGAATGTGTCAAAAATGCTAAATACAGTTAAGCAACTTTCATACATGGCATTATAGCCTACACATTGTGTTTGCATATCTAAACAAGTTTGTTTTTTTTAAAGAAGGTTTATATACAGGTAAAATAATTCCTAGCTTGAAGACAGTAATCACTTGCATTTTTTTTGTAGAAAATGCCACTCTTAAAGTGAAACACTTACACATGCAGGTGCAAACCAGTGTTACCCCCTAATGGGATGTCATTTTGAACCCCCCCCCCCCCTTCCCACAGGACACTAAAACATCACAAACAACCAGAGGATGCCAACTCCTCCTCCAAGGAGCTTGCACCGAACTGACTCTCAGCTCCAAAAACTCTCTCTCTGATGCAAAAATCTGCCCCAAGATCTGATCTCACTCACACCAGGAACTTTTACTACCATCACACCCACACACAAAACAAACATCACTGATAAAACATAACAAGAAAAGGAAAAGGGCCCCACAACGACCCAACCATTACAAAAATTGTGCACAGGCACCACCTTCACCAAACAACAAAATCATGGGCTACAACCTGAGCCTGCTCATTCTAACAAGACACTTTTCACTCCTCCCCCCAAAAAACAAAACAAACAAAAAACTTCAAACATAATGAATTGTGACAAATCCCCCCACACAAGATTTTTAACTGACAAGTTCAAAATTCACAAAACTTAACAGCAAACACAAGATTATGACTTCGAATGGACCAAATTACCAAGTCCTTACTGGCGACTTTAAAATTAGCCACAACATTTTCCCTCCCTGTAGAGCTCAACAATATGAATAATCAGAACTAGGGAACCAGAAATTTTTCATCCTAACATCACATTTTCCAACACCATAGAACCAAAACCACTACCTCAAACCCATAATAAATCCACGACACACAATCTCGACAACAAAACAAGACACCCTCCCAAACCTTGCTAATCTAACCTAATGTACCAACATCTCCACCAATTATGTCACCCCCTAATAGGATGTCATTTTGAAACCCCCCTTCCCACCTATCACACCTCTAATTCAGACAACACAATACAGACACCAATTAATATTTCAAACATTTATTTACAAACATCCAACCATTTACTCTACAACAATAAAACAAACACTCTCAACATCTCCACCAGTTCAATACCACAACATTACAACAATACAATATCACCAGCTTCACGCCCAGAGTCAAACCCAACCTCACTTTTTCCAATCTCTACACAATATCAATAGCTCACAATTATTAGCATCCACATAAACTTACGGTCATATGATAATCTAAATCAAACTCAACACCAATGAAAACAACGTATCCAAACCATGTATCTTAGTGTCCAAAAAAAAACGTCTTCCACTCTCACCTTACAACACACACTGTCCACACCAGCTATCTGGCATTGTCACCAAACTCCCCCCCCCCCCCCCCCCTCAGAAGTCCAGAACCACAACAGGGCTATAAGACTTTTTTCAATAAATCTCAACAGGCCCAATCCACAGAGATGTGTGTTCCCAGAAGGGGAAAAACACAGATGAAAAAACGTTCCAAGTCCTCTGGCACAACAGGCACAGGTAGATAAAGTTCTCAAAGTCCAAACAAATTACAACCAGCAATCAAAAATATTACTACGACACAATCCTCCAAACCATCAAACCCCGTCTCTGCACCCACACATACAACCAGCATCATGCCACACACCAGCAAAATAACCACTGTCAATAATTCAATTGCAATAACAGCAAACAACACAAAAAACAACCCCAAAAAACCAAAGTTGTCAACTCCTCCTCTAAGGAGGGCACAAGGCACACAGCCCAAATCACATCGAAAGACCCCCCCCCCCCAAAAAAAAAACAACTAAGACAAACTAAACCCACAAAACAGCAGCTGTCAGTTCCTCCTCACGAGAGTAACAACACAACCCCAGCTATCACTCCTCCTCCAGGAGTGGCACAAAGTGCCCAGTCACCACATAGAACAAAACAAAACAAAAACCAAACAGGACAATAAAACATCACAAACAACCAGAGGATGCCAACTCCTCCAAGGAGCCTGCACCCAACTGAATCACCTGGATAAAAACAAAGCTGGACTTCAGCATCACAAAACAAGTCCAGCTATCAACTCCTCCTCCTAGGAGTAGCACAAAGTCACCACATAGAATAAAACAAAACAAAAACTAAACAGGACAACACAAAAATCACGAACAACCAGAGGGTGCTAACTCCTCCTCCAGGAGCTTGCACCCAACCAACTCTCAGCTCGCAAAACTCTCTCTCTGATGCAAAAATCTGCCCCAAGATCTGATCTCACTCACACCAGGAACTTTTACTACCATCACCAGACAGCACAAAACAAACATCACTGATAAAACATAACAAGAAAAGGAAAATGGCCCCAAAACACCCAACCCATTACAAAAATCGTGCACAGGCACCACTTTCACCAACAACAAAAATCAGGGCTACAACACTTGAGCCTGATCAACCCCCCTAAAAAAAAAAAGAAACTTCAAATGTCATAATAAATTGTGATAACCAGATAAAAGAAAATAGAAAATAAAGGACTGGGGTTACCTGCATTTGTGATGCTTTGTTGATTTCATTTGGTGTTTGCTTGTAATATTTTTTTCTCTTTAAAAGGGGTAGGGATGGGGTTTGTTTTGTACAATGTCACAAAAATAACTCAGCCTAAATAAAACATTCTGGATTCAATCAATCTTTATACACACTGAAACACTTTAAATTAAAGACACAGTTAAAGGGAGGATAATATTAGTTCACATGGTTAGCATGTCAGTCTTTACTGTGAAGATTTTTGTTTGTTTTGGGGTTTGTTTGGTGTGTTTTGGGGTTTTATTTTAGGTTTTATCCTGTTTCTGTGTCACTTATGGGGCCTCCTACAACACAGTTACCATCCTTGTTTGACCATTATGGCTGGCTGGGGCTTTGATACTAGGAGCACAAAGAGCTGGTTTTAACCTTGTTTTAATGTACATGTGACCAGTTTTTACAGAACCAGTCTTAAATGCATGCCAAAAAAGGGATGGTAGGTCTGCTTTGTCAATTTTGACTTTTCATCAAAAAGGGATTCTGTAGGCATTAAATTACCCATGTATTTGAAAAGGATAGATTTGATTTTAAAATGTATTTTGTAAGCATTTTTATCTACCTGCTAAAGTGTAAGTTTGCTAGAGTTGTGAAAAACTATAGACCCCATTTTCTTGTCACCCCCTAATGGGATGTCATTTTGAACCCCCCAACCCTCCCCCCCCCCCATTCCCACCTATCACACCTCTAATTCAGACAACACAAAACAGACACCAATGAGTATTTCAAACGTTTATTTACAAACATCCAACCATTTACTCAACACAAAAACCCCCCACCAATTCCACCACTTCAATACCACAACATCACAACACTACAATATCACCAGCTTCACCACCAGAGTCAAACCCAACCTCACTTTTTCCAATCTCTACACAATATCAATAGCTCACAATTATTGAACATCCTCATAAACTTACAGCCATATGATAATCCAAATCAAAGTCAACACCAATGAAAAAAAAACGTATCCAAACAATGCCAGGTATAAAAGAAAAACGCCTTCCACTCTCATCTTATCACACACTGTCCCCAACAGCTGTTTGGCACTGTCAGCAAACTAACTCCCCCCTCCCCCTTGAAGTCCAGAACCCCCATACAATTACAAATCCTTTTGAATAAGCCAAGTATGGGGATCCACAGGGATAATACTTTCCACAAGGGGAAAAAAATTGTCACAGGTAAAGAATGTTTCCAAGACCTCTAGCACAACAGCACTGGCAAATAAAGTTCTCAAGTCCTCTGGCACACAAACACAGGTGGGGAAAAAATCTTCAAGTCCACTGGCACATCATCAGCAAGCACAGTAAAAAAAAAAATTACAACCAGCAATAAAAAAAAAATATATTACGACACAATTATGTCAAATCGTCACTGCATCCACTCACAACCAGCATCTTGCCACACACCAGCAAAATAACCCTCGTGAATAATTCAACTCCAATAACAGCAAACACAAAAACAAACCCCAAAACAAAGCTATCAATTCCTCCTCCCAGGCACCCAGCTCAAATTAAGTCAATAAAAAAAAAAAAAAACAACCAAGACAACTGAAGCCATCTATTTATTTATTTATTCTTTTATATCGAGGATAATGGGATATTTTTATTTATTTATTCTTTTATATCGAGGATAACAGAATAAGCAATCATGTGCTTTTTTTCATCCGGGTCCCGGTGTGTATGCAGTTTTTGTAAATATTGTCATCTGTTCCTACCGGCACACGATGGCCTACTCTTACGAAAAGCGGAACAGGATTTAACGAGTGCGCATGTTCCTGCGTGCGTTTCGCACAGGGCCTCGGTTTAAAGTCCATCCTTCATCCGAAGGACTTTTGGGGAGAGTGGAGTCAGCACTGATGTTAACTCCAGGAAACAATTTTCCTCCACCGGACTCGAACCGGGTCGTCAAATTGCCAGCACAATGTTCTGACCACTAGGCTATCCGTCCCCCCAAACGAGAGAGCTACCCACTCCTCCTCCAGGGAGCTTGTACCCACCTGACTCTCAGCTGGACAAACTCTCTCCCTCTCTGATGAAAATTCTGTCTTAAGATATCTCACTGGCTCCAAGAACTTCCACTACAAACACAGGACCCACGCCCAAAACAAACATCACTGATAAAACATAACAAGAAAAGGAAAACGGCCCCAAACGACCCAACCATTACAAACATCGTGCTCAGGCACCACCTTCACCAAACAACAAAAATCAGGGCTACAACCTGAGCCTGATCAATTCTAGCATCAAGACACTTTTCACTTCTCCCCCCCAAAAAAACAAGCTTCAAACATCATAATAAACTAAGACATCTCTCAGAATGTGAAATGCTGTGTCACCCATTTCTCACTCCTATAACTGAACAATGACAAAATTTAGAAACCTGCATATACTGGGGATTGGATGTAAAAAGCATATAAGTGCTTATTCCATTATCCTCAAAGTAAATGAATTAAAAATATATGTAACTTTGTCAATTTTAGAGGTAGAACAATGAATCATGCATCAAAAGATTAGTTTGACCCATTTATACCTTTAGAGTCTTTTTGTAAAAACAGGTCACATATAAATGGGTGGGGCTTTATTTCGTCCCTCCCCTACAGCTCCAGGTTCTCCAATGGAGAGACTTTATGTATGTAATCATTTCACCCACGGCTAAGGTAGTAGGCACATTCTGACTTAGAGGATGGATTTAATATGATGTTTTAACATTTATAGGGTGACAGATCCCATGCTGATCTCTGTGATTGGTGGAGCTAAAAACCTTAGAATTTGATTGAAAGAAGAGGCTTTTGTGTGGCAACAGGGCCATATAACCTGGATAAGAAAATAGAAATGGTGGAGGGTTGTTCAATTAACACAATGCATATACCCTAAAATCCCTAGCATAGGCCCACCCCCCCCCTGTGCACTGATTTAGGGCAAAATTGGGGGGTGGGCGTTTGCTAGGGATAGACCCCTTTGCACAAAGTAATTTTTGTGCTCAACTGTGTAATTGAGTGAATACAATCCCCGAAAGCATGTGAGTTAAGTCATGTGAGTAGAAGTAAAGGTAAATAGAAAAAAGGACTTTGAGGCAAAGAAGGCCAACGAGTTCCATCGCTTTCCATTGTAGGTCGTTGTAGGTCCTTGTTTCGCAATACCCTGCCTTCAGATCTTTCATCTTTCAGATAATGCAGCACACCTTGGTCGACATGTTCAGACCTAACTGATGGTCCTTTTGACAGTTTCCGTTTTTCTTTTTCTTTTCCATTGTGCTGTTCAAGTCTATCTCTGTTTTCACTCCATTCCCTGATCTTCTTCCTATCCACAGAAAATTCACGGGCACACTCTGAAACATTCCCACCTGCTTCTTATCCAGATACTGGAGGGCTTCCAATTTGAAAGATACAGTGTAAGACTGTCGCTTCGGCATTTTGCAAAAATGGCACAGAGAGATTCAAGAACCAACCCGGCCATCAGGAAGCGTTGTCAAAGTACCGGTACATCACTGACAGACAAAAGACGTCAGTGGAAAAAGCATGATGTAATTTTAATTCTGGGGATGGGTGGGAGTGAGGAGAGGGGACAAAGAATAAGAAAAAAGGAAAGAAACAGGAAAAGGTAAAGAAGGGGAAAAAGATGACTTTTAGAACAGTCTGCACAAATCCTAGTGAAAGTAAGCATAGTCTCTTTGAAAAAAGCAGAAGGGGGCGTTTGCTAGGTAGTTACCCCTGTACACAACTTTTGGCCCAAAGTAGGGGATGGGCGTTTGCTAGATGGTGGGCTTATGCTAAGGATTTTAGGGTATTTTCATTATTGAACAGGAAAAAATTATTCCAACCTCTTTTTCTCTGTTAATATATCTATTTGTGTCAGTCTCTCTCTCTCTCTCTCTCTCCTCTCTCTCTCTCTCTCTCTCTCTCTCTCTCTCTCTCTCTCTCTCTCTCTCTCTCTCTCTCTAGTGGTCAGAACATTGCAATTTGAAGACCCGGTTCGAGTCCATGGAGGAAATTTTCTTCCTGGAGTTAACATCAGTGCTGACTCCACTCTCCCCAAAAGTCCTTCCGATGGACTTTAAACCGGCCGTGCGGCACACACGCAGAACATCTTGCGCACATGTTAAATCCTGTTCCGCTTTTGGTAACAGTAGGCCATCGTGTGCCGTGGGAACAGATGACAAGATTTACAAAAACTGCATACACACAGGACCGGATGGAAAAAAGCACATGATTGCTTATTCTGTTATCCTATCCTCGATATAAAAAGAATAAATCTCTCTCTCTCCTCTCTCTCTCTCTCTCTCTTCTCTCTCTCTCTCTCTCTCCTCTCTCTCTCTCTCTAGCTCCAGGTTCTCCAATGGAGAGATTTTATGTATGACTTTGGGGGGACAGATAGCCTATTGGTCAAAACATTGTGCTGGCAATTTGATGATGGTTGATTCCTGTGGAGAAATCTCCTGAGTTAACATCAGTGCTGACTCCACTCTCCCCCAAAGTCCATTAGACTTTAAACCAAGACCTGTGTGAACCCACGCAGAACAGTGCTGTTAAATCCTTTCGTAAGAGTAGGCCATTGTGTACGCCATTATGTACCGGTGGGAACATATGACATTTACAAAACTGCATACACCCAGGGACTGGATGTAAAAAAGCACAAGAGTGCTTATTCCATTATCCTGATATAAAAGAAAAAATCAAATTAAATCAAATCTCTTCTCTCTCTCTCTCTCTCTCTCTCTCTCTCCTCTCTCTCTCTCTCTCTCTCTCTCTCTCTCTTCTCTCTCTCTCTTGTGTGTGTGTGTGTGTGTGTGTGTGTGTGTGTGTGTGTGTGTGTGTGTGTGTGTGTGTGTGTGTACATAACCTGTCTAAATATGGTATCATACACTAGTGGGGTAATATGTTTGTGCATGCTTCCCTGTGCCTTTGTGTGCATAGGTAGAAAATGTGTGTGTGTTGTGTGTGTGTGTGTGTGTGTGTGTGTGTGTGTGTGTGTGTGTGTGTGTGTGTGTGTGTGTAAATTTGAATTTGTTAAAACTATTTGTGATTTGGTTGCATGTGTAAGAATAGGTTAAATGCAAGTACTTCGATTTGTTTTTACAAGATATAGCACTATATAAAGTCCATATTACTATTATCATCATCATCATCATCAGTAGTAGTAGTAGTAGTTAGTATAGTAGTAGTAGTAGTAGTAGTAGTAGTAGTAGTAGTAGTAGTAGTAGTAGTAGTAGTAGTATCTTTATGTAACAGAGTGGAGATCTGTAATCTCCCATCTCTGCACAGCATCTCAGGTGGGTACAGCTGCCAATTGGATGTGACCTCTAAAAAGAGGTTGCATAAATTCTACCTTTGACCATGAAAGGCAAAGTGAATGCAATGGAGGGCTTTTGAGCACTACCCAAGGAAACAGAGCATGGGGCAATCACAATTCGCAGGTGTGTCTGTATTTAGTAACAAATTCAAATTCAAATTCTTTATTTCCTGTCATCCCTTTAGGAATATGGAGGATTTTACAAAACAGCAATAAACAAAATCATAACTAAATTAACATACATGCACCATGTAACTGAATATTTGAACAATTACTATTAAAAAAAAACAAAGAAAATTGTCTGTTTACAGATATCAAACTTACAACGTTTACATGTTATTTCTGATGATATCAATCATTTTAGCAGCATTAAGCAGAGACTTCTTATTTGGTGAAGAAAAGAGTTGTTCATACTTCAAAGTGTTTAGATGTGTAGCCTAATATTTTGGTAAACATTTTTTATGAGCTTCATTAAACACTGGACAAATAAAAATGTAATGATCTTCGTCACCAATGTCACCACTATTGCATTTTGTACAGCATCTTTATTTCTTTGAATTCCCTCAAAACGTAGGATATTGATAGGAAAATTGTTATTATTTGTGCAAAACTGGGAAAATCAAACAGAAAACATTGGATGGCAATAAGAGTAAATACTTTTCGACACAAAATTTTGTTTTGAACATTTTATAATTTGTATAAATGTCTTCTGTATTTACAACTGTGTACCACCTATGAATAAATGCATCACAAAAGCATTGCTTAACTTTGGTTTTAAATCAAATGTAACTGCATTCAATATTTTTTTGATTCAACCAGATCCCACTCAACCCTAGCTCATCTAATGTATTTTTGATGCTGGTCAGATAATGTGAAAAAAATCTTTGTTTGACATACATTTTATGTAATAATCTGTATACCAAACAGGAAAACTTACTTGCATTTTGTCCTGTACATAATCTGTACCAAAAGCATAACATCCTTGCTTTAATTGTAACATTAACAGAGACTTTTCGACCTCACCTTAAACGATGATGGTAGGAGTAGAGGTTGCAATTTCAAAATTAATTTATAAAAACTGAAGCTGCAATTTGTGCTGCCATGTGGTTAGGTCATAGCCCCAAGTCTCACACTGCTGCGACAGGGATCTGATGCATGGAAGGTAATCTACTTACCACCCCATCACACCCATCCTAGCTAACTTGTACTGCATCCCAAGGTACCCTACCTGGCCAGCATATTTGATGCTGGAACTAGTAGCTTCTCACATCATCACCCCACTGGTTGGGTTCCAATGCAGCAGCCTTACCAGCACCTAATCTGGGATTGCACTGTGGGGGATGCATCCCACTTCTGACACCATTGTAACAGAGTGGACATTTGTGATCTTTGTCATTATTGTTTTAAGCTGTTTATAGCACTACAGACCATGAAGGTCATATTAAGACTGCCACCTCATTTAGTTTCAATTACTGTAAGAACTTCCACTTCCAATTTAAGATCATCACCTCCTAATTCCTTCAAGCATCAACACTATCAACCTGAAAAATAATCACATTAATTCTTTCTTCCTGTAGGCCAATAAAATCAGGCTACACCCAAGATGTCCTGGATTAAATACCCCCCAGGCATCAGATTTGCCTGTAACAACTCTCTGCAAGGTGTAAGTTATTTTACTTGTGTTTATTTATACTGCATAAAGGACATTGCTCTGCTGTATTTAATGTTTATTGACACATTCTATGTGTGTGATAAAACTTTCATTCCATCATGACAATTTTACCCCCCCCCCCCCCCCCCTTTGTAGGCCATCATTAACAATTATATTCCTTTTTATTGTTTGAAATCACTCAGAAGTGCAGATAAAAGTTTGTATCTGTTGGAAATAAAGCATCAATTTTTATATAAATTTGTAGACTCTGATGTTCACCTGTATGAAATAAGGACAGGTACAGGGACAGGGTGAAACCAAAGATTTATAATAAGGTTTTTTTCTATTTCTGAACTGATACAGGAAAAGACACCTTTAAAGTTTGGAATTGTTTGTTTCATATGTTGTAAAACTATACATGCAATAACTTTAACAATGAGTTAGGAAATTGCTATTTGTATGGAGATCACCCCTAACTTTTAATCATCCTAAGTTTGGAAGAGGTGTGTTGTCTATCTTCCCATGTTTGTGCTGTTTTTGTGTGTGTGTGTGTGTGTGTGTGTGGTGTGTGGTTGTGGTGTGAAATCAAGAGCTGGGGTAATAGGGAAGGTGGGTAGGTCAGATGGTAGGAGGGGTAGGGGGTGGAGAAGGGGGGGGGGGAAGAGGGGTAGCTTAGAGAGGGATTAGTAAGGGGAGGGGGTAGCGGGGTAGCTGGGGTAGCTGGGGGAATAGGATAGGGGGGGCTGAGAGTGAAAAGAAAGGGGTAGTTAGGGGTGATAGGGGTAACTGGTGGTGATAGGTAAGGGGTGAGGGGTAACTGGGGATAAGAAAGGGGGAGGGGAGAGGAATAAGTATGGTAGTGGGAAAAGGAGGGTAGCTTGGGGGATGAGTTAGTAGAGGGAGAGGAAGCTTAAATGAGGGGGGGGGGTGTAATTTGTGCCTGTAACCTTGCATAATTACATCAAGTGTTATCTACATTACACCAAAAGTGTCCAGGAGTCTTGCAAAACTTTCTTCTTCACCATAACTCCCAAAGGGACAGATTCATTCATTTTCTGCTAATATTGTTCACTAGTATTATGCATACAAACTGGCTTGCTGTCACTCTTGTGATAGTAAGTATACCCATGTGAAACATGAACCATAACAGCATAACAGCAGACATTGATAAAAGGATACAGGCAATGGAAATGAGATGTTTTCGCAAACTCCTTGGCATTTCATACATAGACCACATCACTAATGAAGAAGTGAAAACTAGAATAAAGAATGGGGTCAGTCCATATGAAGAGCTCCTAACTACAGTGAAAAAACGCAAGCTAAAGTGGTATGGGCATGTCACACGAACTTCTGGACTGGCCAAGACAATCATAGGGAACAGTAACAAGGAGAGAGATGAAGAGGCAGACAGAGCAAACCATGGAAAGACAACATCAGAGAGTGGACAGGCCTTGGGTGGAACAACCTGCTATGGAGGTGACTATGACTGTGGGGAGTGGAGGAGGATGGTTGCAGAATCTTCAGTTGTGCCCCACAGGTCCACTGGACTACCGGACAGGTGAAGGTGATATGCATACAAACTGGCCTGCTGTCACTCTTCATGTCAGAATCTAATTC
Source organism: Stramonita haemastoma (assembly GCA_030674155.1). Lineage (NCBI taxonomy): Eukaryota > Metazoa > Mollusca > Gastropoda > Neogastropoda > Muricidae > Stramonita > Stramonita haemastoma. The sequence continues at coordinate 11,604,166 of CM060344.1, forward strand.
TTGGCAGTTGTACTTCTCTCTCTCTCTCTCTCTCCTCTCCTCTCCTCTCTCCTCTCTCTCTCTCTCTCTCTCTCTCTCTCTCTCTCTCTCTCTGTCTGTCTCTCTCTTCTCTCTCTCTCTTCTCTCTCTCCTCTCTCTCCTCTCTCCTCTCTCTCTCTCTTCTCTCTCTCTCTCTCTCTCTCTCTCTCTTCCTGTTAGCCTGCCTGTAAGGGAAGAAGAATATCTATCAGTTGCAGTTGTTGTGACTGACTTCTTTCGTGACCAGGCCTTAAAAGTATTGGTACAACTGGCTGGGTAACTAACAGTGAACCAGGCCCAGTAGATAATCACCATGCTGCATTGTACACTGCTGATTTGTGTGGCATCAAGTACAGAGATACTTCTTAGCTGGCCTGTAGTTTGCTGAGGAGTATCAGCCATGATCCATGCCACATACCATCGTCAGTAACATGACAGTTTACCCCTTCATTGTCATAGCCAGAGTCATAAGTCATCAGTGACATGACAGTTTACCCCTTCATTGTCATAACCAGAGTCATAAATCACCAGTGACATGGCAGTTTACTCCTCCATGTCCTAATCTGTGTCATAATATGCCATCAGCACAATGACAGTTAACCCATCATGTCATAATCATTGTCATAATATGCCATCAGCACAATGACAGTTAACCCATCATGTCATAATCAGTGTTATAATATGCCATCAGCGAAATATCACATCCCGTGGTGTCCTTTCACCTCTTCATTATGAAATGGTCAGAAAGTGGAACCCTTCACTGACTCTTGTGCCTTCATTCAGTTTGCAGAGAAAAATGTCACTCCATTTTGAATTTGCCTATCCAGCCAATCAGAATCCTGTCAGGAGAATGGGACATACCTAACACATGTTTGTCCTTTCTACTGGAAAAGGGGTATCTAATCTAATCATGTTGTTTATAGTACACCGGCCATATCACGGTTTTCATAAAATTTTAGATCTCAGAAACTATAATATACAAATTATAACAGGGTTGAAAATCAACTCCACTGTCATTGCTGGTATCCACACCCTGTGAATTTGTTTTAGAGTCTAAGATGTGCTGGCACTTCTAGGAACATTTATAATGGAACCAAGTATGGAAACAAGGGTGCTTATGTTGTTAAGTATCCAATATTGTAAAAAAAAAAAAAAAAAAAAAAAAAAAAAAAAAAAAATTAAACCAAAAAAAAAAATCAATAAAATAACAAGAAGAATGTTGTTTATCATATTTGCATAAAAAAAACACTAAATGACTGCTGACCTTTTACTGAACCCCAAAGGACACCTGTGTGTACTGTTTTCATGCCTGAGTTATTTTCACAGTGTTTGATTTATGGCTGAAAAACCCTGAACTGGTCCAACAGCTCTCCAGGTACAGTGTCCTGTCTACTTTTATTGGGGGCAGAAGTAAAATCCTTTAAGTGTGACAGGGCTGAACACTTTTGACAAATCAAAGTACATGGCAGCATGTGTAGTGACTTTACAATGACATATCAAAGTACATGGCAGCATGTGTAGTGACTTTACAATGACAAATCAAAGTACATGGCAGCATGTGTAGTGACTTTACAATGACATATCAAAGTACACACCAGCATGTGTAGTGACTTTACAATGACTTAAAGATCACGCCAGCATGTGTAGTGACTTTACAATGACATAAAGAACACGCCAGCATGTGTAGTGACTTTACAATGACATATCAAAGTACACACCAGCATGTGTAGTGACTTTACAATGACATAAAGAACATGCCAGCATGTGTAGTGACTTAAAAGAGTCATATCAAAGTACACACCAGCATGTGTAGTGACTTTACAGTGACATATCAAAGTACACACCAGCATGTGTAGTGACTTTACAGTGACATATCAAAGTACACACCAGCATGTGTAGTGACTTTACAATGACATATCAAAGTACACACCAGCATGTGTAGTGACTTTATAATGACATAAAGAACACTGAATGCTTCTTCAATATTCTCAAAATAAAAGACTCCGAAGCAGGCAGCCTGTGCTCGGGCACACACACACACACACACACACACAACACCAAAGCTCTGCTGTTGATGGTAGATGTATATAACTGCTATCACGGAAGGTAAGGGGGAGGGCATGGAAGAGGAGGGGAGAGAAGGGGAGGGGGTGGTATTTGGACAGTTAGAAATGAGCCAGCGGCCAATCTATCCGGTCAGGGTCAGGAAGAGGTCAGTGGGTTGAGAGGCTGAGAGAATGACTGACCACTGCTGTACTGCTGTCTGCTATGGTGTACTGTAGTGTATATGTAGTGCATTGCACTATGCTGTAGTGTATTGTATTGTATTGTATTGTATTGTATTGTACTGTACTGTACTGTACTGCTGTCTGCTGTGTTGTACTGTACTGTACTGTATTGTATTGTACTGTACTGTACTGTACTGTACTGTACTGTACTGTATTGTATTGTATTGTACTGTACTGTACTGTACTGCATTGTATTGTACTGTACTGTATTGTATTGTACTGTACTGCATTGTACTGCATTGTATTGTACTGTATTGCATTGTATTGTACTGTACTGTATTGTACTGCATTGTATTGTACTGTGCTGTGCTGTGCTGTAGTGCACTGTACTGCATTGTAGTGTAGTGTAGTGTAGTGTACTGTAGTGTACTGTACTGTACTGTACTGTACTGTACTGTACTGTACTGTACTGTACTGCTGTCTGCTATGTTGCACTGTACTGTACTGTACTCTATTGTACTGTACTCTATTGTACTACATTGTATTGAACTGTAGTGTACTGTACTGTGGTGTACTGCATTGTACTGTACTGTGCTGTACTGCATTGTATTGTACTGCACTGTACTGTACTGCATTGTATTGTACTGTACTGCATTGTATTGTACTCTACTGTACTGCATTGTACTGTACTGTATTGTACTGCACTGTACTGCATTGTATTGTACTGTACTGTATTGTATTGTATTGTTTTGTATTGTATTGTATTGTATCATGCTGTACTGCACTGTATTGTATTGTAGTGTACTGTGCTGTACTGTACTGCATTGTATTGTGCTGTGCTGTGCTGTAGTGTACTGTACTGTACTGCTGTCTGCTATGTTGTACTGTACTGTACTGTACTGTACTGTACTGTACTGTACTGTACTGTACTGTACTGTACTGTACTGTACTGTACTGTACTGTATTGTACTGTACTGTATTGTACTGCATTGTATTGTACTGTAGTGTACTGTACTGTGGTGTACTGCATTGTACTGTACTGTGCTGTATTGCTGTCTGCTATGTTATACTGTGCTGTACTGCATTGTATTGTACGGTACTGTACTGCATTGCATTGTACTGCACTGCACTGCACTGCACTGCACTGCACTGCACTGCACTGTACTGTACTGTACTGTACTGTACTGTACTGTACTGTACTGTACTGTACTGTACTGTACTGTACTGTACTGTAGGGAGATGAAGAGCAGACAGAGGAAACGATGCGAAGACAACACCAGAGAGTGGACAGGCCTTCGATGGAACGATCTGCTACGGAGGGCGGAGGACCGTGGGGAGTGGAGGAAGCTGGTTGCAAAATCTTCAGTTGTGCCCCCACGGTCCACGGGACTACGGGATAGGTGAAGGTGAAGGTATTGTATTGTTTTGTGTTGTATGCCATGGTGGATCGGTGGTCTAGAGGTAACACGCCTGCTTGGAAAACGAAAAGTCCGGGTTGGAAGCGTGCGGTGGTTCGATCTCCGTTTGGGCCCTAAACTTTTCCTCCATCCATTAGACCATAAGTGGTGATCTGGGTGCTAGTCTTTCGGATGAGACGATGAACCGAGATCCCGTGTGTTACCAGTCTGATATGGAAAGAAATACAGTTGCAAACAGGAGAAGAAAAAAATAATGGGTGGCGCTGCTCTTGCAGCGGACGTCGGGAAGAGCAGCCTGGATTTCACGCAGAGAAATCTGCCGTGACTTAATTAAAGTGGTATGGAAAATATTGTACTGAGCTGTACTGCATTGTCTTGCACTGTATTGTCTTGTATTGTACTGTACTGTACTGTTTGGTATTGCACTGCATTGTACTGTACTGTATTGTATTGTGTTGTATTGTAATGTGCTGTACTGTACTGTGGTGGAGCGTCCATCTTTCGTGAGGGTAGCGCTAAGATATTTGAAAGTGTCTACTTCTTCCAGCTGCTGGCCATTCATGTAGATCTGTGCTGTGGTGCCGTTTGCACTGTTGACCAATACTTTACTCTTTTCTGTGCTGACTTCCATCCCATATGCGCCTGTTCTGTCTACCAGTCTGTTGGTAAGGTCTGGGAGTTCCTTGTTGCTGCCTCCCATGAGATCAATATCGTCAGCAAAGCGCAGGTTGTTAATGGGTCGCCCTCCTATTGAGATGTGTTATGTTTCTCTTGAGAATGACCAGCTAGTGGCCTAATACATTCAAAATACAAACGTACGGCTTGCGCACAATAAAACCAGAACAACGTGGCACTTGTCTGGAACCGGAAGTGACCTTTTATTCAAGGGAAATAACTCATATTACATATTACAATCTACTTTCAATTTCAGTTAGGCTTTGGACACAACATCCCTCCTCAACTTGAATGGACAATTACAATGAAAATGAATTGTCAAAGAGTAACATCCGAAACTCGAAAATTTGAGGAAGATATGCATTGTGCATTAATTTGAATTCAATGGTTTCTAAAAATTAAACCTTTGGCTTCATCAATATATATTGAATACACATCAGTAAGCAAATACGTGTCTTGGCTGCATGTGGGTGTGTATGTCAGAGACATTGAGAAAATTCAAAACATCCAATAGAATAAAATAAAGGGATGCAAACACATGAGTGACTGGTTATGCCTACTGTGCCAATATAGGAACGTCATATAAAATCAAATTAAATTCTGCACGAACAAATGATAAACTTGAATGTCAAGATATTCAGTTTTTGATGAAAAAGTGTCCACTCAGTTCTGAATGGTTTCTTGGAATTCACGTCCGGTCCTTCACTCATATGTAAGTATATGACTTGAGGTTTAAGCTTTCATGAATAAAATGAAATGAAAGAAATTTTAGTAGGCTAATATGACCAAAATATACGATCACTTAAAAACTATAATATTGTGACCTCTCTACACGATCACTTAGAATCAAGTTGGATCAGCCTAGCTACACTGCTGTCCTTCTTGATATACAGTCCATAAACACAATCCAAAATACAGAGCATTCTGATGCTCTTCTTATGATAATAAGAACATAATATTGTGACCACTCTACACGATCACTTAGGATCAAGTTGGATCAGCCTAGCTACACTGCTGTCCTCCTTGATATACAGGCCATAAACACAAATCAAAACTACAGAGCATTCTGATGCTCTCTGACAATGACTAGAAACATAAATGATATTTAATATCAAACAATGCTTAAATTTGACTAAATAGAGAGACAACCTAACTACACGTTGTCCTCTAGTGACAGGTCATGTACAAGATCGACGTAATGGATTAGTTGAGGACGTAGTCTTTCAGGTAAGTTGGAGTTTTGGTGGTTCGGCCTGAACGTCTTGTACTGGGTGATGGAAGCTGGTCGGAGCTTGTATTGTTGTTCCCAGTTTCTCCAGTTGGAGTCTCAGCAGGAATGATGTCTCCAGGAATGATGTCTGGGTCCTCTGGAGTATCGAGTTCTGGAACGTCGCCAGGAATGTTGATGTGTGCTGGCAGCTGTCGAAAGTGGGACGAATTTCTGGTGATGAGAGATCCGTCAGGGCGGCAAGCTGTTATCATGCTCCCCTTCTTTTCTTTCACCAGACATGGCGTCGTGTTGTACGGCGTTGTCAGCGCATTTTGTTTGGGCTGCTTGACCAACACGTAATCACCAGGTGCCATCTTTGCTTGTGCAGTGTGACGGCGGGCATTAACGTATTCTGCCATCTTTCCTTTATTGTGATGGTCATTGTGCGCAATACGAGTATGCACAGGGACCGGAGAGAGATGTTTCGGAGCTGTGGGTAGACCGACGTTCATCTTCCGTCCTGTCATTGCCTCGAATGGCGAGACACCAGTTGCAGTGTGTGGCGTTGCCCTGAATGTTCGGAGAAACGTTGGGATTTCCTCCTTCCAGTTTCGGCCGTCAGCTGTTGATGTACGGATATTGTTTTTGAGGGTTCCCACAAAGCGCTCAGCTGCACCGTTCGCCTCAGGCCACACAGGCGTAATTTTCCTGTGCCTGAAACCATTCCTCTCAGCGTATTGTGCAAAGGCTTGACCGTTGAATGGTGGGCCATTGTCTGTCTTGCAGATTTCAGGGAAGCCTTGGCGTGCGAAAATTTGGTCCAGACGGGGGAGTATGGTTCTTTCTGAAGTGGATGAGACGATCTCCACTTCTGGGTATCGACTGTATTCGTCAGTGACCACCAACACGTATTCTCCCGATGGAAACGGTCCAGCGAAGTCAATCGCCACTGCTACCCATGGGCCTGAAGGGAGTGGTGTTGGTTGGAGAGGTTCTCTCTGTGTTGGTCCTTTGTATGTGGCCTGGCATGGAATACACGACTTCACAGCATTCTCAACCAGTTTGTCGATACCAGGAAACCAGATTTTTTCCCGGATCAGTTGCTTGGTCTTCACAATACCTTGGTGTGACTGGTGAGCAATGTCTATGGCTTGGTTCTGAAGTGACTGCGGAAGAATGAGACGATGACCTCTAAGAACAAGTCCATCATGCACGGATAACTCGTCTTTGAATCGTGCAAAGTCTGAAATGTCACTTCTCCATTGTCCAGTTTGGACTGCCTGCATAACTTTCTGGAGCTGAGGGTCTTTCTGAGTTTCAGCTCGAACATCGCCTTGCGTCATTGCTTTCGGTACTGCAAATTTGGCTAGGAATGCAATGTACTCCTCACCAGCGTTGTCTCTGGCAGGTGTTGTTTGAGGATGCCGGCTGATGTAGTCAGCTGGGTTTTGTTCATTTCTGCCTGGTCTGTACACGAATTCGACCTCGTACGGCATGAGTCGAAGACGCCATCTCTCAATTCGGGCTGTTGTTGGGTTTCGGCTTTTGACTATCCCGAGCAGTGGTTTGTGGTCAGTGATGAGTTTGAATGGAGCTCCTTGCACGTACAAGTGGAAATGTTCGATTCCATAGACAGCAGCAAGCATCTCTCTATCTGTCTGTGAGTAGCGTTTTTCAACGTCTGTGAGCGCTCGGCTCGCGTAACAGATCGCCTTGTTGTCTTGGACGAGAATCGCCCCAAGACCAACTGGGCTAGCATCCACCAGGATAGACGTTTCTTTAGCAGGATCAAAGTATGCCATGACTGGGCTTGAGGTGAGCATTTCTTTCAGCTTTTCGAACGCCGCCTGTTGAGCTGCTGACCAGGTCCAACTCACATCTTTCTTGAGTAGTTCACGCAGTGGACTGGTGATTGTCGCATACGCAGGAATGTATCTAGCCATGTACTGAGTCATACCGAGAAACGATCTGAGTTCAGCGATGTTTGTAGGTGCGGGGGCATTGAGAATTGTCTTGGTTTTCTCAGGATCTGCGGTCATCCCCCCTCTTCCAAACACATGGCCAATGAAGGTCAGCTCGGACGCAGAAAAAATGCATTTCTTGCGGTTGAGTTTTGCTCCCACCTCTTGTAGGCGTTGAAGTGTCTTCTTCAAGCTCTTGTCATGTTCTTGCTGAGTAGCCCCGAAAACGATGATGTCGTCAGACAGATTTCTAACGCCAGGAATGTCATGCAATACATTGGATATGGCGTTTTGGAAAATTTCTGAAGCTGCATTGACTCCAAATAACAGCCTTTTGTATCTGAACAATCCAACGTGAGTTGAGAATGTAGTGATCTGACGAGAGTCTGAGTCAATTTCCAGCTGATGATAGGCTTGAGTCATGTCAAGTTTGCTGAACCTTGTAGCTCCATTCAGATCTGCAATCAAGTCGTCGAGTGTTGGCATAGGATGTTTTTCTCTACCTATTGCTTTGTTTGGTTCGCGCATATCAACGCACACTCTAACTTCTCCCTCACGTTTCTTGGGGACGCACACAATAGGGCTGACCCAGGGAGTCGGTCCAGTTACCGGCTCGATGATGTCCAAATCTTGAAGTTTCTTCAGTTCGGCCTCCACCTGTTTTCGAAGATGGAATGGAACACGTCGGTGCTGTTGGGCAACAGGCTGTACTTCAGGATCCACATGCAGTTTGATTTTCGTATCTTTGATGTGTCCTAGTTTACCATCAAAAAGTTCTGTGAAGTTGTCAGCGATGGAACTTGTTGATTGGGCAGATGTGTCCAAATTCAGGCTTGCAGAGAATGCGAACTGTATCAGTCCCAGAGCTTGTGCAGTGTCTGCGCAGATAAGACTATCTGTTTTCTTGTCACTATTGACGACGTAGAATTTTGCATGTGTTCTTTTGCCTTTGTATTCTAGGTCTGTCGAAAAGTATCCATCCACAGGCAAAGGTTTGTCAGAACCGTAGGCCATAATTCTGGGACATGGCTGTTTGAGTTTCAGATTTGTTGGGCATATCGACGTGTGCACAATATTTACTGTCGCACCACTGTCGACAAGAAATGACGTTTCTTTCCCAAACAGTGTGGCATGGACTGCTGGAATTTTGGAATTGTGGGTGACGTGGAAGACTGATTCCTCACTGGAGCTATCGGCTGATCTGTCACAAGTATTCGATACGTTGTTGATCTTCACAGGCTTTTGTTTGGATCTACAAACACGAGAGTAGTGTCCTATCTTCGAACAAGCTCTGCACTGCTTTCCCGCAGCTGGACATCCGTCGGGGTGTGGGAATGGTCCACCACAGTTACGGCATGTCGTGTTTTGCCTTGGCGGTCTGGAACTTCCTCTACCTCGTTGAGAAAATCCACCTCTGCCTCTCTGCTGGAAGCCACTCTGCCCCTCACGATTGTTTGTGTGAGAGGACTGACCTCCTCCTCTTCCATGCTTACGACCGGCAGAATTCTTGACTGCGTTTACCTTGTGACTGTGAGCTGTTTGTTCAATGTCTGCAGCCCTAGCTTCGGATAGCTCTTGAGATCGTGCTTCCGAAAGTATCTGGTCCAGTGTAAAGGAATCCCTAAGCGCTCTTCTCCTCAGTCTAGATGATGTGCAACCATGCAAAATCTGTGTCAGAATTTCACTGTCTGCATCGTGAAAATCGCAGTTTATTGCTAACGCACGGAGTCGAGTATGGAAACTGTCAATTGTCTCACCTGTGTTTTGTGTCACATCTCTGAACTTCAGACGTTCATAGCTGGTATTCTTCTTTGGGGTGAAGTATTCAGTGAAAGATGTCTTCAGCACGTTGTATTCGTTTGGTTCATCGTCAATGGTTGCGCCGATCCCCTTTTTCTCGTCAGAGAAAGATTCGTAAATTTCGAAGATTTCGTCACCTCCGTAATGAAGGAGTAGGGCTTTTTTTCGAGCGTCTCTTGTAATGTCCAAGGCACACACGAGATTTTCGAACTTTGACAGCCATTTCCGCCAACGTGTGCCAACGTTTTCATTGTCTTGATAGATGTGAAAATGTTCGAAATTTGGCAGACTTGTCGCCATTTGGATGATATAGACTTGAAAAACGTACTTTACCTCGTCGCCAGTTGTTATGTTTCTCTTGAGAATGACCAGCTAGTGGCCTAATACATTCAAAATACAAACGTACGGCTTGCGCACAATAAAACCAGAACAACGTGGCACTTGTCTGGAACCGGAAGTGACCTTTTATTCAAGGGAAATAACTCATATTACATATTACAATCTACTTTCAATTTCAGTTAGGCTTTGGACACAACAAGATGGTAGAGTGGAAGTCGTAAAGTGTTTCCCTCATGATGTTCTCCAGGAATAGATTAAAGAGAGTTGGAGAGAGCAAGCAGCCCTGACGGATGCCGACTGTGGTCTTGAAGTAGTCTCCTACTTGGCCGTTGAGGAGGACTGCACTGCTGGAGGTGTTGTACAGTGCTTCTATGATCTGGATGAGACCCTCCTCAATGCCAAACTTCCTGAGGACTTGCCAAAGGCCTGCATGCCACACTCTGTCAAAGGCCTTCTTGAAGTCAATGAAGTTGTGTAGCAAGTCCCTCTGATGTTGCAGATGCTTCTCCATCAGGATTCGGCAACTGAAAATTTGTTCTACCGTGCTCCTTCCTGCCCTGAACCCAGCTTGTTCTTCTGCCAGGTGCTCTTCCGCCTCCTTTTTGAGTCTGTTCAGTATCACTCTTAACATGATCTTGCTGGTGTGGCTAATGAGGCTGATCGTTCTGGTAATTCTGGCACATCAGCTATGGCAAAACTGAACAAGATATGGAGAAGCGACAACATCAGCTTCAAAACAAAAGTCAAATTGTTCAGATCCCTGGTCATCTCCATCTTGCTCTAGGGCTGCGAAAGTTGGACAATGACCGCTGAAACCACCAAGCGGATCCAGATGTTCAAGACTAAAGGCTTCAGGCGACTGCTTGGAATTTCCTGGAAGGATAGGAAAACAAACACCTTTGTGCGAAGTCAAGTCGCACTGATGGCTGGCCTTCAGGAACCCCTACTAGCCACTGTCAAGAAAAGGAAACTGGCATGGTTCAGCCATGTCACACGTCACCACACCCTCCCCAAGACAGTCCTACAAGGAACGCTAGAAGGTGGCAGACGCCAAGGCTGACAAACCAAAAGCTGGATGGATAACATCAAGGAGTGGACCCACCTGGACTGTCCAACACTCATTCGGAAGGCGGAGGACAGGGCTGGATGGCGACGGCTGGCTGCAGAATCGTCTCTCATGTCTCCTCCACAACCATCCCGGTCATGAGAAAAGAAGAAGAAGAAGTACTGTACTGTACTGTGCTGTACTGTACTGTACTGTACTGTACTGTACTGCACTGCACTGTATTGTATTGTATTGTATTGTATTGTATTGTATTGTATTGTATTGTATTGTATTGTATTGTATTGTATTGTATTGTATTGTATTGTATTGTATTGTATTGTATTGTATTGTATTGTATTGTACTGAATTGCATTGTATTGTATTGTACTGAATTGCATTGCATTGCATTGTATTGTATTGTATTGTATTGTATTGTATTGTATTGTATTGTACTGTACTGCTTTGTATTGTACTGTATTGTTTGGTGGTGTATTGTATTACTGTATTGTACAATGTTGTATTGTATTGTACTGCACTTTGTTGTATTGTATTGCACTGTAATATATTGTACTGTGATGTGTTGTATTGTGCTGTATTGTATTGCGTTGTGTTGTATTGTATTGTACTGGTTTGTATTGTATTGTATTGTATTGTATTGCATTGCATTGTATTGTATTGTATTGTATTGTATTGTATTGTATTGTATTGTATTGTATTGTATTGTGCTGCAGCCTAGATGGACTGACCGACACTACACACTGCTGCGGTGCCATTGTATTGTCATATACACTCGTGTTATGTCACTGACATGTACATGTACAGACTGACACTACACACCTGCTGATGTGCCACTGCCGTGTACTCTGTCATGACACTCACATGCACTGTTGTTAAGCGCCTGACAAGTCAGACCCAGCTCATCCGACTTCGGCATGGGAGAGAGTAGTTATCTTTTCAGTCTTTCTGGTAAAAAAAAAGGCAGAAGAAAGACAAGTAGGAGGTGATAACAGGAAGAAAAGGAACAAGGCAAAAACAAAGAGAGGGATAGAAAAGAGGGAATTCCTTGTTAGCACAGAATTTCCAGAAGATGGGGATGCTATCTCTACCGACAGGCCCCTGGCATGTCCACGTGGAAAGCTGCTGTGATGAACCAGTCTTTCTACAGCCGTCATCAACAGTCCTAGGGAAGCAAAACTTTTGTCTCCATCTGGACAAGAATATCCGTTATTCAAGTGAAAGGGAAACGTACTATACAGAGTGGCCATGATGACTCAGCGTTTCTGCCACCACCACCAGGCTAACCCTTGTAGGTAGCAAAGTGGTGTATAGATTTAAACAGGGGAAGGGGTATGGGGGGGGGAGAGCTTTTTTTTTTTGAAGAACCGGTGGATAGATCAGCGGTCTAGCAGTACTGCACCTGTTTACAAAATCAAGGTCTGGTGAAGATCTACACTTGTTTAAACCTCGATTTTTCGTCCTTTTAAAAGAGCTCCAGTGGCAGTCTGTGTGCTAGTCTTTCGTGTAAGATGATGTCATGTGTGTCATATAGATTCAGCGCCGCATTAAATAACCCCTAAATGAAAGTCGTTGCTGATACTTTTTTTTATATATAAGAAAGGTCACGCTGAAGGTCAGAATAAGACAGAAATGTACACTGGTATACCTACGCAGACACCGGCAGTCTACACAGAGCTGTCTTGAAAGTCTCCCAGCTATCAGGACACACATCTCAACTAAATAACATCAATGATAATGACAAAGACAACGATAATAGCACTTTACTTAGAGTGAAGACAACGATAATAGCACTTTACTTAGAGTGCACCGTCTATTGAAAGCAACAATGCTGAATAATGATGCCAATAGCACGACTCAGCTGTCTCCATCACATCACCGCTGTCGTCGGTAGGAGCTCCATGCAATGCCACCAGGGTTCGCCATCTCTCTCTGTCTCTGCTGAGTTCTACCATCTCCTGTAGCCCTCCCAGACCACTGATCTCAGTGATGTTGGCAATGTAAGACACCACCACCACCACCAACATCAGCAACAACAACGACGACGACGACAATTGCCATCCGCTTATGCTCGTAACATATGCAATGGATGTGGTTATAAAAACTAGCCTACGACATGAAAACTGGCTTTACATTTCTTTTGTCTTGCAGCGACCATTTCCATCACACACCATTCATTCACTACAAGCAAAAAGACATGTTATCAAACTGCGATGAAAAACATGACTGAGGTGCAAATCCAAGTCCATGACCAAATCCTTCCATACAAAATCAAAAACCTCCCCCCCCTCTCTTGTTCTGTATCCTTTACCACTCACACATAGCCTGCATTTAATTTTGTTTATTTCATTTATATCTACTCTTTGTAGGATTTGTTTGGTTTTGCTTTTTTCTTCTTTTTCAATAAAATCTTGTTCTTGTCCATGTTCATGTTCTTCTTTTTCTTGTTCTACTTGTTGTTGCTGCTGCTGTTGTTGTTGTTGTTGTTGTTGTTGTTCTTCTTCTTCTTCTTCTTCTTCTTCTTCTTCTTCTTCTTCTTCTTCACAATTCTTTTTTTTTTGCAATTCTTCTTTTGGCCAGTCAATTCACTCGTCCATAGAGAAACACTGACGAATTACGAATACTAACCATCTGATAACAGGTGATTGAGGTGAAGTGGAAACGCGCTGTACCACCTAAGCTGATGAGTCAGCAGCCATTCTGCTTCTACGGCAACTACAGCTGGCTGTGGAGGTGGTGGTGTGGGTGGAAGGAAGGAGGGAGAGGGGGAGGAGGGGGGGGGGGAGGCAGAGGGCAAAAAGTCACACATCACTGGTAGGCCTCTAGTGGTGGCTGACCACTGCGTAGCTCTGTTGCCTGGTCAGACAGCGGTCAGTGTGGTTTGCTGTGTGTGGTAATAGTTCACGGCGCGTTAAACATCCCTGCTGTATAGTGAGTGGATGGACATAACAGCCTGGCCCACAGTCATCTGTTGGGCGTGTACTGTTCGATAATTCAGCTGTTGTTTTGTTGTTGTTGTTGTTGTTGTCGGGTGTGTTTATTTATGTGACGATCTGTCTGTGATGATCTGTTGATGTGTCTGTTGTGATGATCTGTGTCTGTGATGATATATGTCTGTGATTATGTGTCTTAGATGATAAGTCTATACCTATGATGATATGTGTCTGTGTGTGTGTGTGATATGTGTGTGTGTGTGATGATCTGAGTCTGTGTGATGATGTGTGTCTGTGTCTGTTGTGATCTGTGTGTGTCTGTAATGATCTGTGTCTGCGTGATGATATGTGTCTGTGTCTGTGATTATCTGTGTTTGTAATGATCTGTGTCTATGTGATGATATGTGTCTGTGTTTGTGATGATCTGTGTTTGTAATGATCTGTGTATGTGATGATATGTGTCTGTGTTTGTGATGATTTGTGTCAGTGTCCGTGTGATGATGTGTGTCTGTATTATCTGTGTCTTTGATGGTCTGTGTCTGTGTCCATATGTGTCTGTATCTGTGTGATGGTCTGTGCCTGTGCCTGTGATGATCTGTGTCTATGTGTGTGATAACATGTGTCTGCGTGTGACATGTGTCTGTGTATGACATGTGTCTGTGTGTGTGATGATATGTGTCTGTGTGTGAAATATGTCTGTGTGTGATGATATGTGTCTGTGTGTGACGATATGTG
>CM060344.1:11623542-11661042 GCA_030674155.1 Stramonita haemastoma
CCTTCCCCTCTCTTTCTCTCTCTTGTTTCCCTCTCCCCCTTCTCCCCACCCCCTTCTCTCTCCACTAGGCTAGGCCAATCGTCATGTGAGCTGGTTGGCTGACTTGGTCGCTGGACAGGCCGACAGACAGACAGGCAGTCTGTTGGTTAGGCTATAGGCTAGACCTAGCCTATACTACAGGATCTCGGTACTCCTGGTATGGTTACTCCCCCATCTTCTAGTTTCAGTTAGTTGAAATGGAAAACAACAAAGATAAGCACATGATCATGTGTGTGAGTGTGTGTGTGTATGTATGTATGTTACATTTATATGTGGGTGTGTAACATGTGTGTGTGTGTGTGTGTGTGTGTGTGTGTGTGTGTGTGTGTGTGTGCAAGACTAACTCAATAAAGCTCACAAACACCTGCCACGCCCAATTATTCTTGTTGAACACACACACACACACAGAAAATTACAAATCACTCACATTTTTACAAGCTAAATAAAGTGTTATAGTCAACATTATCCTGTGATTTCTGTGTCATAAAGAAATACCAAACATACACACACACACTCACCACACATTGGTACAAAACGGGGTTTTATGTGCAACCCATTTTGTATCAATCATACATTTTGATACAAAGTGCAGATCAACAGACCTTCTCAGATAGGAGCTGAGTCAGAGTTTGCCCAATACACCTGTCCTGCAAATATAGTGTTGATACTTTCAGTAGTTGGGGAGAAATTTTCTGGAAAAACAAAGAAACAAACAAACAAAACAGCTGGACAGGGGGAGTGGGCGGGGATGGGGGTGGGGAAACAATATTTCATGCAAACTTACAATCACAGGGTTATCCAGTCATTTTCTGAGTAAGGGAGTAACAAGCTGACCGTTCAAGAAGCTAGTCTCTAGGCGTAGACTATAGGCCTAGCCTTGCCTTCAGTACAGCTGGAAACGATGTTCACAGAAAAACAACAACAGTTCAATAGGCCTAGTGACAATAACACACTTAGCCCACTCCTCTACAGAACCATTAGATAGGCTGTGGGTCCCATTGGTGCCTGAAACCCCTCCCTCTCCCCACCCCATTTTATTCCCGCCACCCAACCACACGCAACCCACTCTAGCCTAGTGCATGCATCTTGAGTGACAGTCAGGAAAGGGAAGGTACTCGTCTCATCACTGAGATGATAAACCAAGGTCCTGAGTAAGTCTGCATACATTTTGGGCACCAACAGAAGCAAAGATACTTGAGTATCTTTGACTGAACCCATGGCCACAAGAGAATTGTTTCTAACAAACTTCTGTGGGAATAACCCCTTTCTCTCAAGGGAAAACCAGTACACCCACAAGTAAAAAGCACATGAGTGCTTATTCCATTATCCTCAATATAAAAGAATAAGTAAATTAATCAATTAATCATATGTTGTAAAAAATAAAAGGGGGGGGGGGGGTTGTCCTATACTAGTGGTTCCTCTCTCTCTCCATGACTTTCACTCAGAGCACTGGAAATGGGCGAGGAGGGGGGGGGGGGGGTAACCTAGTGGTTAAAGCCTGGCACTCCAGGTCTGACATCCCGAGATGGAGCCACCACCGAATGCCCGCTGAACACAACATAGTAAATTACAACACAACACAATGAAATACAAAACAATAAAACACAACTCAGAGCTCAGCACTTTGTCAACAGTGCAATAAAACAATGATTTGTTAGCACATGAAATTAAGCAAAATGTGTATACCTAATTAGCGCATGGTGTGCCCCACATCTTGGGCTCTGTAGCATATCATGGATGGAACAATATGTAGAGCTGTGTAGCACTCGTGTAATCCAATCTTGTGTACGACAGCACAGTGTGTGTGTGTGTGTGTGTGTGTGTGTGTGTGTGTGTGTGTGTGTGTGTGTGTGTGTGTGTGGCGTTTGCCAAAGTCAAATCATTTATAAAATTTTCAAATGATACATTGAATAAGTAATGCATTTGGTTTTTTCATCAAGCCATCTATCCAGAAACAAAACAACATTAGCAATAATGTGTAACTGCAATGTTATTACAACCAATAAGAATAAGAAAAGACTCAATCAAAAAAAAAAAGAAAACACACACACACACACACACACACACACACACACACACACACACACACACACACAAAACACACACACACACACACACACACACACACACACACACACACAGAGGCAGCAGAGCACTCACACACACACACACACACACACACACACACACACACACACACACACACACACACACACACACACACACACACACACACACACACACACACACTATTCTAAGTGCAAATTAGAGAAAATCTTGAAACTAATTATTCAAACTATTTAAAAGCCTTCACTGATGGTTCAGTGTATGAATCAAGTGCAGGATCAGGCTTTATTATCCCTGATTTCAAAATTCAAAAATCCTATTGCCTTGAAAAAAGGCTGTTCTATCATTACAGCAGAATTATATGCAATTTTTATGGCACTAGTATTTCTATGTGACTAGCATCAGGCAAATGTTGACATTGTTTTCTGTGTTGACCCCAAATCTGTTTTATTATAGTTTACAAAACTGGAACTCAAAGATCAGGAAAGATCTATTATTTGATATAAGACACTTGATACTATATTATATCAAGAGGTATTCAAATAGTATTTTGCTGGATTCCTTCACATTGTAGTATGTTTTGGAACAAAACAGCAGATAAACTGGCAAAACAAGGTGTGAAGAGAAATACAATAGAAAGTACATTAAAACTTGATTTCATGAAATTAAGTCACTATTTGTGAATCATATGCATAAATTCTATCTACGGGAAAATTCAGAAATGGGGTCTTGCCCAAGACCCATTTTATATATACTGTGTTTAAACTACTGGAAAACCAAGTATTCCCAAAATATGGTATGTGCTTGTTCTCACCCTTTATCTTGTGAACACATTCTTTTTAATTGCCCTATCTTGACATCATTATACAAAAATTCTGTAATCAGAGATCTGAAAAGGGAATCTGTGGGTTTACTCACTCCTGGACCAGAAATTGTTGATATTGCTAAAGTTATTTCTGGGTCTGCTATCAATGTTCTGTTATAGGTTTTATTTTGAATGTAATTGTTTTAATTGTTGTGTTTGTTTGAGCAACTTTTAATTCTTGTTTAAGTCTTATATCACCGAGAGTAAACAGACTTTAAATGAAAAACAAACAAGCACACACAAATGATAACCACAAAGATTGCTCAAGAATTGTGTTTCACTAGATACTGCCTCTTGTTTTAGGTTCTGTTACACAATTATACTTAAATTTAAGGTATATTCTTCCCTTAGCATGAAGCCTATTGAAGGCATGCCTGTGGGGCTGTGTGTGTGTGTGTGTGTGTACGTGTGTGTGTGTGTGTGTGTGTGTGTGTGTGTGTGTGTGTGAATCATTATGCCAATGTTTTCCTGTAAATGTTATGCAAAATTTCCTTTTCTATGAATGTTATATACGTTCTTGTAGTTTGCTATTGGTACTTTTTTCTCCCCACAATGATTAATATTGGTGATGTTTATTCTTTCCCTTTCACCAAAATGACATGATTTGTATGATTTGTTTTCTTGATGGCAGTATGAGGCCTCTCAGTGATGTTTGCCGATTTTTCTTTATTCTGTTTGTTTTTGTTTGTTTTTCATTCTTCTTTTGTTTTTTTTTCTCCTCTGATTTTAATCTACTTGATTAACGTAATTATTTTCAGTGCATCTGCCTTTATATTAATGTTTGGGTGAGCTGTGGACTATGCATTTCTGAATACATATCTTTCTCTTTTGTTTAAATAATTATCAATATGTCCAGATTATTCATTTTGTTGAATGTATACCATCTTTTTTTTAGATATAGGTTGAACTGTCGGTATTGCTGGTTTGTGGGGGGTAGGGGATTGCTATTTTCAATTGATTAAAACAAAATTTTCTTAGCTATATTCCCTGGTCAGGGCAAAGGCCCGATGAAAAAAAAAAGATATATTTACTATGTAACCCTTGAAAAACAAAGATTATTCATTCATTCACTGATTCTCTCTCTCGTGTCTGCCTGTGCGTCTGTGTGTCTGTGTGATTTTGATGTTGTTGTTGCTTTTATGAGCTTGTTTCTCTTTTGTTATTGTTGTCGTTTTTCTAAAATTATTTTTTGGTTGGTTGGATTTGTTGTTGTTGTTATCTTGCTTTGTACCATGATCTTATTCCCTGATCAGGGCTGCCACTGGCTGTTAAAAAAGGCACATGAGTTTGTTGTTGTTGTTATCTTGCTTTGTACCATGATCTTATTCCCTGATCAGGGCCGCCACTGGCTGTTAAAAAAAGGCACATGAGTGCTTGTTCATTATCTTCGAAATAAAAGAATTTGACTTGAGTTGACTGTCTGTCTGTGTCTGTCTCTGTCTGTCTGTCTGTCTGTCTGTCTGTCTCTCTCTCTCTCTCTTCTCTCTCTCTCTCTCTCTCTCTCTCTCTCTCTCTCTCTCTCTCTCTCCTCTCTCTCTCTCTGTATTCTTTTTTCATATGCAGTAATCAACACAGAAATCAACGTCACCCAGCAAATAACTGCACATGCAGGCTGGCAAAGCAAAAAAATCGATATAGGCTGACTGCAAGCTGAAAAAAAGCCAGCCAGTTACTTAACCAGTGATTAGGCAAAAGAGAAAAAATGAAGAAAAAAAAGAAAGAAAGAAAGAAAAAGATACCCCCCCCCCCCCCCCCCAAAAAAAAAAAAAGTTATCTCTGTCAGAGCTGATGCCCCATGATACACTTGGAAGTGAACTCTGCTCACGCACAGAAGGTGGCGAACTGGTTGCCCAGTCCACATTTTCATTTCTGATCTGGTGGCCACTGACGCAAGGTCATGTTGTCTAGGCATGCAGTAAAATCCACACCATGCATCGTCGCCACATAGTGCAATTTCCCACCTGAGACTGCAGGTAACTTGTTTTATTTTTGTGTGTTGTAGGCTGGTTTATCATTCATGGTCATGATAAATGTTTGAAACAATGATACAAATATGGAGTTGATAAAGCTCTAGATCCCTTCTTGTAAAGCATATCATAACTTTTGCATTCTACCTACTCTGACACATGCAACCATTTCACGATAGCTTTAACAAATCCCAATTAGCGGGCGCGCACGCGTGCACACACACACACACACACACACCACACACACACACACACACACACACACAAACACACACACACACACACACACACACACACACACACACACACACAGATGTTATAATACTTTGCTGGGGTGATGGTGATTTCTTGCTGTTGAAGGCAGGGACAGGTAATTGATGAAACAGGAAGGGGCAAAATCTAAGGTTGGAAATCTGTACTGAGGCTGGATTTTAAAAAAAAAACAACAAAAAAACATATGAAGCAGGGGTGGGGGGACTTTGTATTCCAGATTGCAGAAAAAGCTGCTTAGATGATTATCATGGTGGGGCAAGATTTCCGTGTGCTCACCCCACTCCTGTTACTTTTTTTTCTCTTTTTTTTTTGTATTTCAAGGATAAAGGAATAAGTACTCGTGTGCTTTAAAAAATTACAACCAGTTCCCGTGTGCATTCGGTTTTGCAAATTGTCATCCATTCCTAGGGGCACAAGTGGCATTCTCTTCCGAAAATATGAAAGTTTTGAACATATCCTGCATGCTCCACACACAAGACTTTTGCTTTATGATATCTTTCACCTAAAGGACTCTCTGGGGAGTGTAGTGGACACATTATGTGAACAGGGAAAAAATCCCCGTGACCTATGGTAACTCCACCTGGCACGCCGATCAGATCATTACTGCAATTCTCTAATCCCAGGCTATTTCGTCCGATGCCATGCCCCCCCCCCCCCCCCCCCCCCCACCCCCCCCCTTAACTTTTTTTCCCCCAAGGCCTTTAATATGAGCAGTTGAGAGCACCGCACCAACAGTGTTTTGCTCAAGCTGAATCTGGTGGAAGCCACTCCTTTCCAAGTCATCAATGCCATGGACCATAGCCTATTTTTCTACCGCAGACGGATAGATCGTTTTTAACATGTGAACAGGATGTTATGCATGTTAAGACACAGGATCCCAAGCAAAAAAGATACCCCCCCCCCCAAAAAAAAAAAAAAAAAAAGTGATGGTGCTATTTGATTCAGATATGTTTCTAACCGTTTTTTGTTTTTGTTTTTACCCATATATTTACTATAGTACTCTGCCATACTTTTATTCTGATGACGGTATTATGTGTTGTTGTTGTTGTTGTTGGGTTGTTTTTGTTTCTTGGCTAGAGCTTCGAGATTCTCCAGTTGTAAGATGTTTTGGGTATGTGATTTATTTTGCTTCCATTAAGGGAGCAAGGTGACCCAGATTGTTGGAACAACAACAACAAAAAATTCAGATACAGACCTTTGTTTATGGGTCTTTTTATTCACAACTTAATCAGTCTTATGTGCTACAATTTTTATTTGCAAAACTTTTTTTTAAAAGAGAATCGGCCTTAAAGTAATATGAGTGTAGTGCCGCCAACGCCTTAATTGGCGGCCAAATTAATTTTTATTTCGAGGATAATAGAATAAGCACTAGTGTGCTTTTTGCTTCTTTTTTTTTACCACCAGTCTTGTGCAGTGCAGTGTGCAGTGTGCAGTTTTGTAAATTTTGTCATTGGTTCCGATGACAGTCTCCTTTCATGATATACGTGGATTTTTTTTTATGGTAGAGACCTTAAATCGGATAGTTCCGCGGAGACTGTAATAGCCTTGACCAAAACGGAATCATCTCCTTTACCAGTTGGCCATCAGGTCATAAGCGCAATATTCTAATCACTGATCGGTTTTACCGACACATTAACGTCTGAACTTGTCATACACATTTTCAAGCGTAAGTGCGCACATGCTTTGTGCTTTAAAAGTAACCGTTTAATATTACTAGGTAAGACATATCTGCACGCACACACTCGCACGCACGCGCGCGCGCGCACACACACACACATACCACACACACACACACACACACACACACACACACACACACACACACACACACACACACACACACACACACACACTGCACACTCTCTTGCACGTATTTTTTGTCTTGATTTTCAGACAACTTTGCAGTGTTCAGTCTTCAACCATGTCACCACACAGGCCACACATCTTGCCTTGTCAGGCCCATGTGGGTAGAGGGTGGGGAATGGCTGACACAGGAAACCAACAAAACTCTGTCAGGGTTTTGTTTTCTTGGATTCTGGGACATGGAAAATAGTTGGTCTTAAGTCTTTCGAGTGAGTGTTGTCTTTGATCAGAATCCTTCAGTTTTCAGGAATACGCTTGTGGGCTTCCACTTCCCAATGGACTGAGTTTAAATATGATAGGGTCTTATTTTTGTGTGAATGGCTCTGTCTCTCTGTCTGTCTCTGTCTGTCTGTGTGTCTGTCTGTGTGTGTGTGTGTGTGTGTGTGTGTGTGTGTGTGTGTGTGTGTGTGTGTGTGTGTGTGTCTGTCTGTCTGTCTGTCTGTCTGTCTGTCTGTCTGTCTGTCTGTCTGTCTGTCTGTCTGTCTGTCTTCTCTCTCTCTCTCTCTCTCTCCTCTCTCTCTCTCTCTCTCTCTCTCTCTCTCTCTCTCTCTCTCTCTCTCTTTCACACATACACCCACGCGCACACGCACGCACGCGCGCGCGCGCGCGCGCACACACACACCACACACACACACACACACACACACACACACACACACACACACACCACACACACTCACAATCACGTTTTGCAGGCTTCCAGTTCCCAGAGGACCAAATCTGAACATAGGGTCTTTTTTCGTGTGTGTGAATGGGTCAGCAGACAGGGAAATGAGCAGTTGCAGCAGTTCCAGTGTAGCAGCTTCCTTCAACAGGTTTACAGGTCTGTCTCCGGTGTACATTTCCGTCTGCTCTCATTGTGGTTTGCCCCTGGAGGTCTGTTTTTGTTTTTACTTTTACTTCGTTGGGACTTCACTGTCAGCCTGCGAATGATCACTGGGCACCGACTTCTGATTGCTTCAGCATTGCTTGCTAAAAATTAAAGTGAAATAAATGGGAATAAAATAAATGTGAATAAAACAGTAAGATAAAAACTAAAAACAAAAAATAAAATTCAGGAAAATAAAAATCTAAAAAAAGAGAGAAAAGTTGAGAAATAAAACAAAAAAGCTAGGATAGAATAAAAATGAAATAGAGATAAACTAAACTAAACTAAACTAAACTAAACTAAACACCATAAATTAGCCACAAAAAGAATAAAATAGAATGAATCAAATAGAACGGAGAAGCAAGAAATCTGACAGCAATCTAGGTGACAGTGATCTCGTGGTCTGAAGATACCACCACCTACAACAGCGGCTTTGAGACGGTGGTCCTTCAGAGGTATTGCGACTCGGTTGTCCCATTCCTTTTCTGAAAGGTTTCCTTATGTTGGGAATTGTGTCAATATGGTACTGCGATTTGGTCGTCCCTTTCCATTTCTGATAGGTTTTCCTTTGGATTCCACCATCCACAATGGCTTTGAGCTGGTGGTTATGAGGTATTGTGTACTGTGGTCGATCCCTGCGTTTCCTTGGCCTTCCCTCCCTTTATCAAACATGGGTCCTGACCTGGTGAGTGACCGTGTGGATCAGCGGGGAGTCGTCTTGTGGGGCCAGGTTCTGTGGATCATCTGACAGTCCTCTCCACGAATGTCTGCTCCATCAAGTTCTTGTGGGTGAGTATACAACTACAATTGACTGACTGATACATGATTTAATTTTAATTTTAAAAAATTCTTTTATATCAAGGATAATGGAATAAGCACTCATGTGCTTTTTTACATCCAGTCCCCGTGTGTGTAGTTTGTAAATCTTGTCATCTGTTCCCACCAGCACACGATGGCCTACTCTTACAAAAAGTGGAACAGGATTTAACGTGTGCGCAAGATGTTCTGCGTGTGTTCGCACACGGGGCCTTGATTTATAGTTTCATCCGAAGGACTTTTTTTTTTTTTTTTTTTTGGGGGGGGGGGAGGGTCAGCACTGATGCTAACTCCAGAGAAAAATCCCCTCGACCGGGAATCGAAACCGGGGTTGTCAAATTGCGAGCGCAATGTTCTGACCACTTGGCTATTCCGATTCAGATCTGTATAAGATTTTTATTTTTAGTTCTAGGTACATTTAGGAGGAGGAAAAAGTTTCCATTTTCTTATCATTTTGTTTTGCCTATTTTCTTTTTTTCTCACTCCTCAGCTAGAGCTCTGAGGTTTACCAAAGGTGAAGTTTTTATGTATGCAATAGTATTTTGCCCACCACTCAGGTAGCTGTGTTCCAACTTAGGGAAGATGTCTAAACACACTGGTGTACATGTAGTTAAACTAACATCATCCATTCTCACCGGAATGATGAGCCTGCTCTTCTGAAAGGCGGAACTGGTTTTAATGTGTGCACAAAATGTTCTGTGTGTTTGAACATGGACCGGGACTTATAGTCTCACCTGAAGGACTGAGTCAGCACTGAGTAGCCTACAGGAAAAATCCTTGAAAGGGAGTCTCCGTGGTGGCGCAAAGCAGAGCTCGATCCTGGGCCGTCAAATCACGTTTCCTCTGTTTTTTTTCCTAATTAAATTGAAAGGAAGACATGTTAGTACTTCATACTTGCTCATTCTTTACTTCTACTTTAGTCTTTTCTGTCTGACCTATCTCCTGGTTAAGTCTTTAATTTTGTAGTTTAGTGTTCATGGTCTTATCATTTTGTTGTTTTTATTTTCCACCTGATTCTAGCTTTGTGGTATTCATGCTTTACCAGGTACCAAATGAGATGGGAGAGTGCTGCTCGAGTCCAACACCACCAGGCACTTCTCATGAAAGGCAGCTAAGAGAAATCATCAGGTATCTTCAATTTTGTCGTCTTTTAGTCTGTCAGGTCTAGCATCTGTCTTTATCTTTGTGTGTTTGTCGCCATGTTTGTCCTCAGTTATGCCCATCTTTTTCTCTTTGGTTTCTGTCCTTGCTTGTGTTTACATTTCTGTCATTTTGTTTATTTCTTCCTGTCTATTGGGGCGCTTGTATTTCGTTTTTTTTAAATTTCTGTCTTTCGGCTTCTTGCCCTTATCTGTCTGCCTGTCTCGGGCATGAAAAAGTATAGAACATACACACACACACAAAATGTAGGAATACAATGTTAAGACAATTGACTAGAAAAGACATAAACTCGCTGTTTACGCATGTACGCATGCACTCACACACACTTGCTCATACATGTACGCGGCCGCGCGAACACACGCATGCATGTACACACCAACACACCCACGCACCCACACACCCACGCACGCGCGCACGCGCGCCACACACACACACACACACACACACACACACACACACACACACACACACACACACACACACACACACACACTCTCTCTCTCTCTCTCTCTCTCTCAATCAATCAATCAATCAATCAATCAATCAATCAGTCAATGAATATAATGTTATAAGACCATAGGCTAGAAAAGGCATAAAATTATTATACAAACGATTTTAAAAAATAAAACCAAAAAAGATATACTTAGTTCATGAGCATATGTTCACGTTTGATCTTTTTGTCAAACTCCATATATTCTTCTTCTTCTTCTTCTTCTTCTTCTTCTTCTTCTTCTTCTTCTCATTATTATTAAACTGGGAAGAAAGGATTAGGCTGGGAATTGAACCCAGTATCTCATGGTTTACTTGTCGGCAGGTGAGCATGATGTGAATGGAAATGATGGTATTATATTACTAGTAGTATTTTGAGACTTTACTTGAAAGGGCTACACTCTGCATTTTTTATCATATGCTCTGGAGTTGGTCGGGCCTTAAGATATAAACACCTGCAGTGTTGGTGTAATTCAAACATTTCTCAAAATTGCATCTGTAAAGTGGTTGATGCTCAACTTTGTGGTCCCGGTCTTCCCATTAAGCCTGTAGGGTTTGCTCTAGATAGGAGTAGGCTGGAGTTTAAAAAAAAAACCCAAAACACAATAAATGTGCCAATTATGGGGGTTGAAGTTGTGCATTAGGAACTAGGATTCAGATGTGTTAGTGACTGCACCACGGGAGGTGGTTGATTTAATGTTAGATTTTTTTCTCCTATTTTAAAGTTTGCTTTTTTTTCATTCAACCAGGTACCCTGTCAGCCAGAACAGTTCCAGTGAAATCCAAAATCAAATGGGACAGCTAAACCAGGCCATCAACTCGCCATCCAATGTCGTCTGCCAAAAATACTGTGCAGCTTGACTAGTTCTCAGAAAGAAAAAATCTGAGCACATTACTCGTCTCTTGCGATCTCTCCACTGGTTTCCTGTGCCACAGACAGTAAACTGTAAGATCAGCACCCTCTGTTACAGATGTCTCCACGAAACGGTACCCTCCCACCTCTGTGAATGTTTTCACCTGTACATTACTTCTCGTCCCCTCTGCTGAGCTGCAGATACCCTGTGTTTACTAGTACCTAGATATTCAACCAATCCACTGTTGGCCATAGCTATTTCTCATTTCTGGTCCAGTGATATGAAATCTCCCACTATTCCCTCAAAAGCCTACTTATGTCACTTTTAAATCCAGCCTCAAGACGTATTTATTCCAAAGCGAAGATTTCCCCTCCTGTTTCATTATCATAGCGATTCTTGCTTGTAACAGCCGAAATCTCCATCGCCCTGCCAAAGTGTAGAACCTGTGTGTGTGTGTGTGTGTGTGTGTGTGTGTGCATTGAGTTTGTTAAAAACTATCACTTGTTATTTGGCTGCATGTGTAAGAATATATTGAACGCAGCGCTTTTTTTTTTCAAGATATGTTATAACACTGTATAAGTTCCATTTATCATTATTATGATTATTACAATTGTGGGACTGGCAACCTTTTTTTTTATTTTTTTTTTTTTTAGATCATCCCCCCTCCCGTGAAATGGATCAAATGAAAGAAATAACCCTTATGAGAGTCTTCCCCTTGACACTTAATAATTTTCCATAGAAAAATATCCTAGTCATGAGATGATTTAAAGCAAGACTGTTGTTCATTGGTTATGGCAGATCTAGGCTCTGGCCACCACTGACAATTTTTATCAGAACAGATCAGATTTACAACACTGCATACACATGGCGTGCTGGATGTAAAAAAAAAAAAAAAAGCACACAAGTGCTTATTCCATTATCCTCGTTATCAAAGAATAAATACATAAAAAAGAATAAATAAATAAATAAATACCAGTCCAAGATCTGAGATCAGTTCAAATCTCAATAGATTTTTTTTTTTATGTTTATCAGAATTGGTAACATGTTTCACAGTATTGTGAACAAATATGTGTGATTTGCCAGTTGTATAACATTTCTAATTGGTTTGAAGCATCAAGTCCATCAAAGTTTTCAGATTAATTGAAAATCTCTCCTGTTCATTTTGAGGTTCATTGATAATGTATGTATTTTTACGTAGGAGACTGTTTTGCCCACCAGTAAGACGGAACGGGTTTTAACATGTGCGCAAGATGTTCTGCGTGCATTCGCACTGGGACTTCAGTTTGTGTGTGTGTGTGTGTGTGTGTGTGTGTGTGTGTGTGTGTGTGTGTGTGTGTGTGTGTGTGTGTGTGTGTGTTGTCTGTCTGTCTGTCTGTCTGTCTCTGTGTGTACGTGTGTGTGTACGTGTGTGTGTGTACGTGTGTACGTGTGTGTGTACGTGTGTGTACGTGTGTGTGTACGCGTGCGCGTGTGTGTGTACGCGCGCGCGTGTGTGTATGTGTGTAAAGGGGGGGGGGGGGGGGGTAATACTGGAAAAGAGACATAGTTGGAAAGAGGCAAGGAAGGGCAAGGGGGATGTAGGAGGGGTGCAGATGCAACATTTAGAGCAGTACGGATAGAAAGAGGGGCTGGCTGATGGGTTTCTTACATGGTTGTTTTTTTCGGGCTTTTTTTTTTTTAGATGACAGGTGTTTTGTTTTTTTCTTTCATGGTTTATTTCAGGCTCTTTAAAAAAAAAAAAAAACTTGTTCAAAAATATTTAAACCTGAAATCACTTATTATACAAAATTGAAAATTTGTGGAGGCCGAAGTCCAATGCATAGGCTTAGCTAGTGTTGATAGCGTTTGTGATTCAGACTTGAAATTCCATCTCTTGCGAGCTGGTATGGCCTTGAGGTCGGTGGGCCGATAAACAGATGGTATTAAAGACCATTGTGTCTATAGTACATACCATTTGTCTGTGTGCTATTGTGTCCACATGTATGCATTCTAACATTCAGACCGACCAGCTGACGGACAACCCTTACTGTTAACTGTTAACACTAACCCTAACACTACCTTTACCCTAAGCCTGGCCCCACATGTGGACACAAAAGGCAAGTGGACAACAGGTATATGCTGACACTATGTGTTGTGTTGAATTAGATTGTTACAGAGTAAATGGTTAAGCACAGGACTTCTTTACACTGCACTTTCGAAAACAAAGACAAAAATCATACGTGAACACTGATCAATATCAAATGTATGAAAATGATCATCATAATCAAACGCTAATTGTAGGCCTAATCATTTCATCACTCGGCAAGACCTCTGATGTTCACCAAAATTAGATTTTGTGGATTTGACCGCTTTTGCCCACCATAAAGGTAGGAGCACTCCAACTTCAGGAATGTGGTAAGATAATTATTATCAGATACTACCGCTAGGGAGGAGGGGTGTCAGAATTTTAGGGGGTGTTAGACTGCTCTGGTATACAGGAATGGGGAAAGAGGTGTAATGACCGAGGATGGGGATGATTTCTGTTTTGGGGATGATAAATAATTCATGTAAGTATTTTGGGGATAGTGTTTATCGTATTTGTATAGTGCGGTGTTAGGGGAAAGCAGTCGAACTTTGTGGTTCCGTTCAGGGGAGGGTGGGGTGGGGAGCATTTAAAATTTTTTTTAAAGATATTTAAAAGGAAAAGAGATTGTTTCAGAATGCATGATTAATTTGGAAGGGATGGTGAATCAAAAGAAAAACTTTTAAACAGAAGTAGGGGACACTAATTTTAGAATGCATCTTTGAATAGTCATTGGGGGAAGATACTGGGTGACAGTGGGTGTGCACTGCAGAAAATGGGCGTTACTAAAGAGTATAGGTAGACTGTTTTGGTCAGAGGGAATGAGTGGGGTGGTGTGGTGGTGTGGTGTGTGGGTGGTGTGTGTGTGTGGTGCGGTGCGTGTGTGTTGCGTGCGTGTGCGTGCGTGTGTGTGTGTGTGGTGGTGTTGTATGTGTATTTATTTCAGTTTTTTGTTCATTTTATATAGAGGATAATGGAATAAACACTTGTGTGCTTTTTATGTCCAGTCTGTGTATACAGTTTTATAAATTTTGCATCCGTTCCATTGGCACGCAATGGCCTACTCTTTCATGTATGTGTGTTCATTTATTTTATTATATTATTTCAAGAAATGGATAAGCACTTTTGTGCCTTTTTAGCATCCATCTCATGTGCATTCGGTTTTGTCAATTTTCACCTCCATTCTCACAGCGTGAGTAGGAAAGATGGACTTGTGCTTCAGGCCAATCTAAGGAATGGTATACCTCGCGGGTATTTCTCATCACCAGTGTAGGCTTTTTTCTTTTTTTTCCCCATTTTTTTTAATTTCGAGGATGATTTCATAAGCATTAATGTACTTAAAAAATTTTTTTTTACATCAATCCCCATGTATATGCAGTTCTGTAAATTGTCATTCCCACCGGCACACAATGGCCTACTCTTCTGAAAAGATTAATCGGTTTTAACATGATGTTCTGCGTGTGTTCACACACGGGACCTCGGTTTAGTCTCATCTGAAGGACTTTTGGGGAGGAAGGGGAGGGGGGGGGGGGGGGGGAGTGGAGTCGGCACTGAAGTTAATTTCAGATGGGAAAATCTCTTGAATGAGATTTGAACCCAGGTCAGTAGATCACAAGCACATCACTCTGATCACCAGGCTGTCCTGTCACTATACTGTGCAACAAGTACAAAAGTTAGTACCCCTTGTGTGTGTGTGTGTGTGTGTGTTGTGTGTGTGTGTGTGTGTGTGTGTTTTGGGGGGAGGTGGGGGTGGGAGATGTGAAGTGCAATATGGGCTTGCTGAAACGTGAATTTCAGTTCTGTGTGTGTGTGTTTGGTTTTAAATGTCAAATTGCTGGCTTTGCAGCAGTAACCAGTTTTTACTTTTAAAATAAAGAGCTATTTCGAAAGGATGGATGAGGAGGGAGTTTTGCAAAGTACATTGAAAATGTATTTTGATTTATATAAATTTGTTTGCTGTAATATATTATATATATATATATATTTTTTTTTTACAAATTTGCATTAACAAAAGGCATTTTTTCTTTTTATTTGACAAAATCTGGCATAAGACAACCATTTTTGCCTTTCATTCTATGTGTATAAGATTGCAGGCATCTTGTATTGGTTGTCCAGTTTTATTTCCTTCTCGCCTTTTGCTTTAGCCATAAGTCAGAGACATGCCCATTACCCAGGTCATAGCTCTCCCAGCCCATTGATAGACTGCTCCATCTGTATCTCTCCCAGCAGTCTTTGATTTCTATTGTCAGCTCAAATGCACTGTCAACGCCTCTTTTTTTTTTAATTGTGGAAAGTGATTAAAAAAAAAAAGAGAAGAGGTTGGAGGCCCCACAATGTCATCTAGGAAAAAAAAAAACATAAACAAAAAGAAACCTGAAGAATAACAGAAAAAGAAATCCCCCCCCCCCCCCCCAAAAAAAAAAAAAAAATCGGCTGCATTGGCAAGACTTGAAGGATTTGACTTTTGATCAGTGCTGAAAGCTGCATGATTTTTTGTCTGTTTTTTTGCATTTGTCCAACTTGTCACTCTTATTTCCATTTGTTCTTCGAGAATTGAACTTCACTTCAATTGTGTATTCGTTTCGGAATTCCAGTGTAGCAAATGTGGTGTAATGTATTCTTAGTTTCTAGCAGATCCCTGTGACAAGTGTAGTGCAAGGTTGTCATTGTTTTGTTCAGCCTTTATTCTTGCTCTTGTTTTTGTGCGCTCTTGAAACCTGGGTTGTGAAAAACTAGAAAATGGTATAAAATGTGATTTTTGTTTTTAGTAGTGCTTGGTTGTAAATGTTCACAAGTGGTTAACAAAACACTTGGCTGTATTAATGGTTTGGGTTGGGTTTTTTTTTTTTTGGGGGGCTTTTTTGGCTTTAAATCAATTTTAAGTAGAAGAAAAATGGCCACTTTTTTGTGCTTACCTTTCCTTTGAAACATTTAGCATATTTTTCTTGGACTTTACCAAAAGGCAAACATTGCTTTTATATGTACTCATTTTGTAGTACTGAGTGCAGCAGTGAGTATATTGCTGATACCCTTTTATTATGATTTTCTTTAAAATACAACACTGCCTTTTCTTGAATGAATTACATTATGCTCTTAAATTTACAGGTTTAGTAATGGATTTTTTCGGCATTTGATGTTTCAATATTTATTTAAGACTTAAAGTGACTCTGCTTATAGTCTTGTGTATTGGTTTACTTGAATGGAACCATTTTAGGATTTCCCACTTTTTTTTTTTATTTTTACTTAATGGAGGGATAATGTATGTGTGGTTGTTGCCTGTGATCAACTCTTGATCATTACAACCTGAAGGACATGGCTTCAAATCAGTCTTCAACTATCTTCTCTATGTGAGAAATTTTTAGACGGTGGTTTTTTAAAATTATATTTACAAAAATTATTATTGTAGACTTGTTTTAAAGTTACGCTGTTTATGCCCCTCACTTTGTTTACTCCCCCCCTCCAACCCCCTTTATTTTCAATTATTCCATGGTCAATGTTAGCTTTAGTATGTGCATTATTTAAAATGTATTGCATTCGAAGCTGCTTTTTAATTGAATTTACTCCATGAAAGAGTGAATTGGAAACCTCAGTTGCCAGCAGCATGTGAAGTTTTTATATTTGGATTGCATATATTATTAGTGTCTTCCTTGGCTCTTTGACCATTCCTTTAAAAAGAAAATTATTGCCTTGAACCCAGATAAACTTGTTCTAGAATCCCAACTGGAAATGTGCTTTTATAACCCAAATTATCATGTGATGAT
The DNA here is from genome assembly GCA_030674155.1 of Stramonita haemastoma. Taxonomy (NCBI): domain Eukaryota; kingdom Metazoa; phylum Mollusca; class Gastropoda; order Neogastropoda; family Muricidae; genus Stramonita; species Stramonita haemastoma. Next base: position 11,640,628 of record CM060344.1, read on the forward strand.
CAAATCCAATTGCTCAGTTGAATGAGTGGAGAAAATGTTGCATGGATCAAGAAAAATGTTTCATGTAACCAGTATTGCCTCTATTTTCTCTGTACATAGCTGATATAATTATTTACACATTGTTATGTCAATTGGTGAGCACACACCACTGGCGCTTGACAGTCCAGCTGACTTTTCCTGAGAAAAATACAAGCTTTTCGCAGTTGCTGCAACTAACCTGAAAATGTAATGAAATGAAAGCTTTGCACAACTTTAAAACTTGAAAGCTGTTTTTTTTGCAAATATATTTTTTTTAGTTAATGAGAAAATAGTAGAGGAAGAAAACATGCAGGTAACCACTTCCAACTTCTCAATCATTTGAAAATGATTAATCAAAGAATCAATTCCCCCCCCCCCCCCCCTCCCATTTTAGGAAATTAAATCCTTCAGTGACAGCATTTTAGGCATGAAGAACCACGCCTTTGGCCTGACCTGACTCAAATTTTGATTCCAGGACCGCCTTTGTCAGAGGTCCCAGTGGTGACTGAAGCTTCATTCACACTGGTTCCTTACAGCGAAACACTTTTCAGAATATAGACCTGTCAATTGCATTCACAAGAATATTAGATATTCCTGTGGCCTTTTTAATCTGCCATAAAAAGGCAGTGATAATTAGAAAGAAAATACATTTTAAAATTTTATGTTGCAAAACATAAAAAACCCTGTGCCCTATTTTATCAGTGTGTGCTTTCTGGCTGTAAAGATAACATGGCTGGAATGAAGCTTTTTGCCACTTCTGTGTTTTAAAAGCATATTGACATGAACATGTCACTGTGGCTTGAGAAATTTCAAATGATCGTTCTGGATTTAAAAAGCAATCAAGTCAGTTGGTCAGTCACTGTGTCACTGCTGGTCAGAGCATTGGGAAAAGCCTACCTCCCCCTTCAGACACTGGAGTAGGGTTGGGTAGCCAGCTCGCAGCTGAAAGAAAAACATTTTAGAATGAGGTGAAAAATATATTGCCAAAGCTTGATGAAAAATATAAAAAACATGACCAAGGTCTTTGTTCATAGTTCTGTTCATGAATGACTGTTTGCAAATGCATGTGTACGAGATCTTGGATGTATATACCTTTTTTATCTGTACTTCTCTCTCTCTCCCACCCTCTCTCTCTCCAAACCTCCCTCTCCCTGTTTCTCTGCCTTACTTTTCCCCCTTCCTTACATTGAAAAATACCCAATCAGAACTGCAGCAAATATGTATGAACAACTCTGACCCATTCAGATGAATTCAAATGCCTGTCAGAAATGAACATTCATTGTACAAGATATTACGTCCTCTTTAGAATGTTCACTTTACATAATGTAAGTTCTCCAAAGTATGGATTCAAACGTATTCAAAATTATACTAAATCGCTTTAAAATGCATCATCAGATTTATCAGAACCTTAGCACACAAGCGCATGGATTCAGTGATATACGGCATGTACTATCTTGGACAAAGTCTCATGATCCCAAGAACCTATAGGCTATTTTTTCTCCTGCACTTTACAATTCAGTGCCTGCAGATAATCTTGTCAAAGTTTTTGAGGAAAAATGATGAAAGAAAACCCTTTTCCTGGGGGCAGAAGTTTAAATATTGATCATTTGCATCAAATAGGTAACTTTTTATAATTATAAAAGTGATGTACATGTCGCATGTCAAAAACATATCTTATGCTTAACAATGCTATGTGTGGTTTGTTTTCATTGAACTGTTGATTATTTTATTGTATACTACCTCCAGTCATGGCAGATTTCAAGGCTTGAAATTCAAGCTGCTCTCCCCAGGGAGAGTTCATTGCCACAAGAGCAGCGCCAGCCACCCCCACCCCCCCCCCCCCTTTTTCTTTTTTTAAATTTCCTCTTTGCAAATGTATTTGCTTTCTTATGATAGTTGCTTTTTTGTCAGGACTTTTGCCAGGGACACAGCTATTTTTGCCATGGTTCTTCTTCATTGAACACTCAGACAGCAACTATTGTTGAGTTAAAATATTCATGAGCAAAAATGCATTGTGCTGCCATTAAGCGAATGACAAGTCAGGCCCAGCGTATCCAACTTCTGCATATGGGTTCTTAGTGCACTAAATATGCATCAATGTTCATCCCTTTTTGCTTTTTTTCTTCCATCGAGTCAACATAAAAGAATCAAACCTTTGTCAAAAGTAAGTGTATATGTAACAGTGTGAGTAACTTATCTTTCTGCAATTTTCTCCCCAAAAAATATTGAAAATGCACATAAAACACACATACCTATTTCACACGCTCCAAGCACAGAGCACAGAAACCATCAAATGTGTATCCTTGTTTTATTAATTCTTTCTTTTTCTCTTTGTCCTGCCTCCTCATACATTCAGCAACATGTGTTCCTCTCATGTTCATCATGTACCCACACAAAGCCTCAGTCACACTCCTGTCACACTTTGAGAGCTGGCAGTTTACAGACCAGCCATAGTTCTATCAGGTCTCTGTTAGGCCACCACCCAGAACAGACTCTGCACTGCTGCTGGGTTACTGTGGTGGTGGTGCTCAGAGCTATGGTCTCCACTCCTGTCAACAGACAGTTCTTCAAGCTTTTCCAGCTTTCTTCTATGACACTGTTTGCAGCTGATGATGTCCTCGATAATGTGTTTTATCAGTTAAACACATAAAATAGTATTAAAAAAATGAACACATCATAAAATTCAACCTTAACTGATAAAAAAAAAAAAAGAATGTCATGAAACTGATACCACAATTCGGGTAACAAATGAACGATTCACAAACGCAGGTAAAACTGAACAAAGGAAGAAGAGGAACTTGTACCAATGTACACTGTTCAACACAATCCAAAAACTGCACAACAGAAGAGCATGCACACTGTTCACAATATCTTTTTTACTGTTGTTGTTGGTGGTGTTGTTGTTTTATAGTCACTTGCTAAGGGGAACAAAGTCAATGTTCACTATACACAGATGCCCGACACTGCAGGAGAGAAGACGATGCAGATGCATGTGGACCACTGTAGAACACGCGGTGAAGGTGACGGGTCGTCCTTTCTCTGCCACACTGTCATGCACCTTCTCCACATCACCCCCACTCCTCTCACTGTCAACATCATCAACAACAACAAACGCATTACAGTCAGAACAACACAACCAACCACACACACAAATCATATCGAATGCACGCAGAACATCTTGGGAAAAAAATATGTTTGCATTTGCGTTTCTTGAGCACACGTTAAATCCTGTTCCGCTTTTCGGAAGAGTAGGCCATTGTGTGCCAGTGGGAACAGATGACAGGATTACAAAACTGTATACACAAGGGGACTGGATGTAAAAAAGCACATGAGTACTTATTCCATTATCCTCGATATAAAAGAATAAATGAAATGAAAAAACAGAAGAGAAAATGAAATATCATAAATCATACTGTTTATAGCCCCCACAAACCACAAAGGCCAAACAAGACTGTCACCTCAATACACTGTTTCAGTAATTCCAGCAACATTCACTTTCCCGTTCAAAACCAACACCTGCTCTCATCATTCACCCTGGGCTGGCCGTCAGTATGGAGAAAAGTCACAGTAAAAAAAAAAGTCTACGCTCATCAATTTCAGCCAAAATTTGTCTTTGCACCTAGTGTTTATCAAGAATGCTTTCATTTGTTCTTCTGTCTGACCATAGTTACGGATATTGTCAGACTGTGCAGATATCCAACAATATCCATACATATCATTTTTTTCCCCACACTTATTCTTTACAAATATTTTCCATGGCATGAGAATAAAACTTGTTCCTAAAAAGTAGAAAGTGTGGCTTATACCACAGTGTAGCATACACACATGTATTTCTTTTCAACTTGTTCACTGAAGAAAGAGTGTGGCTTATACGACAATGCTTCCCACAGTCGGATTATGGCTACCTTCATCGAAGGAAAAAAACAGTCACATACACAAAATCTCACCACTGGTGAACCTCAGAGCTGTTACTGAGGAACAACCCCCCCCCCAAGGTGGTTCATACATGGCTTCCTTCAATGAAACTAAGAATGTGCCTTACATCTGTAGCTAGTTTCTGGTCTATCAGACAGGCCACATGGGTAGAGTGTCCATGTAGTGTGTTGTGCCCATACACACCTGTCCATGTAGTGTTGTGCCCATACACACCTGTCCATGTAGAGTGTTTGTGCCTCATACACACCTGTCCATGTAGTGTTGTCCCATACACACCTGTCCAGTAGAGTGTTGACCCATACACACCTGTCCATGTGAGTGTTGTACCCAACACACCTGTCCTGTAGTGTTGTACCCATACACACCTGTCCAAGTAGAGTGTTGTACCCATGCACACCTGTCTGCACTGTGATATAGTGTGTTGTACCCATACACACCTGTCCATGTAGTGTTGTACCCATACACACCTGTCCATGTAGAGTGTTGTACCCATGCACACCTGTCTGCACTGTGATATAGTGTGTTGTACCCATACACACCTGTCCATGTAGTGTTGTACCCATACACACCTGTCCATGTAGATGTGTTGTACCCATACACACCTGTCCATGTAGTGTGTGTACCCATACACACCTGCCTGTAGTGTTGTACCTACACACCTGTCCATGTAGTGTTGTACCCATACACACCTGTCTCACTGTGATATAGTGTGTTGTACCCATACACACCTGTCCATGTAAGTGTTGTACCCATACACACCTGTCCATGTAGAGTGTTGTACCCATACACACCTGTCCATGTAGAGTGTTGTACCCATCACACCTGTCCATGTAGTGTTGTACCCATACACACCTGTCCATGTAGAGTGTTGTACCCATCCACTTCCATGTTGTACCAGCACCTGTCATGTAGAGTGTTGTACCCATCACACCTGTCCATGTAGAGTGTTGTACCCATACACACCTGTCCATGTAGAGTGTTGTACCCATCACACCTGTCTGTACTGTGATATAGGTGGTACCCTACACACCTTCCGTTTACCCATCCACACCTGCCAGTGGTGTTGTCGCCAGCACAACCGTCCACTGTGTTGTGGTTGTACCCACACACCCTGCTGTAGTGTTGCACCATCACCGCCTGAGTTGTACGCAACACACCGCCTGGGTGTTGCCTACCCACAACCCTGTCCATTAATGCACACCACAACCCCTGTTTAATTGCACCCACACACCGCCTGTGTTATTGACACCACAACCGCCTGGTTTATGCACACCACAACCGCCTGGTTTATGCACACCACCAACCGGCCTGGTTTAGCTCCTACCACAACCGCCTGGTTTAATGCAACACCACACCGCCTGGTTTATCTGCACACCACAACCGCCTGGTTTATTGCACACCACAACCGCCTGGTTTAATGCACACCACAACCGCCTGGTTTAATGCACACCACAACCGCCTGGTTTAATGCACACACAACCGCTGGTTTAATGCACACAACAACCGCCTGGTTTAATGCACACCACAACCTGCCTGGTTTAATGCACACACAACCCCTGGTTTAATGCACACAACTGCCTGGTTTTATGCACACAACTGCCTGGTTTAATGCAAACTGACTGGTTTAATGCACACAACAACCGTCTGGTTTAATGCACACCACAACCGCCTGGTTTAATGCAAACAGCCTGGTTTAATGCACACCACAACCGCCTGGTTTAAGGCACAACACAACTGCCTGGTTTAATGCAAACAGCCTGGTTTAATGCACACAACTGCCTGGTTTAATGCACACAACTGCCTGGTTTAATGCACAACACAACCGCCTGGTTTAATGCACACCACAACCGCCTGGTTTAATGCACACAACTGCCTGGTTTAACGCACACAACTGCCTGGTTTAATGCACACCACAACCGCCTGGTTTAATGCACACCACAACAGCCTGGTTTAATGCACACCACAACCACCTGGTTTAATGCACACCACAACCGCCTGGTTTAACGCACACCACAACAGCCTGGTTTAATGCACACCACAACCGCCTGGTTTAATGCACACCACAACCGCCTGGTTTAATGCACACCACACCTGCCTGGTTTAATGCACACCACAACCGCCTGGTTTAATGCACACCACAACCGCCTGGTTTAATGCACACCACACCTGCCTGGTTTAATGCACACCACAACTGCCTGGTTTAATGCACAACACAACCGCCTGGTTTAATGCACACCACACCTGCTTGGTTTAATGCACACCACACCTGCCTGGTTTAATGCACACCACAACCGCCTGGTTTAATGCAAACAGCACAACCACCTGGTTTAATGCACACCACAACCGCCTGTTTTAATGCACACAACCACCTGGTTTAATGCACACTACTACCTGGTTTAATGCACACAACCACCTGGTTTAATGCACACTACAACTGCCTGGTTTAATGTACACCACAACTGCCTGGTTTAATATACACCATAACCGCCTGGTTTAATGCACACACCTGCCTGGTTTAATGCACACAACCGCCTGGTTTATTGCACCCAACTGCCTGGTTTAACGCATGTATGCACAAACAAATGCGCACATATTGAGTGCAATTCCAGTAACAGGCGGTTACACTGTGAAAATCAAACTACTTCATCACAAGCACTGGTACCATCTCTCTCAATCAGCACACACTGACATGTATTAGTAGTGCGAGTATGCACACAGGTATTCACGAACGTGATATGTGCACAAGAGGATTGGAGCTTACATGTAATTTCTACGCACGGAATGAACATACCCAGCCTGCTCCTGCAGAGGGATGGACTCCACCAGATTAAATTTTCCCAAGGGACTCGGCCTGGAAAATTCAGTGCTGTGCCCCAGTGACTCCTCGGGGAGTTAAGAGAAAGGGGAGGGAACTGTACTGTAGGCAACTTGGTTGCAGAGAGAAACTGTGCATGTGTGCGTGTGTGTGTGTGTGTGTGAACATCTCCACTTCGTGCAACCTTTCCCATACACCTCCAGGAGTTCCTGGGGCAATGTCTTCACTTCTTCAGGCCGTGTGTGTCTAGGGCAAATTGAACATGTCACAGGGTGCATGCTGGGTTCACCCCAAAATCAACGGCCTTGACTGGCCTCACATTGTATGGAAAGAGGATGGGTTTCTAACATGTGCACAAGCTGTTCTGCTAACGTTTGCACACAGAACCTCAGTCTGGACTCAACTGGTGGATTCACAGGGGAGTGGAGTCAGTACCACTGTTAATTGGAATAGCCTAGTGATCAGAACATTACGCTCGCAATTTGACAACCAGGGTTCAATTCCTGTTTGAGAGGATTTTTCCTCTGGAGTTAACATCAGTGCTGACTCCACTCCCCCCAAAAGTCCTTCGGATGAGGCTATAAACCGAAGCCCTGTGTGCGAACGCACACAAAACATCTTGCACACACGTTAAACCCTGTTTGGCTTTTCGAAAGAGTAGGCCATCATGTGCCGGTGGGAACAGATGACAAGATTTTCTAAACTACATACACACGGGGACTGGATGTAAAAAGCACATGATTGCCTATTCCATTATCCTCTATATAAAATAAATAAAAAATCAATCAACTCCTGATGAGAAATCCCCTCATGTGGACACCTAGCAGGGACTGGAGCCCTGCCCCCTTGTGTCCCCATAGTGTGTGTGTGTGTGCGGACAGAGCGCAGGCAGGCAGGCAGAAAGACAACGCACCAGGGACTGGAGCCCTGCCCCCTAGTGTCCCCGTAGTGTGTGTGTGTGTGTGTTGCGGACAAAGCACAGACAGGCAGAAAGACAACGCACCAGGGACTGGAGCCCTGCCCCCTAGTGTCCCCGTAGTGTGTGTGTGTGTGTGTGTGTGCGGACAAAGCACAGACAGGCAGAAAGACAACGCACCAGGGACTGGAGCCCTGCCCCCTAGTGTCCCCGTAGTGTGTGTGTGTGTGTGTGTGCGGACAAAGCACAGACAGGCAGAAAGACAACGCACCAGGGACTGGAGCCCTGCCCCCCAGTGTCCCCGTAGTGTGTGTGTGTGTGTGTGTGCGGACAAAGCACAGACAGGCAGAAAGACAACGCACCAGGGACTGGAGCCCTGCCCCCTAGTGTCCCCATAGTGTGTGTGTGTGTGTGTGTGCGGACAAAGCACAGACAGGCAGAAAGACAACGCACCAGGGACTGGAGCCCTGCCCCCTAGTGTCCCCCTAGTGTGTGTGTGTGTGTGTGTGTGTGTGCGGACAAAGCACAGACAGGCAGAAAGACAACGCACCAGGGACTGTTCCCGCACCATGTCCAGCTCTCTCTCTGCAGCCATGGCCTCCGCCTCCATGTTGTACAGCCCTGAATACCCGTCCCTTGGCATCCCTGACCCTGAGGAAAAAAAACAGCAGCCACCTTCACACACTGACCCTCATATACACTGGCCCTGCAACACAGTGACTCTGCAACACACAGTGACCCTGCAACACACAGTGACCTTCACACACAGACCCTGCAACACAGTGACCTTCACACACACTGACCCCGCAACACAGTGACCTTCACACACATACCCTGCAACACAGTGACCTTCACACACAGACCCTGCAACACAGTGACCTTCACACACACTGACCCTGCAACACAGTGATCTTCACACACACTGACCCTGCAACACAGTGATCTTTACACAGTGACCCTGCAACACAGTGACCTTCACACACACTGACGTTCACACACACACTGACCCTTAAACACAGTGACCTTCATACACACTGACGTTCACACACACCCTGACCCTTAAACACAGTGACCTTCATATTCACTGACTGCAACAGTGACCTTCACACACACTGACTGCAACAGTGACCTTCACACACACTGACTGCAAGTGACCTTCACACACACTGACTGCAACAGTGACCTTCACACACACTGACTGCAACAGTGACCTTCACACACACTGACTGCAACAGTGACCTTCACACACACAGACTGCAACAGTGACCTTCACACACACTGACCCCCCTCTCCACGCCACTGGAATGGTCCATTGGAAAGGCAATGACCGATACAAATGGTTCCAGTACCGTCGCAGGAGCCACCAAAATGTTGCCATATACCTACAGCCCCGAACCGCCCTGGGACACAACTCCCCGATTTTTCCTCAGGGATGGTGTCTAAACACGACACCTGTGTGAATGCTGGTTTTTTAAATATAATTTTGTCATCCACTCCTACCGGCACACTTTGGCCTGCTCTTCTGAAAGGCGGAACAGGGTTTTAACGTGTGCGCTAGATGTTCTGCGTGCATTCGCACACAGGGCCTCGGTTTATAGTCTCATTTGAATGACTCCAATAATTTGCTAAATCATAAAAAGAAAGCCATGCACAGATGGCAAACTGTTGTCAGATCTTTGCCACTTGCACTGATGCCTTTACAGTTCAGTATTTGACAAGATTCCTTTTTCTTTATTCTATTTACAGAGCATTGAACTGATTACAGAAAAGTGATTGAAATGTGTTGAACGAGAGAGAATGTGAGTTGGTTTGAATGATGGTAAAAAGCTGTTTGATGGGGAAAAATGGTGATGAACGAGTACTGGTCAGCAAAAAAGTTGAGACAGTGGTCAGTGTCACTCACACCCACACTTCACTGGTGTCCAGCACATCCACAGGCATCAATGGCACTCCAGCACACAATGCCACAACACACACACCAGACACAGACATGTCACACATCCCTGCCCCCCAACACACACACTACAGACACACCATACAGACCAAAACATGCCACACACACAACACGCGCGCCACACACGCACACACACACACACACACACACACACACACACACACACAACATACACACCACATCCCCCCCTTCCATACACACATACACACACAACACACACACATACACAAGATTCAAGATTTAATTCGCCTTTGACCCCTCTTGGGGCATGGAGGATTTCAGAAAACAAAATCAACTGTAACATATATGATTTGCATTAATAGAATACGTTCATACACAGAAATAAAAAATATAGTCAACCTTTTCATTAATGTCATGCAACTTTACCCTTAACTATGAATTTGCTAAGCACACATACACAAACACCCCCCCCCCCCCTAAAAAACACAACACATCAGTGGTGATTACCCCGAGCAGCTCCTCTGGCTCTGAAGCCGCCTCTTCCTCGCCCTCCTGGCGACGGTCGTCCTCGGCCCCCTCCTCCTCTCACATACACCTGCCCTCCTCTTCCTCCCCTCTCCAGTCCTCCTCTGGGAGACATTCCTCTCGGCCCTCCTCTTCCTCCCCTCTCCATTCCACCTCTTCCTCCCCTCTCCATTCCTCCTCCTCTTCTTCCTCCTCCTCTTCCCATTCCTCCTCCTCTCCCTCTTCCTCTGCCCCTGACCCCGTCTTCCTGAGGGTCACGCTCCAGGAAGGAGCGCCGCGTGCCCCTTGCATTGGGGGCTATGGTGCGTGGGCTGGGCTGGCCCCGGGGGATGCCCCTCATGCCTCTGGCGCCAGCCCGCGCCAGGTTCCTGCTCTTCAGCCACATGCGAGCCACCACCTGCTGGGGGTCCTCTCCCTCCCCCTCCCCACTGTCCCCTCTCGCTTTCTTCGCAGCCTGCTGATTCTGCTGGTGCTCCTCGGACGGGGCCCTGTCAGGTTTTCGCTTCACGCCCTGTATCTGCTGTTCGTTGGCTGGGTGGACAGAGACAGTAGGGGGGGGGAGTGGGTGGTTTGGGAGAGAAGATGAGATGAGATGAGATGAGTTTGAGATGAGATGAATGAGATGAGATGGGGTGTGATGTGATGTGATGTGACATGACAAAGGACAGATGTGACATGACGAGATGAGATGTGACAATACATGACAAGACATGACAAGATGACCTGAGAAGACAATCATGACAAGATGAGACAAGATGTGACATGACAAAGTGGCATGACAAGACAAGACAAGATGACATGACAAGATGTGACATAACATGACAAGATGTGACGTGACAAGACATGTCATGACAAGACAAGACCCTGCCACTCTTGGATGATCGAACAATGTCTACGGACGCAGCAACTGTACTTGGTACTTCACAGAAAACCAAAACCAAACCAAAACAAAAAAAACATGTCAAGTGAGACAGCCTGCCACTCTCACAACTCTGACAAAGTCTGGCGCAATTTCACATCATCTTGTCTGCATTATATATCAAGTAAAACTATGAACAACAATCGGGTAATTTCTCACAACAGTGGTGGTCCATGACATATGTATAGAACTACACAACCTGATTTCTCAACAACAATTTACAACATGTTTTTGTGTAATTCAGAGAACTACACAACACAGGATAATTTCTCACAATAATCTACAACATATTTACGTTACTGTAAAGCCCCAGAGTATAATATTTCACAATAATCTACAACATCTTTGAGTATTATTGAGAACTACACGGCATAACTTTCTCACAATAATCTGCAACATATTTGTGTGATATCAAGAATTACACAGCGTAATTTCTCATGATAATCTACATCTTTGTGTGATATTGAAAACTACACAGTATAATTTATCATGATAATCTAGAACATAATTGTGTAATATTGAAAACTATACAGTATTATTTCTCACAATAATCTACAACACATTTGTGTAATGCGGAAAATTACACAGCATAATTTCTCACAATAATCTACAATAGATTTGTGTAATGCACAGAACCATACAGTATAACTTCTCACAACAAGACACCAAACTAGACCTGACGCTCTGAAGGCAATTCAGTACATGCCCGCTCGACGGTAAATGACGACAGAATAAAACCACTCACCTTCTCTCTTCTCCTCCTGGTCCACTGAGTGTTGCTTCTTGGCGTCTGCAAAATAGACCACACAACATTCAGCCAGTCATCAGACTGATAACTAATGGTCCCTACCTACCTACAGCCTCAATTCCATTTCAGGAAACATTTTACAATAAAAGAGAATACACAAATAAAGAAAAAAACAACTAAAGATAAAAATAGCAGTCAAGTGGCATTTTTTTATCTAAGACAGAAAAGGAAAAAGATGAGAACACGTGATACCAAATGAAGGACGTTGTGACGATGAGAGTCAGAATCACAGCTCTATCGTGCTCCGAGAGAGAGCATGGGAGATAAATCATGTACAGAGATAACAGACAGGCATGAAGGAAAAGATTGTGAGAAGCAGACAGCAGTGGCGCAGGAGAGGAGGATAGTGTACAGCAGACAGCAGTAGACAGACAGGTAGGCAAGTGTGACAGACAGCAGACAGACAGGTAGGCATAGGTGACAGATAGGTAGGCAGTGTGACAGACAGCAGCACACAGGTAGGCAAGTGTGACAGACAGCAGACAACAGGTAGGCAAGTGTGACAGACAGCAGACACACAGGTAGGCAAGTGTGACAGACAGCAGACACACAGGTAGGCAAGTGTGACAGACAGCAGACACACAGGTAGGCAAGTGTGACAGACAGCAGACACACAGGTAGGCAGGCAGCGTCCTTACCGTGCAGTGTACCCAGGGTGGTGGCCATCGGCACATCGTTGCCATTGACCAGGATGCCGTCAAAGAGTTCCATGTAGCCCTGAGCCCCCAGCGGGGAGACAGTGGTGAACACCGCCGTCCTGAAACCAAGCCACACCCATCTTACTTCCTCCCCTCACCTCACCTCACTAATGCACCTGACATACCCCCCCCCCCACAGCTGTCAGTTTGCCTCACTTTCAGCTGATTTCCATTCCAGCCTCTTCACTGGCTGCCTGTCTCACAAAGAGTGAGGCATAAGATCAATACCCTCTGTTTCAAATGTCTTCATAAATCTGCACCCTCCTATCTCTGTAACTGTCTTCACGTGTACACTCCATCTTGTTATCTTTGTTCAACCACCAATACTTTGTGCTTCCGAACACCCAGATTCAAACAAACCACTTTTGGTCGTCACTCTTTCTCTGTTTCTGGTCCATTCACCTGGAATGACCTTCCTCTCTCACATCGCCAAAAGCCTACATTTGACACTTTCAAATCCAGCCTCAAAACGTATTTATTTCCTACCTGATGTCCCCCTCATGTCTTTTCCTGCTTTTCAACAGCAACTTCATCTCCACCACCCTTCCTTAATGTGTTGTGTGTGCATGTGCATGTGTGTGTGCTGGGTGCATGCTGGGTACGTCTACGTCACCCACCCCGCTGGCCATGGCTGGCCTTCTCTTCTTTACAAGAGAAATAGCATTTAAATATATGCGCAAGTGAGATAGCGTTTTAAAATACAGTAAAGTGAGATAGCGTTTTCACACATGTACAAAAAGTTAGCGTTTTGACATAGGCACAAGAAGCTACATGGTGTTTTGAAAAGACGCACAAGAAGCTACATGGTGTTTGAAAGACGACAAGAAGCTACATGGTGTTTGAAAAGACACACAAGAAGTTCAGCGTGTATTCCCACACAGCACCTCCATCCACTCTCTCATTCATAGAACTGTGCTGGAGTGGAGTCGGTGCCCATTTTAAGTAAGGGGAAACAACCCCTTCACCTAACACCTCAACCACCTGCCCATGAACACATTCCATGGTCTGACCACTTGGCTACCCTGTCCTGACCCTGACGGCCATGCTATTCACACAGTGAATAAATCCAACATCACTCAGTCAAGAGTGCTAAATTTAGAATGCCCTTTCATTTTACCTAGTCCAAATGTGGTCAGTTCTTGCTGTAAATAGCACCAGCTGGCCCCCTCTGGGCTGGGGTGGGATGGATGAATTAGCAGCTGAGAGGAGCTGAAAGTGGGGAAAGTTACAGCTGTGCTCACCCAATGCCGTCCTCTGCTTTCTGTCGTGACGTCAGCGTTGACAACAAGATGGCCTCCAGGATGTTGTCAGGAACAGCGTCTGGAACGTTGCTGAGGAAGATCTGCTTGTCCTTCTCCGTCAGAGTGTGACCTGCACATGAACATTGACCTCACATGGCTGAAATAATGCGGGGTTTTGGGGTTTCTTTTTTTTTTACATAAATATAAGACTTTTTGTGTGTGTGTTCCTTAACACTTTCTACCCCGTGTACGGATTTATCTGTACCACGCAATCATCTCCCCTGGACGGGGTACGGATTTATCCGTACCACAGCAGGTACTTTCACTTTCGCCCTCCCATTCTGTTCTATTCTCACATGGTCATTTTAGCTTGTTGTCTTTAGCTGCCACGTTAGTTGCACATCACTCACAGCTAATTTACATATAAATTGAGCGTGTTTTTGTTGTGTTTATTGATGTTTTACATGTCATATGCTTGTAGTATGGCTTTGGTACATCAGACTTTCACTGCTGACAAAGTAACAGAAGTTTTAAACGAGTTATTACGTTGCCGATAAAGATCGTGTTTTGGATAGAGATCGTGAGAGCTTTGAGTCTCGTGATACTAACTGTGTGCCACTTAAGGAGCGAGATAGGCCAGCTGAAAGGGAAGGGGGGGGGACTGGGGAGGGGCGTGGCCTTGGTACTGTGAGTACCGCTATGATAAACACCAACTGTTTACATGAAAATGAACTACAAGCCACCTGGTTAAGTGCAAAACATTCTGTACATATGTATAAAGTAGTGTAGAAAAGTTTAGGAACTTACTCGGACAAGGGAAGAAATGTTATCTGTATATTCCATGATCATGATTGTGACAGTGTAGTGTGTACAGTTCAGTGGTTCCCATTGATTATATTAATTCGATGGGATGCTGGAAGAAAACTTGTATAGTTCCTATGTTTGTCCCTGTTTATTTGTGATTCTTGTTAGTTTTTTTGTTGTTGTGTTTTATTTGTTGCATGCATTGCGTAAAAATCATAAGCCCATCAGTGGGATCACCACTTAAAATCAGAGCAATTACGTAATTTGACACCATAATTAACATATTCTTTTTTATGCAATATAGATTTTTATGCACGCATATAATGGGCAGTCATTTACCCACACAATGCAATAGTTTCATAAGAAATGGGCTTCAAACAAAAAAGATATGATGATTTTACTATGATGACCCAGTGCACACTGCACTCAGCTGCTGCAGGGCTGGTCCACAGAGACTGCAGTGCAGCTGCACTCTTGGGGTACAAAGTGTTAAGTACAGCTCTGAGGTTCACCAATAGCGAGAGTTTTGCATGTGCAACCAGAACATCTTGCGCACACGTTAAATCCTGTTCACTTTTCATAAGACTAGGCCATCATGCGCAGGTGGGAACAGATGACAAGATATACAAAACTGCATACACATGGGGACTGGATGTAAAAAAGACATGAGTGCTTACTCCATTATCCTCGATATAAAAGAATAAATACATGAAAATAAATAAATCAACACACACAACACAAGTACAGCTGCATGTATCTATGCTCTTAGTGTTCCCTCCCCCCCCCCCCCCCCTTTAAATCCCCTTCCTTAATACACCCTCCTGCTGAAAAAAAAGGAGTAGGCCAAACAAACAAATTACCTGGTTCATGGCTGAATGCGGGGAGCTTCACTGGATTCTGTCGCACTGCAAAGTTCACTGAAAAATACACCACCACCACAGCCAGTAAATATACACATGGATACATATATAATATATATATACACTTTTTAACAAGAGAGAACAAAATCCTGCTTTTTGAGGTTTTTTTTTTAACAGATTGAGGAATCAAAATATCTTGGAAAGAAAAAATTTAACAGTGGTTTCCCATTCACCCCCCTCCCCCCAAACCTGCCTTTTGCTGAAAGGTAGGCCGGTGATGCCCATTGGCATGGATGACAAACAAACATGCCTAGCATGCACCCTGCTACCTAGGGAGGGATGGGCTCTGCCAGTTCAGCTTGGTGAAGACTCTGGGGTTGTGTGTGTGTGTGTGTGTGTGTGTGTGTGTGTGTGTGTGTGGTGTGTGTGTGTGTGTGTGTGTGTGTGTGTGTGTGTGTGCGTGTGTGTGTGTTTGCGCTTTATGTGTATGTGTGTGCTTTATGTGTGCATGCATGGATGTGTGTATACATGTGTATAAGTGTAAGCATGCATGGATGTGTGTATGTGTGTGCTTTATGTGTGTGTGTCCTGTCTTCCAGTGTTCATTTTGCCTTGTGCAAAAATGAAACTATTGTACTTCAAAATTTCTTTATTGTGACATCAATATCTATAAATATCAATATGAACAACAACAACAATTCCCTTCAAAGGAGGTCAGCAATGCAGAAAGCTGATGACAAAAGATCAGTCATATCAATATCAGTATGTATACATGTATACATCTGTACCACAAAATCAGTCGCATTATACAGTCGCATTATACACCTGATCACATTTACATTTTACGCAGATGGGGGTCAGGTTGTCAATTTCAAGATTTTGATTTATCCACTCTTCTACTTTGTGAAGTATCAAGCATAGTAGTGTTTCCTTTTGCTTTAAAATGCGTTTAAAAAACACCCAAGCCCTCATCCTGACCATCATTTACGATGCAACGTTTTGTCAGTTTGTCATCTTGTCACTTCCTTGTGTCTACCATTTTCATTTGCTATAATGTTTCATATAATTTTCCGTTTTTCAATCTGGCTTCTCCAAAAAAAAAAGAAAAGTATCATTTACTAATCTTTTTGTTTTTGTATTTTGTACAACTTTATGTCACAGCAGATTTCTCTGCGTGAAACTCGGGCTGCTCTCCTCGGGGAGAGTGCGTCGCCACATGTGCAGTCCCTACCCATTTTTTTTCTTGCAGATTAACCAGATTTTAACAGCTAAAATTTGACCTCCAGAGCAATGCGACTCCTTATGTCATGGAGGTCACATACATCAATATTTAACCACAATAACAACGCTGCTGAAACGAATGACCAGTAATATCACTATCAATATACATAAAGACACATCAATATCAACAAGAATGACGACGCTGAAAAAAAAGAACCGACCAGTCATAGCACGTGTCTTTCTCCCAAAGGGCTCCTTCTCTGTGCCTTCCTCTGTCTTCACTTCTGTCGGTGGGGTGCCATCGCCCTCTGCCTTGCCCTCTTGCTCTGAGGGGGGGTCGTGTTGCTGTGGGTCCTTTGCCTTCCCCCTGGGGGTCACCAGTTTGAGCTCAAAGCGCATGCGGACCCTCTTGTTGGTTCTCAGGGAGCGGAGCAGTCGCATCACTGTCACCACGTTCTGGTTCACCATTCTCATCTCCAGCATCCTGCACAACGCAGCAGTGTTCTGTCATGTTCCACTCTAATTGGTTAACAACACTGTTGTATCTTCAGCACTGATTAATTATCAACACTGTTGTATCTTCAACACTGATTAAGTAACAACATTGTTGTATCTTCAGCACTGATTAACAACATTGTTGTATCTTCAGCACTGATTAAGTAACAACATTGTTGTGTCTTCAGCACTGATTAATTAACAACACTGTTGTATCTTCAGCACTGATTAACAACACTGTTGTATCTTCAGCACTGATTAATTAACAACACTGTTGTATCTTCAGCACTGATTAACAACATTGTTGTATCTTCAGCACTGATTAACAACATTGTTGTATCTTCAGCACTGATTAACAACATTGTTGTATCTTCAGCACTGATTAATTAACAACATTGTTGTGTCTTCAGCACTGATTAATTAACAACATTGTTGTATCATCAGCACTAATTAACAACATTGTTGTGTCTTCAGCACTGATTAATTCACAACACTGTTGTATCTTCGGCACTGATTAACAACACTGTTGTATCTTCAGCACTGATTAATTAACAACACTGTTGTATCTTCAGCACTGATTAATTAACAACACTGTTGTATCTTCAGCACTGATTAATTAACAACATTGTTGTGTCTTCAGCACTGATTAATTATCACTGTTGTATCTTCAGCACTGATTAACAACATTGTTGTATCTTCAGCACTGATTTATAACATTGTTGTATCTTTAGCACTGATTAATTAACAACATTGTTGTATCTTCAGCACTGATTAATTAACAACACTGGTGTCTCTTCAGCACTGATTAATTAACAACACTGTTGTATTTTCAGCACTGATTAACAACATTGTTGTATCTTCAGCACTGATTAACAACACTTTTTGTTTGTTTAACCTTTAGCACCCTGTGTTCTTTGGTGACCGCTTTCCTCTCTCCCTGCATTCTTTTTCCGGTTACCAAAAACTGAGAGCACCTACTTGTTTAGAACCTTTATAAAAGTGGATGAATTTAATGTAGAGACTTGATATTTTGTATATTAATAAAAGAATGGATGAGGAATGTTTTCATATAAGGCAATATGTTCTGCATGCATGTTTTGACGTTGAAAAAAAAAAACAACAGACATAAAAACAAAAACCGGAACCGTGTTGACTTACTATTTTTTCACTTTGAATGGAGTTTTTGTGTGCTATCTACCAAACTGTTGTACTTCAGTCACTAATAAAGTGATTATGTCGTCTTTTAGAAGTAAACAAAACAGTTATTCCTTATAAATAGCACGAAGTATCTCCTTTGGACCAAAAGTTTCGTCGAAGTCGATCCGCGAAAAGTTTTCATGGCGATTACGAACATTGTCTTCGCGATCATTTTCTACCGGACTGTGGCACTTCAGTCAGTCTCAAAGTGATAATTTTATCGGTTATAAACAAATAAAACACTTTTCCTTCAGAAATACCATCAGGCATCTCATTTCGACCAAAAATTTCCATGATACCGGCCAGCGACAAATATTTACGGCCGCTTGGTACATCGTATTCGCGATCATCATCGATCTCACTTGAAACACTATTACTGTGACCTAGATCACTTACCGTCACTTCAAAGTCTATTTTAACAAGTTTGAAGCCTTCAAAATCATTTTCTAAGTCAGATTCGATGGATATTTCCAGCAAAAATCGTTCCGAATCGGTGTCCGCCATTTTGGTGATGGACAAATCCCGAAAGTTGATTTTTATTTTTCAAAAATTCACTGTCGCGTGTTGTGTTGAAGAAAATGCAAATGGCTGCCAGCAGAGGAAACTCTAGCCTCGTTTTGAATCGAAAGTGACGTCTATTGCTATTAATAGTAAGGGAATCTCAGCCAATGAACCGCGAAGTTTAAACACCCTATGTTCAGCGACACAGTGCGCCTGCAGATGCAAGGGAAATAATTCGTTCGGCGACACGATGCGCCTGCAGCGTGCTAAAGGTTAACACTGATTATCAACATTGTTGTATGTTTAGCAGTGATTAACAACACTGTTGTTCACTGACTCTGAACAACAGAGCTTTTACAATATTGTTACAGTACATTATATCTGAGCATTGTTGCACGTTAACACTGACTATAACAACATTTTCGTTCATTGTCCTATGTTCAACACTGATGATCACTGACTCTGAGCAACACGGTAATGTGGTATGTTTAGCCCTCTGAATAACACTGTTGCATGTTGATGATTTTATCATTGACATTTTATTTCATTCATTTGTTTTTCCTTCTGTTTTTGTTGTTTTAATTTTTTTTTTTCCAGAAACTGGAATAATTTTTATTAAAAAATGGGGGAAAAAATGGAAAAAAAAAAGAGAATAATTGGCAGCCATCTGTTCTTTCACCACTATACCACCCCTCCACTCTGCTGATGTCACTGACCGACTTCTCCCTACACTGAAAAAGGTGGTAACGCCACAGGGGACCTTGGTTTACAGTCTCTTGGTTACTTCAAGCAAAGCCCATTACCTTGGTTTACAATCTGACCTTGGTTTACAATCTGTTTACTTCAAGCAAAGCCTGCTAGATCACTGAAATTGTGGGCAGATACAGCCTGCACTTTATTTTATTTTATACCACTTTATGTCACAGCAGATTTCTCTGCATGACATTCAGGCTGCTCTCCCCAGGGAGAGCGCGTCGCCACAAGTACAGTGCCTACCCTTTTTTCTTTTTTTTTTCCCCCTGTCTGCAACTGTATTTGTTTCACTATCAGAGTGGCTTTTTTTCTACAGAATTTTGCCGGGGACAACCCTCTTGTTACTGTGGGTTCTTTCATGTGTGCTAAATAATGATGTATAATACATGGGACTTCGGTTTATCGTCTCATCCGAAAGACTAGCACCCAGACCACCACTCATGGTCTAATGGATGGGGGAAAAGTTTTGGGCCTAAACACTCCTGGCTGGTAATCTCTCAGGTGGTCCAGGCTAAAACTAAATCTGTTTGAAATTAAATGTTGGACACTGAAGCAGGCCCAGTGTGTTGTTGACGAATACCACTCCTTCGGATGAGACTATAAACTGAGGCCCTGTGTGCGAACACACGCAGAACATCTTGTACACACGTTAAATCCTGTTCCGCTTTTCGTAAGAGTAGGCCATTGTGTGCCGGTAGGAACAGATGACAAGATTAAGAAAGCTGCATACACATGGGGACTGGATGCAAACCCCCCCCAAAAAAAAAATGCATGAGTGCTTATTCGATTATCC